>PPHJ01000029.1:0-21570 GCA_002991585.1 Ilyonectria mors-panacis
GTGCAATTGAACCTATTGAATTAACATTAATTAACATTAATATAGCAACACAAGATATTGTAATAGAATTAACAGTATCAGAAAGAACTGGAACAAAAGTAAATATTGATAAATAAAAACAAATACCTATTAAAATATAAAGAGCATAGTTAGTAACAACCCCATTACTTAAACTAGAAATAATTTTACTTGATTTAGTTAAAATTACACCAAATCCATAAGGACCTACTGATTCTATACTACCTTTATCTAAAACTTTTGTAGTTTGACCTCCTATTTCTAAAACTGAATTAACAATATATTTATTGTAGAAGAATTCTACTAAGAAACGTTGGTTAAAGAAACCATAAATATAGTATCCTAAATTAGATAATTTAAAACTAGATATAATTTTAGGCATAAACTCTGAATATATTACAGCTAATGCTGAGAAAGAAACAGTAAATATAAAAGGAATTAATTTAAATATAGTTGGCACACCAAATTCAGTATTAATCATTATTTCATTCATAGGGTGAAATAAATATACTATTATCTACAAAGAATCCTGAACCTAAACCTATGAATATATCTCTAGTAATATAACCAAAATATATAGAAAATACTGCTAATACAGCCAAAGGTAAACTAATAAATATATCGCTTTCATGAGCATTTCTATAATAATTAACCGGTCCATTAGGATTTGTTAAGAAAGTTAAATATATAACTTTTACTGAGTAAAGTGTAGTAAATATAGCACCTATTACTGCAATAATATACACACTAACACTACTAAAATTAAATTGTCCATAAGCAGATTCTAATATAAAATCTTTACTATAGAATCCAGTCATGAATGGGAAAGCCACTAAACTAAGACTAGCTATTAATATAACTGAATAAGTTAAGGGTAAGAATGATATTAATCCACCATATTTTCTTAAATCTTGATTATCAGCCACAGCATGTATAACTGCACCAGCCCCTAGGAATAGTAATCCTTTATAAAAAGCATGATTTATTAAATGGAATATAGCTACATTATAAGAAGATAGACCTATTGCTATAACCATCATACCTAATTGACTCATAGTAGAATAAGCAATAATTTTTTTTAATATCCTGTTGAAATAATCCTATAAGAGAACTAAATACGGTTGTAATTGCACCTAACCATAAACATATTAATAATACAGTTGAACTATATTCAATTAAAGGAGATGAACGTATTAATAAATACACACCAGCTGTAACCATAGTAGCAGCATGTATTAGAGCAGACACAGGAGTAGGTCCTTCCATAGCCATAGGTAATCATATATGTAAACCTACTTGAGAACTTTTAGCCATAGCACCTATTAATAAACATATCCTATAATAGTTATAACATTTTCATTCATATAGGGAGCTAATGAGAATACAGCACTATAATCTAAATTACCTAAAGATCATAACATGATAAACATTCCTATCATTAAGAAAGCATCTCCCACTCTATTAGTTAAAAAGGCTGATAGAGAACTTTGATTAGCGGCTATTCTAGTAAATCAAAAACTAACTAGTAAGTATGAACAAACACCTACACCTTCTCATCCTACGAACATTAATAAATAATTATTACCTGTTACTAATATTATCATCATAAAAGTGAATAAACTTAAATAACTAAAAAATCTTTGATTATGAGGATCGTGGCTCATATATCCTATTGAATAAAAATGAACTAAAGAACTAATAATCAACACAGGTATTAACATTGATACTGTTAAACTGTCAAATTGAAAATTTCATGCCATATTAAATGATTCATTGTCTAATCATTTAAATAAATTTATTGAAATAGGGTTATTATTAAATCCTACTTCAAAAAAAACTAACTAATTATAGCTAATATTGTAGTAGTCATTATACTTAAACAACCTAAAATACGGCTACCTGTAACACCAATTTTTCTACCAAAAAAAACCGGATACTATAGAACCTAATAAAGGTAATACTATTATACTTAAATACATTATTTATATTCTATTGCAATACTTCCTCTTAGTCTATAAAAAGCTACTAAAATAGCTAAACCAATAGCAGATTCTGCCCCAGCAACGACTATAATGTATATAGCATAAGTTTGTCCTATTATGTCATCAAGATTAACAGAACTTACCAATATTAAGAATGTTATAGATAATAGCATTATTTCTATTGAAATAAGCATTAATATTATATTTTTTCTATTAAATACAAATCCTAAGATTCCTATTAAAAAAAGTACTAAAGTTAAATTCATATTTTTTTTAGTAAAATTACTAATTATTCGGTGCAGCAATTGTAGCACAGCCCGGCTTGCTTTATTTCATAGAAGCATGCATGATAGCTTTAGCTATATTATAAAAAAAATCTGCTTTATAGAAACACACACAGGGCTGACTTTGTACACAGGCACATATTTAATAATACGTCTATGAAATACTACATTACTTTGCAATGCACGTATAGTTCTATAGCTATACTAGAGATATTGTAGATTTGAACTACAATTGTGATGGCCGTAACATCAAGTTTTACCATTAAACTAATATCCCTTACTAAGTTATTTTAAACATACTAGGATTCGGTATGCATTGTTTACACACCAGCAATATAAACATCAATAAATTCAAGTTTATATTAAACAGAATAAAGTCAATGAACGAATTTATCTATATTTACAGATTCTATAACTATAGGCATTGAGCTATGAAGGATACCACATATTTCTGAACATTGTCCATAGAATACTCCTTCTCTGTTTATGAAGACTGAAACTTGATTAAGTCTACCAGGGTATGCATCACATTTTATACCTAAAGAAGGTACAGCAAAAGAATGAATTACATCACCAGATGTAATAACAAATCTAATATGTGTTAATTCAGGAACTAATACTCTATTATCAACTTCTAACATTCTTAGTCCACCGTCTTCTAAATCAGCATCAGGCACTATATAAGAATCAAATTCTATAAATTCTTCATTAGAATCTATGAAATCAGGATATTGGTAACTTCAATATCACTGGTGACCTTCAGCTAAAATAGTCATAGAGGGGTCATTTACTTCATCCATTAAATATAATAATTTAAAAGAAGGGAATGCAATTAATATTAATATAACAGCTGGAGTTATAGTTCATATTAATTCAATTAAAGTTCCATGATTTAAGTATTTATGTGATATTTGTGTTTTAGTGTATGCAAAATTTCTTACTATAGAAAATAGTATTCATGTAACCCCAAATAAAACTAATACTAAATAGTACATAATATTATCATGAAGTTCCACTAATCCTTCCATTTGTGGAGTAGCACTATCTTGAAAATATATACCTCAAGGCATAGGTGCGTCAAAATTAATAAATGTATTAAATAATTGTTTCATATATAAATTTTTAATTAAAAATTTCTAATTATATAGCTATATTTTTTAAGTGCGATGCATGCAACACACATCAAAAAATCAGCAGAGCTCTACTTCTATATTTTATAGAAGCACAGCATACAAGCTTCTCTTCTAACTAGTATATGTAAACATACATAGAAGCCAATACTTATATAATAGAATTGCCACCAGTTATAGGTATCTTATAATATGATAAGGCTAGCTTTAGCTTGCCTAACTATATTTATTTATATGTGCTATGAAATAAAGCTAATCTTTACATGTTAATGTGTGTTGAGTGAGAAAAATTATGCCCACAATATAAAATTATGCAACATATAATAATAGTAAAGCCATCATTAAAGCAAATAAGGCTGTTGCCTCTGAAAAAGCAAAACCTAGTATAGAATATGAGAATAATTGATTTTTTAGTGAAGGATTTCTAGCAACACCTAATATTAAACATCCAAATACTACTCCAATTCCTACTCCTGCACCGGCTAGGCCTATAGTTGCTAATCCTGCTCCAATAAGTTTTGATGATTCTAACATTATATTATTAATATATATTTTAAATTATATGGATTGATACTAAAGCTTATTATTGTTTTTATTTGAACTTAGAAATTACAATTTCACAAAATAATATAAACCGTGTCTAGTATTTTATAAAAGCTATCTTATATGATAGGTTTAGCTTACCTAGCTATATTTATTTAAGGCTACTTGCGTGTGTAAACATGCATGCAGCACACACAAATAAATCAGCAATAGCAGCAAGTACTCTATTTTTCTGTATAGAAAAATAAAAGCCTACACAGCTACACAGATGGATCCATATAAAATCTATATACACAGCTGCACATAGATGCATATAAATACGCACTATTTATATTCAGTAAACATATTTATAAATTTTTTTGATTTATAAAAATAATTATTTGATTGTCTACTGTCCTATTTTTAAGGCATTTTTACCTAATTCGAATACAAATCCCGCAGTTATTATACCTATAAAAATAAGTACAACTATTAATCCATAAATACCATTTTCATAAACACTAATACCATATGGGTATACCACTAAAATTTCTAAATCTAATAATAGATAAACTAATGCAAATATAAAAAATTTTACACCGAATTGAGTTCTATTTTGACCAAGAAAACTGTGAAAACCGCATTCAAAAATACTATATTTTTCTTGATAAGGATTATGAGGAGCAAGTATGAAATTAAGAAGTAAAAAAACTACAGCTAAAATAGCTACAAATACAAAAAGAAAAGTTACACTACTCATTTAATTATTAAATAATATTTGTACCAATATGGTACCCATGCTTAATCATTCTTTGTTCATAAATAAAAATAATAGAATAACAAGTGTAATTGTAGAAATCACAAAAGATATAGGGCTTGATATTGCTATATTTTTATAATTAAAGTCTATTTTTTTAATTACTTTTTTATCTGTGTGTAAACCGGCACCGCTTGCATTTAATATATTACCTTTTAATACTAAATTTTCTAATAATGGATTTATTTTATATTCTGGTAAGCTAAAGAACATTTCTTTTACTATACCTAAATAATATACTCCTCCTATAACACTAGTTAATATAGCAACTAAAGATAAGAATATAAGACCTTTATCTAAAGCTGCACTTAATACCATCTGTTTTCCAAAGAATCCCAATAAAGGTGGAACTCCTGCAAATGAGAAGATAGTAATAGCTAAACTTATTGCTAAGAAAGGATTTATATAAAAATAACCTTTTAACTGGCTTATTAATTGTATAGGTGAATTATTTTTATCCATTAATTCTTCATGCTCTTTATTTTCACTTATATAACAATATAAAGAAAATCCTATAGCTATTAATATAAAGAATACATTAATATTACTTATAGAATATTGCGTTAAATAAAAAATAAATGCCTGAGTAGATTCAACACTAGATATGCTTAACGCTAAAAGTATAAATCCTACATGAGATATTGTACTATAAGCAAATAATCTTTTTATTCTAAATTGAGTTAAACCTACTACAGTACCTATTATCATTGAAAAGAATGAACTTATTAATAAAATAAATGTTCAGCTCATTTCTGTAGGTGTTTCACCTCCTAAACTATTATTAGTATAATATACTAATTGTAATAATAATATAAAGATAGAAATTTTAGCCACTATAGCTACAAATGTAGTAACTATCGTAGGTATGGCGTCATAAACATCCGGTGATCAGAAAAATGGAATGGTGCTGCACTTACTTTAAATAAAAATCCTATAGTAAAAATTACTAAAGAAAGATTAATATAATAAGGTGTATATCATAAATTTGTAGAAATATCACTTATACTTGTTATAATATATAGACCATCCAGATTAGTAGTACCTGAATTTGCATATAATAAACTAGTACCTAATAGAATAAAACATGAACTTAATCCTCCTAATAATAAAAAGTAGATTAAACCCCCTGTAGTTGATAATTCAGAATTTCTATAAATAGTACTTAATATATAAAGACCATAACTTTGTAATTCTATAGAAAGGAAAATAGATACTAAATCATTAGTTGACATTAATAATATTGCACCTGTTATAATAAATAATATTATTAAAGGATATTCAATAATTTTTAAATGTTCTCCCATTTTATTGATTATTTTTGTATTGTAATAAACAAATTTATGTAATAATAAATCTTTTATAGAAGAATATTCCGATACTCATACTTTTCTCGGATAAAAACTAGTTAATTGTAGTATTAATATACTAACTAAAAAAATAAAAATATGAAACATTTGTGAAATATTTGTTATAAGTAGTAAACCACCGTGTAAACCTATACCTTTAGTTATAACAGCTAAAGAAGACATGTCATGTAAAATACAATAAATTAATATTAATATCGCTATTCTATTAAATAGTATTGATAAATCTCGTCTTATATTGACGGCGTTAGATAATAAAACTAATAATATTGATAATATAATCATATGTTGTTGCTAATAAACGTTAATTAATTAAGGAAAATAAACTATTATATATTCAGCCTTAGGAGAAAATCGAATTCTCATCTTTAACGTATGAAATTAAGGTTTTAACCATTTAAACTACTAAGACCCATACTAAATATAGAACCTTCTTCTATATTTAATTTTATTATTGGGTAAATACTCGGAATCGAACCGAGAACCGACTATGCCACAAATAGTTGCTCCACCTATTGAGCTATATCTACCTTATGTTGAAATACTCCTATTAATAGCTTGCCCATCCTATAGATTTTATTTTAACATTAGACAGTTAATACGTACTTAACAGAAGCACAGTGCTAGACCGGGTGTTTATTTTATATATTTATTTAATTAATAACCTTATTACATAACACATACATAGCTTATGTAGCAAGGTTGAAGCTATGAATTTAATTATCCTGGAGAGATTCGAACTCACAATATTAAATACCAAAAATTTATGACCTACCCATTGGTCTACAGGATAATCCATAGTATTTTTTATGCCTTATATCACATTAAAAGTTAATTTATGGGCTAGCTAACGCTAGCGCACATTTATAGCTCTCCCCTTAGGGGAAAATACAGCATGTATAGAAAGAAGCATACATGCTTGCTTGGCTTTTCTTTTACCTTAAGGTAAAAGCGTGCGTGCATACTTCTATGAAGCAGCGGACTTTTTTTTAATATAGCTAAGCACAGAACTAACATTTAAATTTATAGTTGCAATATATGTACAAGCTATATATTATTTATATATACTATGCTTCTATCAAAACAAAGCTACATTTTATTTATTAATTATACATAGACCCTAGCTTTATTTCATAGCACACATAACTGTATAACTAAGGTATACATAACTTAAACAATAAATTATTATTATATAATATAGGTAGCAAGACTTGAACTTGCACGGCATTTATTCCATCCGAACCTAAATCGGATCTGTCTACCAATTCCAACATACCTATTAATTTGTGTATCAAGACTTATACGGTATTTTATAATACCCCCCTGTCCCCCTATTACTACATATTGCTTTCATAGAAGCATACATACCTTAGGTAAGCGGCAGTATAACTATAATATACACTACTATAGGACTTGCAGGATTCGAACCTACATTTTAATGATTAAAAGTCATACGCATTCACCATTATACTAAAGTCCCTTACTGAATATAAAACTGGTATTTTTAAGGCTGTACTTCTATAAAGCACTTATTAAATATAATTGAATTCAATTATTGTGCTGTTATTTTATTTATAGCTCTCCCCTTAGGGGAAAATACAGCATGAATATAACTTTTTTATGTGCTTGTGGTAAGACTCGAACTTACAACCTAAATGACTTCAGCATTCCGCTCTACCAATTGAGCTTCACAGGCTTATTTGGAGATATCAGGAGTCGATCCCGAAATAATGATATGCAAAATCACAGTTTTACCAATTAAACTATATCCCCTTATAACACAAAGAATAGCTTGCGCATACATACCAGGTAAGGCAAACTTATCTATTATGTATTACATATAAAAGCTTTGCTTCATAGAAACATCCATGAAATACAGCCTCAACAAAGATGTGTTCTTTTATTTTTCTGTATAGAAAAATACAGAAATACAGCCTCAATAGTTAACTTTTTGGGAGTAGAACAGGCATTCTTGCCCTTGTGATAGGCATTCTTACCACCCTTTTACCTTTACTATTGCTATCTCTAATCATCATTTTTTCTAAAGCTTCTATATTTAAATCTAGTTGAGATTTAACAATTCTTCTTCTATGATTTTTAGGTAAAACATCATCTTTTTCCAGTGGTTCTACTTTTTCTGTAGATAGAATCTTTCGTGTTTTTTTCCAGTTTCTCGCATAATAACCTCCTCCATCTCAAATGTCTTTTTCCTCATCAAATCATTCATTCTCAATAATATATGGCCTTATATTTAAAGTTACACCTGTATGAGGCTTAAATGCCCATTTAGCAGACTCTCTTTTAATAATAACATGATTAAAAGGATTTCGCCCTATACTCATATTAGATATTTTTATTGGTTTATTTTTAAGGTCATTATCTCATGTAGGAGCTATATCTAAGGAATTAGCTATATTTGATTTATATGAAAGATGCCCATTATCATGTTTATAAATTAAATCCATAAATTTTCTAATAGAATGCTCATCTTTATCATCAAAAAAATTATAGTCGTGCTTAGGTATAACCATTTCACATAGTCCTGAGTCAAAATTCATTGTAAATTTGGAATTATCATTTAAAGTATCGATAATACTATAGACTTCACAGTTATGAGGGTGAAGATTGGTAGTATTTTTATAACCAAATATATTGCTGTCGGGTCTGATCTCAAAAAATTCGAAAGTAAGTCTGTTAACAGACATTCCATAAACAGAAGATAGTCCCTCCCTAGCATTGGGACCCATAAAAAAATATTTACTACCTATTCTTCTGATTAGATCTTCTCTAGATTTATTTAAGGGTAACACAAATTCATGACTCAAATTACCTAATCTATGACAATACTCCTGAAAGCCTTCAATAACTCCGTGTTTATAAATACTAATATAAGTAGAGGAAGTAAAATCTGGCGATCATAATGAGCGATCTACAGTTTGAAGTCTACGGGCATATAAATAACGATATCCTGAATTTGGGTCCGATTTACCCATAGTAACATGATTATTGTTTAGAGCATTTTCGATACTATTTTTTGAAGGCTATGAATTCCTCAGCTGTATTCTCTTCCCCCGCTGGCTGTTCACGGGATATAGCCAATTCCTTAGATAATTTTTTACGAGCTTCCTTCATCAAAGCATGAATAGATTGTTCATCTTTAAATTTATCTTTTCATCCTTCATCATACATTTTATATTCATTTCCATTAACAGTTTCTGTACCTTTAATAAGAAATAAATTTAAAATTACTCTAAACATTCTATCAGCCCATAATTCATTCATTACACCCCTTTTAATATTATTTTGATTGTTTACCTTAAAACTCGCAATAGCATTCTTACCTGCCATTTCCTTAATGACTTTAACTGAGTTACGGTATTTATTATAATTAAATTCCTTTAATCTTACCATACTATCCTCGGATATTTTATAATAATCCCCTACTGTAGTGTTTTGCTTAAAACATTCAGGCTCCATATATTGAATTGAAGGTCTTCAAACTCTAAAAAGACCATTAGTACCTAAAGATTCAGCTTGAGTAAAAATCATATAACCATTACTTGAAGGAGCGCCTACAGGTAAAAGAAGATTATATTTCATTTGTAATATCTCTCTTATATCTCTTATCTTTTGTTCAGACTCTGTAGTTCCATCTGGTAAATAAAAAGACGGCATAAATATAGAACCTGCTGAATCATTTCTAATTATAGTGATAATTAAAAACCTTCCTTTTACAGTTTGCAGAACTGAACCATAAAAAAGTGGATTACTAAAATAACTATAGGGTTTTATTCCTCAAAAATCAGGGGATCTTTTTATATCGTTATGTTTTTGATAGTAAGCCATATTAAGTATAGGTGAATCTCTTAGTTTTTCTCTGTGTTCCATTGCTATACTTTCATATTCAGGTTTCATTTTTAGATACAATTTCTCCGGCATAGTTGTTATATTCATAGTTTTTAAACCTATATAGTATGGATGAGGGGTCTTAAACCCTAGATTTGTAGTTTTTCAGGTAGAAACGTATTTTTTTTGGTCCCTTCATTGGTATGATAATGGATGTATCCTCTATTGCACGCATCCTGCAATACAGGGGCGAGTGCCACAAATGATGTTATAATTGCCATGGCTTCCCCGCCTGTACATTTTAGAGTTAAGGGTTTATACGCTGTACTTGACAAAGGATGTCTACACTTATTGGGCTTTACATATAATAGGTAATAACCTGATAATATGGAGAGTAAAGCCATAAATACTGTTATTGTTAAAATATATACATAATAATAATTATGTATTATATAATTTATACTTAGTATATAAGTTATTCTATATAAATTTATATTGTTTATTACAAATTTATTATATATATAATAATCATCTGATGTTATATCTTCTTTTTTTATTTTTTTCATGGCTAGGTTAAAAAAATAATTATAAAAGGGAAGAGGTAATATTAATATTAACCCGTTGGATACTAAATTATCATTATTACCCATTAGTAGCATAAAAATTGTACTTCTGAGAATTATTATAATAAAGACGGAAAGAATTATCAATTTTAGAAATAATAATATTATTTTTTCTATATTATCTAATATTTTTTTTTTATTAAATATTTTATACAAGCTTTAATGGCTACAAACGATAATTTAGAATTGGGATTAGATAAATTAAAAATTAAATGTTTTTCATAAAAATTTAACACAAATGCTCTTGTAAAAACCATAGCCAGTATATTTAAAATTACAAAATTTATATTATTTATTATAAATAACGTTGATATTGTACCTAATCCCACTAAACTTATTAATATAAAAGATTTAATTTCACAAATAGATCTGTAATTTGCTATAACAGCATAACAGGTACCATTTACCGAGTATTTTATTTTCATTAAACCTAAATTCACTGAAATATATTCTACGCTTTTTGTATATAGTTCCGTATCTATATTTATATATACATTATTACTAATTAATACTAGTAAGAGTATATAGACTATACTATAAAATAACCCATATAATAGGGTATCTTTATTAAATTCTAAACTAGGTGTAAATAGAAAATTATTTACTTTAGTTATAAAATCGACTATTTTTATAGTTTTGATAGTCATTGTTGTTTTTTTTTTCATTACGCATAATAAATTTTTTTATAGCTTTAAATGACATATTTTACACCACCGAGACGACTTGAACGTCTACTAAGTATATATAAAAATATACTTAGTGAACCATTACCGGAAGTTTGCTGAGCTGTTAATAAGGGATAACTAGCCAAGAGCTATCCCCTATTATATGAGCCTGAAAAATATAATAATTTATATATATATTTCATTTTAAGGCTATCTGTATACATGTATGCATGCGTACTTGATATATACTTGATGTAAGTATCTCACCCCTTTTCAACTACTATTTTAGCCATCTTCATTTATTATATTAGCGAAGCATGAGTTAAACTTAATTTATAACTATATTTTTTTTAAGCTGCGTGCTGTATTTCATAGAAGCCAACTTGCTAAATTTTTTTAGGATTAAATAAAAATTTTCATTATATGCTATGAAATAAAGCTATTCTTTTTACTCAACCCGAGAATATCGTCCTATTAAGCTGAGGTATATTCAGAATTAAAAATGATTTTCAAGCTGTGAAAATCTCTTAAACCGCAGCGGTTAAGTAAGGTTACAGCAAATACACTGGCACTACATTAACCAATCAGTTTTGAGAGAGGCTAATACCCCTCTCATTACTGATATCCAAAACAAAACCGAAATTCTGCGCTGCGGGTGTTTTTTAGGCTGCTTGCGTATGTATACACAGATCAAAAAATCAGCATGGAACGTAGGTATAATTCTCCATTCCGATCTTACACATAAGTTATTTCATACCTATACTTTTTTTATATATATGCTATGAAATAAAGCTATGAAAAAATCAGTATACAGTAGATATAAAACATTTCTATACCTCCACAAACCCTTTTCAACTATATTGAGATATAATAGAGGAGACACTTGATAATCTATTTTAAATTAAAGATATTACATTAAAGCTGCGAAGCAGCACATATAAAAAAAGGAACTCTTTGTTCCTATCTATTACCCGAAAAAGGACTTGAACCTTTAAGGCTTAGAGCCTACGAAGCTTAAGTTCGTTGTGTTTACCAATTTCACCACTCGGGTTTATCTATACTGATATTTGCTGGCTCTATGAAATACCGCTCGCTATATTTCATAGAATATGTCTTTATATAAATTTTCATTCTTATTCTCTAAATGATCTAATGATCAGATTATCTATTATTTATCCTTATTTTTTAAATGACCGAATACATCCGACTGATCATGTATTATTTACATTCTCTAATAAATTTAATACAGATTATTATGTTGATTTATTCCTGCATGCAGTATTTCACAGAAGCATGCCAGAAAAAAGACTTTAGGGCTAAAGTGACTTGAACACTTATAATTACTGTTATGAGCAGTACACTTTACCTATTAAGTTATAGCCCTACGCGGGTACAGGATTTGCACCCATAGCTTTCGGGCATGAGCCGAATATGTTATCTATTACACTAACCCGCTATAGACTAGACAGGGATCGAACCTGCGATGGTAGCATTGAAAGAGCTATGTCTTACCACTTGACTACTAATCCTTTTTAGGAATAGCAAGCCCAATGCAAGTATCGCACTTGCTTCTATTGATTACAAAACAATTGCATTACTTTTATGCTAATCAGGCGTTTATTTTTGAATGATATATTTATAAATAGTAATTTATGAAATTAGTACTTTATTCTTAAAAATCTCAGGATTCGTACGGATAAAGCCTATAAAGAGTTTATATAGCTCTTCGTAATAATCTATTACGCATATTTAAGAAATATCTTAAGATAAGCTTCGTGCCTATATGCTTTCAGCACTTATCTTTAACCAACTTAGCTTTCCTGCCGTGCCTATGCTATACATTTATCTTAGTGAAAGAAACATCCCTATGTATAAAAATACAGATATAAATAATATTATTTATATTTAATATTTGGGCACATAGACAACAGGTAAACCATAGATTAGTAACTATTATTTAACCCTTTTACAAGTTTAATTCTTCCTGTTCCTTTCGTACAAAAGTTAGTTCTTATTATATTCTAATTCCCCCTAGAAGATAGAAACCATACTGTCTCACGACGTATTTAACCCAGCTCATGTAACTTTTTAATCGACGAAACAGTCGCACCCTACATAGTTCCTGCATCCATGAGGATAAGTTAAGCCGACATCGAGGTGCCAAACCGCGCACTCATTTTGTACACTCTTGCGCAAATTAGCCTGTTCTATGTGTTATCATAAAGAGCGCTATGCCCCTATTTCCATTTTTTTCAAAATGGTTCAGACTATGTCTTCATTTTTATTTTATATATATTTTTTTTTTAGTATGGCTATACTATACAGCCAATATAATAATTAGCTAGTTATTTACCACCTATTCAACCTTTTACTGCAAAAGCTCCAATACGACGTTTTGATTTAGTTATTGAATAAGTTACATTTGATTTAGAATTACCTCTAAACAAAACTGAACTTAAACCTTTAAAAGAAGAATCTATATTTTTCAATCCACCTTTTCATTTTAATGAATATATAGATCTATCCGCTCTATAACGTTTAGTTAATCTTCCTTTAACTTCTAATCTTATACCTCCCATATTTTTGTATCCAACAGAATCGTAGATTTTATTATGGATAGCGCTAGCTGCGTTTTCCACTGTATTCATACGGTATATTCCTACTGACTGCGGAGCAGCCTGAGCTACTAATAAATTAGATAGATTATTATGTGTGATATTAGAGATTATTTTTAAATCTTTATGTACTGCTTCGAAGCCGCTGGTATTATTATGTGATGCAAGCAACCCATTACCTTTAGATCTTTCTTTAATAGTATTTACATTAGGTAAATATGCTCTATTTAAAATACTAAACATATTTTTAATATAATTTATTCTTTTTTTTCTCATTTTTAATGCTAAAGCATTAGTAAAAAGATCTGTATTATATGCAACAGATTTTAAATTAATTATATTATATTCTATATTCTTTCCTATAATTTTATTAAGTATATTACTTAATACAGGTAAAAATATTGAATTATTAAATTTATATTGATTAAGAGAATATAATAAATCATATTTTCTTAATAATCTTAGATGTTTTTTTGCGTATTTATATTAAGAATAATACCTCAAACTTTTTTTAAATAAAGATTTTTGAATTTTATAAATTTATTTACATATTGTAATTTATATTTTATAAATTCTTTTTTTTCTTATTACATCATTTATAAATATACGATCGCTAGCTGCATATTTATGTTTATAATAATATATTATAAATTTTATGTATATATATTTCTATATAATAAAAAATAACGTTTAGCTATTAATCTTTTACTTATTTTTTTTGTTTATTTTTAAGTATTTTTTTTTTAATACATTTTTTTCTCTATTATATAGTATACAAAGTAATTATTGCTTTACTATTAGTATGTTTAATTTCTGCATTACTTACATGTATTCTTCTTAACAGATTTCGTCTTCTTTTAAGTAATATAAATTTAGATCCTGTGTATTTATTATCTTTAAAATATAAATTAAAATAACCTTTTATTATTTTATTAATATTTAAATCATTAACCGGTATATTTTTTAATGTGTTTTTATTAAAAGAATATATAGTATTTTTTCATTCTTTAGAAAAAGAAGGTAAATATTTGGTCATTCCCACATCTCCTAATTTTCTTTTTAAAAGTATTGTTTTAGAATTTTTTCTTAAATTATTATTAAAAATTGTAGCGCTAACGCGCGCATTTTTGTATTATTATTTATTATATTTGATTTCATATGTAAGCTATATATTATTTTGTTTTATTTTTTTTTTTAATATATATATAATAAAAATGTTGGGTGTTAAAAAGGATTATTGTTTATTGCATATAACTCACCTTATAGTCGTTGAACGTTTTTATCTTATAATTTATGCTAAGATAAATTTCGCTTCAAATTTACTAATAGCTTGCGCACAGTAATTTTTGAAATTTACCCAATTTATTTATTAATTATTCTATTTATGTGCTTGCTTTATTTCATAGAGGCACGCACTATTAAATAACGCACGCTATACTTTTTTTTATATATATAAAAAATTAGCATGCAATGCTTATACATGTTCCATGAAAGTTATACAAATATTGTATGTAAGCATACAACATAAAATAAAATATTAAAGGACAAACATCCCTAGCGTAGCTTTTCCAATAATCCAAGATCTTTCCTTGTTGCATCTTGTGATCCTATGCCCTGCTTACGCAACTGTAAGATTTGTTGATAATCAAACAGTAAGGCAAGATTAAGCCGTTGAGCTTTTTAGATATTTTAAACATAACTATTATATTAATAATAGTTAAAAAACATTAGTCACTAAGTACATAATGTTTTTAATTATCTCTAATTTCTATATAGTGAAAATCCTACCTTTTTTTTAAATATATATACAACTAATGTACATATAAATAATTTTATATGATTAAAAATAGTTAAACTACCTTAAATCGCAAACAAAATAATTTTAAATTATTAGACACTCCTGTTTACTCTTTACAGGGTCTGTGCCCCACATAAACTGTCCCCTAGCGATAGTTCCTTACCAAAGGGTACTTATATTATAAAAATAAGCTGAACTAGGTTGATTTACTAAAATGATTTTTTTATAGCCATAGCTATAAACATCTCATAATCCTAAACCAATTCATTCATATGAAAAAAAAATAAAGGATTCTCATTGTCATCTAGTCAATTACCTTATAATCTGAAAATTGTTTATCATACTCTATAATTAGTGACAGTAAAGCTGCATAGGGTCTTCTCGTCTAACTAGAGGTAAACTGTATCTGCACAGCTATTCCAATTTCACTGAGTCAATCATAGAGACAGCTGTTGTATCGTTACATCATTCATGCAAGACCGCATTTAACGGCCAAGGCATTTCGCTACCTTAGGACCCTCACGTTAAGGCCGCCTTTAACCGGGGTTTCCGTCTACATCAGATATTAGTATATCCAATTATATCTGTTAACCAGCCGGCACCGGGCAGACATCACACTCTATACTTAGATTTTTAATCTTTCAGCAAAGTGCTGTGTTTTAATTAAACAGTCGTACAACACTATTTCATGCTTCTTCCTCTTTACTTGATATTAATCAAGAATAATGAGCTCTCCTTATCCCGAAGTTACGGTAGTCAATTTGCCGAGTTCCTTTATGATTGTTAGCTCATTTACGCCTTCGTATTCTCTACTAGCTTACTTGTTTCAGATTCTAGGTACGGTTACTTTTCATTTATATACATATATATATATAAATATATTACTATTTTTCCAGTACATTTTTCACTTAAAATGTCGTCCTTAGTAATAAAGATTATCTCATCGTTTAAATCTTTAGATAATATAAACTTAGAGGCCGTTACTTAATTACATCCATAAGCTTTAGGCGGAAAATTTTCTTTTAGTTACTCATGTCACCATTATCGCTTGAGTTAAATTTTGGCAGTTTTGCATGCGTGCATATTTTTAAGGCTTCGTAAGAAGTACACATAAAAAATCAGCATGCCCACACATAATTTCATTTAAAAAATAAAAATCATAATTTAGCTCAACGTTCTGCTACCCCATTTAATTATAATAAATTTATTATTATAAATTATCATGGACAAGGTTTCGGTATATTGTTTAGATCCGGTAAATTTTCGATGCTTTTAAAACTTAACAAGCGCTCTGTTACGAGGTCATAAAATTATGGCTGCTTCTAAGCCTATCTCCTTGTCGACTTTAATAAAAACCTTCTTAATTTCACTCAACAAATAATTTAGGAACCTTAACTCTTGTTCTGGGCTGTTTCCCTTTTGACATACAACCTTATCATTCTATGTCTGATAATTTAAGATATATCTTTGCCATTCCGAGTCTGCATACTCACGGATAAAATCTTCATGATCCCCCCATTTGTACAAAATAAAACATTTAATGTCTTGTCTGAGATTAAATTCTGTACCTGCTAAGATATTATACTTAAATTGCCTACTATTATAGGTTTCGCAGAAAACCAGCTATCCTGGTCAGTATTGTCTTTCACTACACCTACCATAATTCTTCCGAGATTTATGCTACAATCATCGGTTCGGACTTTTATAATCCTGATTATGGTAAAATCACCAGGCTTCGGGTCTAACTTTAGACACTTTACGTTATTTTAACGCTCGGTTTAACTACGTCTATTCTCGCATCTAATGTTAACTTGGTGACCCATTATGCAAAAGGTACGTTCTAACTTTTTTAATTTTCCGAACTGCTTATAAAATCACTATTTTTCTTTTAGTTCCCTCACGGTACTTTTCACTATCGCTTATATATTATATTTAGCCTTTGAGGAAGGTTCCCCATTTAGTTTAAACAGTTTATTAACCATTTTACTTTTTAGGCTTATCTATTTTAGCTCACGCTAATCATAGAATCTCTTTTGATTTCTTTTCCTAAAGTTACTAAGATATTTCAATTCACTTCGTTTATTATTTAATTTCTCTTAGAGTTGATATATATCATATACATGTATATAAATAATTCTCTTTAATATATAGCTTAAATTCTATAATAATTTCTTTCCATACTTGTATAAATTATATAAACATCATTAATGCTTAATTTATATAATTATAATTTATATATCAAGTATAAATAGTATAAAAATATTTTGTTATTTTTATAATATATTATATTTTTATTTCTTTTTGGCTTTTCTTTTTCCGTATAGAAAAATTCACGCCTGTGTATGCATGTATGTTTACACATACAGAAACTATACACTTATTTATTCAAATTAATGAATCTTATTGCCTTATAAGGCTATTATGATAGTATTATTTTGCTAGCTATATTTTTTATATGTGCTATGAAATAAAGCTATTAAAAAAATCAGCACACAAAAGTACATCAACATAATATTTAACTATCCTCAAAATTTCATTTTGATTCAAAGTTTATCTCTAATAATTCTAAGTATCGGATTATCATGATTCGAACATAACTAGTCTTCGTCCCAAACGAAGTGCCTACCCAAGCCGGCCCTAATCCGTAATATACAAATATATATTTGAGGCTGGTGAAACATATAGAAGCAATGCATATAGACGTGCTTCTATGAAATACTGCTAGTCAGCCACCCTTAGAATCAGTTATACCTACCAATAAGCAGCAAAGCAGCCTTAGCTTTAACAAGAGTACTTGGACTTGAACCAAGAATTTGAAGGTTGAAGCTTCCTATTTTGCCAATTAAACTACACTCTTCAGAGAATATCCGATTTGAACGGATGTGGTTAGAATATAACCTAATAAGACTCAAGCTTACCGCCTTAAACCGCTCGGCCAATTCTCTTTATCAATATTTAGCTTGCTTCGTAATTTAGGTGAGCTAAAGCTATATGTGTGTGTTTATTTATAAATAGTTTAGTTTGATATGTAAGCTGTCAATCTATGTATATGTAAACATGTTTTTACACAATACATATTCTATAGAGGCAAAGTATGCTTCGCTAAGCTAATAGTATATTTTCATAATAATATGTTCACCAATTCATGATAATTCCTCAGCGGATCGAACGCTGATATCATTCTTATCAAAAATGCACTCTACCATTTAAGTTAAGGAATCTTATTTACACATATATACTTATAATATTTATATACGTGCTATGAAATAAAGCTACTAAAAAAAATCTTAAGTAATTAATTATTTATCTTTTAAAGTAATAAGATGCGTGCATACTTTTTTCTACACAGAAAATGTGTGCTAGCGTTAGCTAAAACATAACATTATTTTTATTAATGTGAAGAGTTTTAGCTTGCGCAGCCAGTATTTTAGTGCTAGAAATATTTAAATAATTAGCTGTTTATTTGTGCTTATGTATGCATGTTTACACACGCAAGCCAGAAGAAAAAAATGTACTTTATCTATTTAAGATAATAATGTTGAAAAATGAAGGATTTGAACCTTCAACTTATTGTGTGTAAAACAATCGCTCTACCATTGAACTAATTTTTCTTTTTTCACCTTTAATTGTTATTATTATAGCCCCCACCATTGCTAATAGTAATATAAAACTTGCCATAAATATTCACATATTATAACTTGTATATAATATGTTACCGATAGCCGAAATATGACTAGTTTCTGCCATATTTCCATCTCAATTACTACTTGAAACGAACATAACGTTTGCATTATTTATATTTGTATTTTTATTTATATAATTTACTACATCAGTGTACTTATTTCAAGGCAAGTAGTAAATTATTGTATTTAATTTATTACTGTAATTATTTAATATTGCCATATAATATGGTAATAATTGGAATAATGTGAAATTAGTTAATAATGTTATAAATAACCCTAAAGGGATACTATTTTTATTATTACTTTGTAATTCACTAGTTCTAATATTTATTAACATTAATATGAACAAGAATAATATTGATACTGCTCCGATATAGACTATTAGATAAGATAGACCAATGAAAGTCAAACCTAATAATATTAAATATACAGCTATGCTTGCAAATAATCCAATTAAGAATATAATTGAGATTATAGGGGTTTTTATTTATTATTATTGCTATACCGCACAATAAAGCCATTATGCTTATTAGATCCAAAGAACCGGTTAAATAACCATTAGAGAAAATCTCATAAACTGTCACGAGTTGATCCATTATTTATTTTATTTTACCCTTAAAGGTTTTCTTTTTAAAAATAGGATTATTTCTTTTGATATATAGCTATGTAATTATCACTATAAAATAATAAATATATACATATATGTGCGAAGCCCCCTATAACTTTCAAGGCTAGTGTGTAAACGTAACATAACCATGCAATACACAGGCGCTATGCCTTTTTATATACAGGTAAATAGCCATGTACAACTTGAATTTTATTATGTGTACTGCATTCATACATCTATGCATTCTTATAGTAGCAGGCAGCCCCCTTATTAATACGCAATCCTGGATGTATCAATACCTCTACTGTATGCTCTATCCAGATATGCTCTAATTATGATTTATAATAAGTAGTATCTGATAATATGTAACATTATTTATGGATAAATCATACGGTTAGTCAGGATCGAACTGACGCAAAAGGTGAAATCGACAAGTTACCAATTAGGGTGTACATCGCTGTTATAGTATCGAGAAGGTTTATGTCATTTGTAGCTGTGGTTCTGAGAGCAATTCTTCTATATGCTGCGTTTAAAACACCATAACACGGTAGACAGAATTCGAGGGTAGGTGCACAATTGACCACATTATAGAGTGGTATTAAGACCTCTGTAAAGTCACAATTAGTTAGAATGTGAGATCACATGTTGACTTACATACAGTTGGAATGACTTTGATTATCATACAGTTGGAGGCTATGTCAGTTATGTATAGAGCAAGGCCGATCATCATATCAGGACGCTTTTAATAAAGTGACACGAATAGAGAGCTTAGTACAGGGATCATATTTACAAGTGTATTATATAGCATCTTTTGGAATGATTATTTATCTGTTCAGAGAGTAGAACTAAGTGTTTGCTGTCATTTACTAGATAGTGGGACTTCGTGCTCGCTGATTTGGAACATTGTTTTTTCTTTGGTAACAGGATCACGGATTCGCATGCTTATAGTATAGGTATCAGTAATGTTTTTTTCTTTGGTACAGGATTCCACGGTTCATATCAGTTTATAGTACGATGTTTAGCAGTAGCTTTATGAAGAATAAAGTTCATATGCATTTAAACAGTGAATCATCATGTTGGTTATATAGCTGGAATATTAGCCTGACATTTTGTGGACGTAGTTTGATTCTTTATTACTATATATGTGTCTATGTCTATTGAGGTTCTTAATATAAGTTATTGTACAACAATTATATGCGTAACTATTCGCCAGAAGAAAGAAGAAAGAATAATATTGTAAGAATGGTATATGCACGAAAGCAGCTTGTAAACATTTTTACAATATTATTAAAAACTTTATCTGCAAGTAACGTAATGCGATAACAGCGGTTATAGTAATTGGTAGATTCTTGTCGATGTTCCACACTCGATTTCTGCGTCAGTTCGATCTGACTAGCCGTATTATTAACGCTTTATCATATTATAATTGTTTAAAGTTTTAAGATTTTACTTATTATACAAACTGCTTATAGGCACAGGCTAATTAACTTTAGATATTGGGTTGATAGAGCATACATGTCGAAGAGTATTTATACTAAGGGTGTAATTTTCAGGGCTGCCTGCTTCATAATATGCATTGCATGTACTCTGTTGTATGACTGCAGTACATAGATAAT
>PPHJ01000030.1:0-22557 GCA_002991585.1 Ilyonectria mors-panacis
ACTATAAATATAAATATATTACATATATGTGCGAAGCCTCCTATAACTTTCAGGCTAGTGTGTAAACGTAAACATACATGCATACACAGGCGCTATGCTTTTATTATAAGGTAAAAGCATGTACACTGATTTTATTATGTGTACTGCATGCATACATATACATGCATGCTTATATGAAGCAGGCAGCCCTGAAAATACGCACCCTGGATGTATAAATACCTCTACATGTATGCTCTATCAACCAGATATCTAAAGTTAATTAGCCGGTATTATAATAAGTAATAATCTTAAATATGTAACATTATAATTATGATAAAGTTAAAATACGGTTAGTCAGGATCGAACTGACGCAAATCGAGTGGAAATCGACAAGTCTACCAATTAACCTATAACCGCTGTTATCGCAGTACTTGCAGGATAAAGTTTTAATAATATTGTAAATGTTAAGCTTGCTTTTCGTGCTTATTTTTTTATTTTTATTATTCTTTCTTTTTCTTCTGGCGAAGTACGCATATATATTTTTGTACAATAACTTATATTAAGAACCTCAATAGTACATAGACACATATAAGAATAATCAAACTACGTCCACAAAATGTCAGTATAATATTCCAGCTTCATAACCAACATGATGATGATCTGTTTAAATGATATGAACTTATTCTTCATAAAGCTACTGCTAAAAAGATTGTACCTATAATAACATGGAATCCGTGGAATCCTGTACCAAAGAAAAAACATGTTCCAAATACACCGTCACTGATAGTAAATGAAGAAACACTATATTCTACTCCTTGAAAGAAAGTAAATATTAGAGCTAATAAAACTGTAAATATAGATCCGTATAAAGCTCCTTTTCTGTCACCTTTTATTAAAGCATGATGTGCGTAAGTAACTGTAGCCCCACTTGATAATAAAATTACTGTATTAAGTAATGGTAATTCAAATGGATTTACAGGGTCTATACCCATAGGTGGTCATTGTGCACCTAATTCTACGGTAGGTGTTAAAGCACTATGGAAGAATGCTCAGAATATAGCTACAAAGAATAAACCTTCTGATACTATAAACAAGATTACACCTAAATTTAACCCTTTTTGCACGGCTAAAGTGTGATTTCCTAAATATGTACCTTCAGATACTATGTCTCTAAATCATAAAGACATTGAAGCTACTAAAGAGAAAAGTGAGAAATAGAATATTATATAACTATTACTAAAAGAATGCATAGATAAGGCCGCGTTTACTGTTAAAGCAAATAAAGATATGCTTGTATAAAAAGGCCATGGTGAAGGAGACACTAAATGGAACGGATGATCTTGAAAATTACTTCTTACCAAATTGGTCATAGATATTATGTTTTATTTTATAGCTTTACACAGCATATTTTAAGCCTCTAAGGTGAATCGAACATCTATCATAATATTAACAGTATTATGCTCTACCGTTGAGCTATAGAAGCATTTTATATGATCGTTCTACTTATAGTTTATCTTATATAAGACGGCTTCTTATATCCATCCATATTTAGACATAAGTAGAACAGGTTGATATACACACGGAAAAGAGGTGAATCGAACACCTAAATGTAAAAACATAATACATAGCAAGTATCTTACCCTACCATTGGAAACTTTTCCCTACACCGAATTAGATCAGAATCGAACCGACATCTACTTCCGTGACAGGGAAGTCCTTTACCTATTTAAGTTACTAATTCTAGGAGACAAGAGATTCGAACTCTTAAAAGCTATAGCTATTGAGTTTACAGCTCAACCCTTCTTACCAATAAAGGAACCCTCCTTTATATAATATGTGCTTTAGCTTTGCTTCAGTATTTCATAGAAATTCTATGAAGTGCACATATATATGCTTGTCATGTAAAATAACCCACCACATATATAGCTATACTTTACACATAAACTAGGCATTCATATACTATATGTTTTTATTATGGTTAAAAATTAATTAATCCCGTGCAACTTCCACTACACGAACCGTATTTCGACTTAACACTAATTAGAGCCACGCATACGAAGATTCCCAATAAAAGAATATATAAAACTTACTTGTTTTTTTTACTTATTACTAAGAAAGCAAACTTATTGCGCATGCTCCTTTCAGCATGTGACGAGTGGTTAGTACCAATCCAAGGTCTATTCACCGTGACATGGTGATTCACGATTACTAGTAATTACTTATTCATATAGTCGAATTTCAGACTATAATCCTTAAAATTTATATCCTATTTTTTGAGATTAGCTTAAATTCACATTTTTTGCATCTCTTTGTTTAGGTATATGTGGCACGTCTATAGCCCACAATATCAAGGCCATGATGACTTGTCTTTGTCCCCTTTCTCTTTCCAAATTTTCAGGATCGAATGCTTTATCGTAATAGCTGTATTAAGCTTACAAAAATAAAGCCAGGGATTACGTTAATTTCATGGAAACCACAGTTTCACAACATTAACTGGAAACAGCCGTGCAACTCCTGTAATAAAATTATTCAAATTGTGGTAAGGTTTTTCGTGGATCATCGAATTAAACAACATACTTCACTACTGGTGTCAGAAACGGTCTAGTGATTTCAGTTCCTGCGTTGCCACATTACTCTTGAGGTGAAATGCTTACACTTTCATTTATAGACCAAATAATTTTTAATATTTATAATTTTTTTGCAAAGCTGCCAATTCAGGCGCTTCTATAATCTATAAACATTAAATTTAGATCTGACCTATGGCATTCATCATTTACTGCAAAGACTACTTGGGTATCTAATCCTGTTTGTTCTCTGTGCCTTCGTCCTTCAACGTCAGTTTCTACATAGAGGGCTGCCTTCGCCTTTACAGAGTCCCTTTGGTATCACGAAATTTCATCTCTCCTCCTCAAGTACTGCCCTCTTACATAAAACTCTAGTCAAGTACTAACATTATAGAAGATATATTGACCGTCTGGGTACCCTTTAAACCTAATTAAGATGAATAACACTAGTCTCTTACGTATTACCGCGACTGCTGGCACGCAATTAGTCAAGACACGATATATATACTGTCATTATCAATATATAAACAAAGCTTCATTCAATTCTAATAGAATTTTATAAAAATAGAAATATTAATTACTATTAATTATAAAACTTGCCACTTCTCCAAGTTGCCAGTTCAGCCGTTAGGCCATTGACCAAGATTCCTCACTGCTGTACTAACTTGCATTGGGGTTTTTTCAGACCCAATGTGGTCGATCAACCTTTCAGCTTCGACTACGAGAGTCTAAGGCTAGTTAAGTCATCACCTTAACTACTACCTATCTCGAAGATATTTATTATCCTCTTAAAGCGGAAACATAAAGAAGGGGTAGGGACGATTTATAAATCATCCGATTTGTTTCTTTTCATCCCTCTTATTCCTTTATTTATTATGAAGGATTTACCTTCACTTTAAGGCCGGCGAAGAATATCATTATACTCACCTGTACACCACTTTTTAATTATATATGCCTTATATTTACATATAGGGTAAGTACAATTAAAACGTACGATTAGCATGTGTCAAGCACTTGGACAGCATTCAATCAGAGCCATCACCAAACTCAACTTTTATTTTTGTCGATATAGAACTATCCTATATCTCTTATCGATCTAATTTAATTAAGCACTTACTTGTGCCTAGTAATAAGGATAATTTAAGCTACATAATGTTAAAATGGCTAAATAACTCATTGGTCCATAAAAATACTATAATTTTTTTACCGCTATATTTTATAACTATATTTTTTTTATATGCTATGAAATAAAGCTATTAAAAAAATAAGCATGAATACACAAATGTGCTATGGAATATAGCACTACTCTTTTATGAGATATATATTGCGTATTTAATTATATAAATAATTTTATATTATTTTCTCTTTACGTTATTATATAACTTGAGTTAATTCCTTTTGAATTAATAGGATTTTTTTATTATTATTGTTCCCTAACTTTCCTAAATATTATCACTTATAAAATGCATATATGTGCATGCTTATATGAAGCGCGTATATGTCTATGTATAGTCTCCTCAAAATAAGGTATGTTTTACCAAGACATACTTAGCTGAAATACAGCTAGCTAACATTTTTATTAATGTAAATCTAAACCATCTTTTATATATGAAGAAGATAACACTACAAACACTTGTGCTTGAATAAATGCTATTGCTAATTCTAAACCTGAGAAAGCTATAATAAATAATAAAGGTATTAATCTAAAATAAAGAATATAAATCCTGAATTCATTATATTATAGACAAAACCACTTAATATACTTAATAGCATATGTCCCGCAGTATATATTAGCTGCTAATCTTAAACCTAATGACACATTTCTAGCTAAATATGAAATAAATTCAATAGTAACTAATAATGGTAAAAGAGCTAAAGGACAACCGGCTGGTACTAATAGTGAAAAGAATTTTAAACCATGTTTTTGGAATCCTAAAATAGTTGCACCTAACACTATTGTGAAACTAAGAGCAAATGTTAATGCAAAATGACTTGTTGAAGCAAAACTGTAGGGTACCATTCCTATTAAATTATTCATTAATATAAATATAAATAATGTATATATAAATGGGAAATAGATTTGACCGTTTTTAGGGTTTATTTGGTTTGTAACTATACTATGTATAGTAACATATAAAGATTCTTGGGCTATAGATCAGTTATTACTAACCAATTTGTTATAATTAGTTGAAACTATACTTAAAGTTAATATAATTAAAGCTCCTATTGTTAAATAGAATCCTATGTTAGTTAAAGATAAATGTAAGTTACCGCCTAAAACTTCTAAATTTAATATATCTCTTATTTCAAATTGATCTAAGGGACTTCTTATTACTGTGAATAAATTCTGTGTTTCTGTGAAAAACATCTAGTAGTAATATTACTACTATTATATATAAATCTTAAAATAGCTAATTATTTGCAAAAAATATATATAGACTTAACCTAACTTAACTCTAGCTTGCTGCCAATTTTTTTTAATGGCCTTATTACATAACATATATAAAAAAATATAGCTAAGCAAGCTAAGCAGTTTTTTATAATATTATATATATATTTTACTGGTTAAGAAAGTTATTTCTTAAATAATATAGATTTATCTGTAGCGTATTATATATTTTATTAATAAACATACGTGATAAAAATAAACGTACTATTCTTGGTAATATGTATTTAGATAATACATATAAAATAACTACTATTATTGCAAAAGCAAATATTATTTCATTCATATAATAAAATGGTACTAATTGAGGCATATTTATTTTTGTTAAATTTGATTATAATACGTGCTCTCTGCATCACTCGTAGGGAAAATAAAAGTATATATATATTTTATATATTTATATACTATATATTAAACTATTCATAGAATAATCTGAAATACGTTTAATATTAAAGAAGGGTATATACCAAATACAATAGTAAATAATACTAATATAAATAGTAAAATAAATTCTCTTTTGTTTACATCATATATACTTTCTTCTATAAATTTAGTGAAAGAACCACCAAAAGATATTCTGTTAAACATATATATAGTATATGCAGCAGAGAATACTACAGAAGAACAAGCGAAAGCCCCTAATACCGGTAATCTTTCTATTATACTATAAAGTGACATAAATTCTCCTAGGAAATTTAAAGTTAATGGAGCACCACAATTACCTAAGGCAAGTATAAAGAATAGTATTACAAATATAGGCATTAGTTGAGTAACTCCTCTATAGAAATATATTAATCTAGTTCCTGTTCTATCATATAATACTCCACCTGCACATATAAATAAACCACTAGATACAAATCCATGAGCTAATCCTAATATTATACTTCCTTCTAATCCTTGTATAGTATTACTAAATATTCCTATTAAATAAACTGAGGGCATGACAAACTGAACTGTATGCTATTAATTCTTTTACATCTGTTGTTCTTAATGTACTAAAACTGGCGTATATGATAGTAATAACAGCTATAGTAAATATAACAAAAGTATAATCTAAAGAAGCTTTAGGTAATATAGGTAATATTAATCTAAATATACCATATAAACTTAATTTTAATACAATAGCCGCTAATACTATACTTCCTCCTAATGGAGATTCAACGTGAGCTTTTAATAATCAATTATTTAAAAATATTGTAGGTGTTTTTACTGCAAATGCTATAAATATTCCTATAAATAAAAATATTTGAGTTTTATATTCTACATTTAATTTAAATAAAGTATCAAAATCTGTACTACCCATTATAGAAGATATGCTTAATATAGATAACAATAAAAATAAAGAACCTCATAATGTATATAAGAATAAATAATAACTAGCACTTACTTTATTATCTGATCCGTATAAACCTATTAATATAAATAATGGGGGTAGTATATACTTTCAAAGAAAATATAGAATAACATTATATCTAATGCCATAAAAACTACTAATAATAAAGATTCTAATAATAACATTATTATTAAATAAGATTTTACATTTTCTTTTATAGAATCTCAATTAGATAATAAGGCTATAGGCATTATTATTGTAGTTAATAATATAAAATATATTGATATACCATCTACACCTAAATAAATATCAAATAATTGAACATTATAATGCTCTTGTACGTACTGGAATTGATTAGTACTATTATTAAATAAAATAAATATCACTAATGATATAATTAAATTTATTATACTACTTGTTAATGCTATAGTTTTAGCATATAGCTCTGAATTTTTTTTTATACGAGCCTATACTAGCGACAATTAATGTCCCTAATACGGGTATTGTTATTAAAGATGATAATAACATTTATATTAAATATGTGCATGCTTTGCCAGCAGACATTAAAAATAATTGTCACCTATGGTCATGCGTGTCATGGCTTTAAGAATAATTTTTATGTTAATTGTTGTGCTGCTCTTTTTATTTTTCTGTATAGAAAAACACAGAAATACAGAAATGCGGATTTTTATGTGTGCTTCTTACGAAGCCTTAAAAAAATATGCACCCTAGCTCTTATTTTCCCTTAGGGGAAAATACAGCATACACACAGCTGCTCCTTATCGATAATATACCTAAAGCTAAATATAATTTTTAGTAGCGTGCTCCTATTAAGCACATATTTAAATACTAGTGGGCTAGCTTGCTATACTAGAGATATTGTAGATTTGAACTACAATTGTGATGGCCGTAACATCAAGTTTTACCATTAAACTAATATCCCTTACTAAGTTATTTTAAACTTATTTTTATTACCTGCTATCCCACTCAACGTGTATACGCATATACTAGTAATAATTAAAACATATTTACATTAACTACAGGCATTCCAAATATATATAATAAACAAGGTATTAACACTATAAATGCGAATAAAATAGGTAATAAAACAGTTCAACAGAAAGACATTAGTTGATCAAAACGTATTCTAGGGAATGAAGCTCTAACTCATATAAACACAAATACCATTATTGAACTTTTTATACCTAAAGTTATACTAGATAAAAATCCTTCTATAGCCGAACTAGTTAAAATTTCTCTTAATTTAAAATATTCTAAAGATGTAATTCATTTAATATCAAAAATATAAGCATATATATAATTTAATAAATCAAATCAATATATAATATCAAATTGTAATAAATAACCACCTAAGAATAAAATACTAGTAAATATACACATTAAAACAATACTGGCATATTCAGCTAAAAAGAAGAATACAAATACAACAGCGGCGTGTTCTGTCATAAATCCACTAACTAGTTCAGATTCAGCCTCGGCCAAATCAAATGGGGCTCTATTAGTTTCTGCTACAGAACCTATAAAGAAAATTATAAGTATACAGAAAAGAGGTAAGCCTAATCAAACTATTTTTTGGAATTGAACGTTTATATTTAAATTTAAACTATTTGTTATCATTACTATAATTAATAAAACAGAACTTAACACTAATTCGTAACTAATTAACTGAGCTGTACTTCTTAAAGATCCTAAGAAAGCATATTTACTGTTAGCACTTCACCAGCTAATAAAATTCCATAAGTAGCTAATCCTGAAACAGCTAACATATAAAATATACCTAAATCCATATCACCTAAAGATAAACCAGGCCCATAAGGAACGACAGCATAACCTAGTAAAGCGAACACTAATGTAACTATAGGTCCTAAAAAGAATAATATTACATTAGCCTGTGTAGGGGCTACATATTTCTTTTAATATTAAATTTTAAAGCATCCGCAAAAGCTTGTAATAAACCATAATAACCTACTGCATTAGGACCTAATCTTCTTTGCATGCTTGCCATAGTTTTTTCTTCTGCGACTGTTACATAGGCTACTACTAATAAAGCAGGTAACATTAATATTATAGTTTCTATAATTGAAAATAATCGTGGTAGAATATTTCATCTTTTTTTTATATTATTTTTTTTTCCTTAATTAATATTATATGTAGGCTTATATCGGTTAGCATACCTATTTTATTTTATATAAGCATGTCTACCTAAATAAAGGGCTACAATATATTTTATTTAATCTTATAATAATGATTATGCTGAATTTTTTTTTTATTTTTATATTTACTTGATTGCTTGCTTGCTTGCTTGAACAAGTATATAGTATAGTATATATATTTATTATACTTACAGCGTTGTTTTAATATGGAGAATAATGCCCAATTTTATACGCTTCTATGAAATACAGCAGCTATAGATTAAGCATAATCATTATTATGAATAGGGAGCAGAATAATTTTCTAATATTAAGATCTTAGTTCGACTCTAAGATGGGATAAGAGATAAAATAATATTTAGTAAGTAAAAATAAAACACATTTTTTGTTAAATTTGCTCCCTTTTCATAATAATGATTATGCTTAATCTATAGCTGCTGTATTTCATAGAAGCGTTTAGAAATTGGGCAGGTTATTCTATTAAACAACGGTAAGTATAATAAATATATATACATACTATATACTTGTTCAAGCAAGCAAGCAAGCAATCAAGTAAATATAAAAAATAAAAAAAAAATTCAGCATAATCATTATTATAAGATTAAATAAAATATATTTGTAGCCCTTTATTTAGGTAGACATGCTTATATAAAATAAAATAGGTATGCTAACCGATATAAGCCTACATATAATATTAATTAAGGAAAAAATATAATATAAAAAAAAGATGAAATATTCTACCACGATTATTTCAATTATAGAAACTATAATATTAATGTTACCTGCTTTATTAGTAGTAGCCTATGTAACAGTCGCAGAAAGAAAAAACTATGGCAAGCATGCAAAGAAGATTAGGTCTAATGCAGTAGGTTATTATGGTTTATTACAAGCTTTTGCGGATGCTTTAAAATTAATATTAAAAGAATATGTAGCCCCCTACACAGGCTAATGTAATATTATTCTTTTTAGGACCTATAGTTACATTAGTGTTCGCTTTACTAGGTTATGCTGTCGTTCCTTATGGGCTGGTTTATCTTTAGGTGATATGGATTTAGGTATATTTTATATGTTAGCTGTTTCAGGATTAGCTACTTATGGAATTTTATTAGCTGGGTGAAGTGCTAACAGTAAATATGCTTTCTTAGGATCTTTAAGAAGTACAGCTCAGTTAATTAGTTACGAATTAGTGTTAAGTTCTGTTTTATTAATTATAGTAATGATAACAAATAGTTTAAATTTAAATATAAACGTTCAATTCCAAAAAATAGTTTGATTAGGCTTACCTCTTTTTCTGTATACTTATAATTTTCTTTATAGGTTCTGTAGCAGAAACTAATAGAGCCCCATTTGATTTGGCCGAGGCTGAATCTGAACTAGTTAGTGGATTTATGACAGAACACGCCGCTGTTGTATTTGTATTCTTCTTTTTAGCTGAATATGCCAGTATTGTTTTAATGTGTATATTTACTAGTATTTTATTCTTAGGTGGTTATTTATTACAATTTGATATTATATATTGATTTGATTTATTAAATTATATATATGCTTATATTTTTGATATTAAATGAATTACATCTTTAGAATATTTTAAATTAAGAGAAATTTTAACTAGTTCGGCTATAGAAGGATTTTTATCTAGTATAACTTTAGGTATAAAAAGTTCAATAATGGTATTTGTGTTTATATGAGTTAGAGCTTCATTCCCTAGAATACGTTTTGATCAACTAATGTCTTTCTGTTGAACTGTTTTATTACCTATTTTATTCGCATTTATAGTGTTAATACCTTGTTTATTATATATATTTGGAATGCCTGTAGTTAATGTAAATATGTTTTTAATTATTACTAGTATATGCGTATACACGTTGAGTGGGATAGCAGGTAATAAAAATAAGTTTAAAATAACTTAGTAAGGGATATTAGTTTAATGGTAAAACTTGATGTTACGGCCATCACAATTGTAGTTCAAATCTACAATATCTCTAGTATAGCAAGCTAGCCCACTAGTATTTAAATATGTGCTTAATAGGAGCACGCTACTAAAAATTATATTTAGCTTTAGGTATATTATCGATAAGGAGCAGCTGTGTGTATGCTGTATTTTCCCCTAAGGGAAAATAAGAGCTAGGGTGCATATTTTTTTAAGGCTTCGTAAGAAGCACACATAAAAATCCGCATTTCTGTATTTCTGTGTTTTTCTATACAGAAAAATAAAAGAGCAGCACAACAATTAACATAAAAATTATTCTTAAAGCCATGACACGCATGACCATAGGTGACAATTATTTTTAATGTCTGCTGGCAAAGCATGCACATATTTAATATAAATGTTATTATCATCTTTAATAACAATACCCGTATTAGGGACATTAATTGTCGCTAGTATAGGCTCGTATAAAAAAAAATTCAGAGCTATATGCTAAAACTATAGCATTAACAAGTAGTATAATAAATTTAATTATATCATTAGTGATATTTATTTTATTTAATAATAGTACTAATCAATTCCAGTACGTACAAGAGCATTATAATGTTCAATTATTTGATATTTATTTAGGTGTAGATGGTATATCAATATATTTTATATTATTAACTACAATAATAATGCCTATAGCCTTATTATCTAATTGAGATTCTATAAAAGAAAATGTAAAATCTTATTTAATAATAATGTTATTATTAGAATCTTTATTATTAGTAGTTTTTATGGCATTAGATATAATGTTATTCTATATTTTCTTTGAAAGTATACTACCCCCATTATTTATATTAATAGGTTTATACGGATCAGATAATAAAGTAAGTGCTAGTTATTATTTATTCTTATATACATTATGAGGTTCTTTATTTTTATTGTTATCTATATTAAGCATATCTTCTATAATGGGTAGTACAGATTTTGATACTTTATTTAAATTAAATGTAGAATATAAAACTCAAATATTTTTATTTATAGGAATATTTATAGCATTTGCAGTAAAAACACCTACAATATTTTTAAATAATTGATTATTAAAAGCTCACGTTGAATCTCCATTAGGAGGAAGTATAGTATTAGCGGCTATTGTATTAAAATTAAGTTTATATGGTATATTTAGATTAATATTACCTATATTACCTAAAGCTTCTTTAGATTATACTTTTGTTATATTTACTATAGCTGTTATTACTATCATATATACGCCAGTTTTAGTACATTAAGAACAACAGATGTAAAAGAATTAATAGCATACAGTTCAGTTTGTCATGCCTCAGTTTATTTAATAGGAATATTTAGTAATACTATACAAGGATTAGAAGGAAGTATAATATTAGGATTAGCTCATGGATTTGTATCTAGTGGTTTATTTATATGTGCAGGTGGAGTATTATATGATAGAACAGGAACTAGATTAATATATTTCTATAGAGGAGTTACTCAACTAATGCCTATATTTGTAATACTATTCTTTATACTTGCCTTAGGTAATTGTGGTGCTCCATTAACTTTAAATTTCCTAGGAGAATTTATGTCACTTTATAGTATAATAGAAAGATTACCGGTATTAGGGGCTTTCGCTTGTTCTTCTGTAGTATTCTCTGCTGCATATACTATATATATGTTTAACAGAATATCTTTTGGTGGTTCTTTCACTAAATTTATAGAAGAAAGTATATATGATGTAAACAAAAGAGAATTTATTTTACTATTTATATTAGTATTATTTACTATTGTATTTGGTATATACCCTTCTTTAATATTAAACGTATTAGATTATTCTATGAATAGTTTAATATATAGTATATAAATATATAAAATATATATATACTTTTATTTTCCCTACGAGTGATGCAGAGAGCACGTATTATAATCAAATTTAACAAAAATAAATATGCCTCAATTAGTACCATTTTATTATATGAATGAAATAATATTTGCTTTTGCAATAATAGTAGTTATTTTATATGTATTATCTAAATACATATTACCAAGAATAGTACGTTTATTTTTATCACGTATGTTTATTAATAAAATATAATACGCTACAGATAAATCTATATTATTTAAGAAATAACTTTCTTAACCAGTAAAATATATATATAATATTATAAAAAACTGCTTAGCTTGCTTAGCTATATTTTTTTATATATGTTATGTAATAAGGCCATTAAAAAAAATTGGCAGCAAGCTAGAGTTAAGTTAGGTTAAGTCTATATATATTTTTTGCAAATAATTAGCTATTTTAAGATTTATATATAATAGTAGTAATATTACTACTAGATGTTTTTCACAGAAACACAGAATTTATTCACAGTAATAAGAAGTCCCTTAGATCAATTTGAAATAAGAGATATATTAAATTTAGAAGTTTTAGGCGGTAACTTACATTTATCTTTAACTAACATAGGATTCTATTTAACAATAGGAGCTTTAATTATATTAACTTTAAGTATAGTTTCAACTAATTATAACAAATTGGTTAGTAATAACTGATCTATAGCCCAAGAATCTTTATATGTTACTATACATAGTATAGTTACAAACCAAATAAACCCTAAAAACGGTCAAATCTATTTCCCATTTATATATACATTATTTATATTTATATTAATGAATAATTTAATAGGAATGGTACCCTACAGTTTTGCTTCAACAAGTCATTTTGCATTAACATTTGCTCTTAGTTTCACAATAGTGTTAGGTGCAACTATTTTAGGATTCCAAAAACATGGTTTAAAATTCTTTTCACTATTAGTACCAGCCGGTTGTCCTTTAGCTCTTTTACCATTATTAGTTACTATTGAATTTATTTCATATTTAGCTAGAAATGTGTCATTAGGTTTAAGATTAGCAGCTAATATAACTGCGGGACATATGCTATTAAGTATATTAAGTGGTTTTGTCTATAATATAATGAATTCAGGATTTATATTCTTTATTTTAGGATTAATACCTTTATTATTTATTATAGCTTTCTCAGGTTTAGAATTAGCAATAGCATTTATTCAAGCACAAGTGTTTGTAGTGTTATCTTCTTCATATATAAAAGATGGTTTAGATTTACATTAATAAAAATGTTAGCTAGCTGTATTTCAGCTAAGTATGTCTTGGTAAAACATACCTTATTTTGAGGAGACTATACATAGACATATACGCGCTTCATATAAGCATGCACATATATGCATTTTATAAGTGATAATATTTAGGAAAGTTAGGGAACAATAATAATAAAAATCCTATTAATTCAAAAGGAATTAACTCAAGTTATATAATAACGTAAAGAGAAAATAATATAAAATTATTTATATAATTAAATACGCAATATATATCTCATAAAAGAGTAGTGCTATATTCCATAGCACATTTGTGTATTCATGCTTATTTTTTTAATAGCTTTATTTCATAGCATATAAAAAAATATAGTTATAAAATATAGCGGTAAAAAATTATAGTATTTTTATGGACCAATGAGTTATTTAGCCATTTTAACATTATGTAGCTTAAATTATCCTTATTACTAGGCACAAGTAAGTGCTTAATTAAATTAGATCGATAAGAGATATAGGATAGTTCTATATCGACAAAAATAAAAGTTGAGTTTGGTGATGGCTCTGATTGAATGCTGTCCAAGTGCTTGACACATGCTAATCGTACGTTTTAATTGTACTTACCCTATATGTAAATATAAGGCATATATAATTAAAAAGTGGTGTACAGGTGAGTATAATGATATTCTTCGCCGGCCTTAAAGTGAAGGTAAATCCTTCATAATAAATAAAGGAATAAGAGGGATGAAAAGAAACAAATCGGATGATTTATAAATCGTCCCTACCCCTTCTTTATGTTTCCGCTTTAAGAGGATAATAAATATCTTCGAGATAGGTAGTAGTTAAGGTGATGACTTAACTAGCCTTAGACTCTCGTAGTCGAAGCTGAAAGGTTGATCGACCACATTGGGTCTGAAAAAACCCCAATGCAAGTTAGTACAGCAGTGAGGAATCTTGGTCAATGGCCTAACGGCTGAACTGGCAACTTGGAGAAGTGGCAAGTTTTATAATTAATAGTAATTAATATTTCTATTTTTATAAAATTCTATTAGAATTGAATGAAGCTTTGTTTATATATTGATAATGACAGTATATATATCGTGTCTTGACTAATTGCGTGCCAGCAGTCGCGGTAATACGTAAGAGACTAGTGTTATTCATCTTAATTAGGTTTAAAGGGTACCCAGACGGTCAATATATCTTCTATAATGTTAGTACTTGACTAGAGTTTTATGTAAGAGGGCAGTACTTGAGGAGGAGAGATGAAATTTCGTGATACCAAAGGGACTCTGTAAAGGCGAAGGCAGCCCTCTATGTAGAAACTGACGTTGAAGGACGAAGGCACAGAGAACAAACAGGATTAGATACCCAAGTAGTCTTTGCAGTAAATGATGAATGCCATAGGTCAGATCTAAATTTAATGTTTATAGATTATAGAAGCGCCTGAATTGGCAGCTTTGCAAAAAAATTATAAATATTAAAAATTATTTGGTCTATAAATGAAAGTGTAAGCATTTCACCTCAAGAGTAATGTGGCAACGCAGGAACTGAAATCACTAGACCGTTTCTGACACCAGTAGTGAAGTATGTTGTTTAATTCGATGATCCACGAAAAACCTTACCACAATTTGAATAATTTTATTACAGGAGTTGCACGGCTGTTTCCAGTTAATGTTGTGAAACTGTGGTTTCCATGAAATTAACGTAATCCCTGGCTTTATTTTTGTAAGCTTAATACAGCTATTACGATAAAGCATTCGATCCTGAAAATTTGGAAAGAGAAAGGGGACAAAGACAAGTCATCATGGCCTTGATATTGTGGGCTATAGACGTGCCACATATACCTAAACAAAGAGATGCAAAAATGTGAATTTAAGCTAATCTCAAAAAATAGGATATAAATTTTAAGGATTATAGTCTGAAATTCGACTATATGAATAAGTAATTACTAGTAATCGTGAATCACCATGTCACGGTGAATAGACCTTGGATTGGTACTAACCACTCGTCACATGCTGAAAGGAGCATGCGCAATAAGTTTGCTTTCTTAGTAATAAGTAAAAAAACAAGTAAGTTTTATATATTCTTTTATTGGGAATCTTCGTATGCGTGGCTCTAATTAGTGTTAAGTCGAAATACGGTTCGTGTAGTGGAAGTTGCACGGGATTAATTAATTTTAACCATAATAAAAACATATAGTATATGAATGCCTAGTTTATGTGTAAAGTATAGCTATATATGTGGTGGGTTATTTTACATGACAAGCATATATATGTGCACTTCATAGAATTTCTATGAAATACTGAAGCAAAGCTAAAGCACATATTATATAAAGGAGGGTTCCTTTATTGGTAAGAAGGGTTGAGCTGTAAACTCAATAGCTATAGCTTTTAAGAGTTCGAATCTCTTGTCTCCTAGAATTAGTAACTTAAATAGGTAAAGGACTTCCCTGTCACGGAAGTAGATGTCGGTTCGATTCTGATCTAATTCGGTGTAGGGAAAAGTTTCCAATGGTAGGGTAAGATACTTGCTATGTATTATGTTTTTACATTTAGGTGTTCGATTCACCTCTTTTCCGTGTGTATATCAACCTGTTCTACTTATGTCTAAATATGGATGGATATAAGAAGCCGTCTTATATAAGATAAACTATAAGTAGAACGATCATATAAAATGCTTCTATAGCTCAACGGTAGAGCATAATACTGTTAATATTATGATAGATGTTCGATTCACCTTAGAGGCTTAAAATATGCTGTGTAAAGCTATAAAATAAAACATAATATCTATGACCAATTTGGTAAGAAGTAATTTTCAAGATCATCCGTTCCATTTAGTGTCTCCTTCACCATGGCCTTTTTATACAAGCATATCTTTATTTGCTTTAACAGTAAACGCGGCCTTATCTATGCATTCTTTTAGTAATAGTTATATAATATTCTATTTCTCACTTTTCTCTTTAGTAGCTTCAATGTCTTTATGATTTAGAGACATAGTATCTGAAGGTACATATTTAGGAAATCACACTTTAGCCGTGCAAAAAGGGTTAAATTTAGGTGTAATCTTGTTTATAGTATCAGAAGGTTTATTCTTTGTAGCTATATTCTGAGCATTCTTCCATAGTGCTTTAACACCTACCGTAGAATTAGGTGCACAATGACCACCTATGGGTATAGACCCTGTAAATCCATTTGAATTACCATTACTTAATACAGTAATTTTATTATCAAGTGGGGCTACAGTTACTTACGCACATCATGCTTTAATAAAAGGTGACAGAAAAGGAGCTTTATACGGATCTATATTTACAGTTTTATTAGCTCTAATATTTACTTTCTTTCAAGGAGTAGAATATAGTGTTTCTTCATTTACTATCAGTGACGGTGTATTTGGAACATGTTTTTTCTTTGGTACAGGATTCCACGGATTCCATGTTATTATAGGTACAATCTTTTTAGCAGTAGCTTTATGAAGAATAAGTTCATATCATTTAACAGATCATCATCATGTTGGTTATGAAGCTGGAATATTATACTGACATTTTGTGGACGTAGTTTGATTATTCTTATATGTGTCTATGTACTATTGAGGTTCTTAATATAAGTTATTGTACAAAAATATATATGCGTACTTCGCCAGAAGAAAAAGAAAGAATAATAAAAATAAAAAAATAAGCACGAAAAGCAAGCTTAACATTTTACAATATTATTAAAACTTTATCCTGCAAGTACTGCGATAACAGCGGTTATAGGTTAATTGGTAGACTTGTCGATTTCCACTCGATTTGCGTCAGTTCGATCCTGACTAACCGTATTTTAACTTTATCATAATTATAATGTTACATATTTAAGATTATTACTTATTATAATACCGGCTAATTAACTTTAGATATCTGGTTGATAGAGCATACATGTAGAGGTATTTATACATCCAGGGTGCGTATTTTCAGGGCTGCCTGCTTCATATAAGCATGCATGTATATGTATGCATGCAGTACACATAATAAAATCAGTGTACATGCTTTTACCTTATAATAAAAGCATAGCGCCTGTGTATGCATGTATGTTTACGTTTACACACTAGCCTGAAAGTTATAGGAGGCTTCGCACATATATGTAATATATTTATATTTATAGTGATAAATACATAGCTATATATCAAAGAAATATATCCTATTTTTAAAAAGAAAACCTTTAAGGGTAAAATAAAATAAATAATGGATCAACTCGTGACAGTTTATGAGATTTTCTCTAATGGTTATTTAACCGGTTCTTTGGATCTAATAAGCATAATGGCTTTATTGTGCGGTATAGCAATAATAATAAATAAAAACCCTATAATCTCAATTATATTCTTAATTGGATTATTTGCAAGCATAGCTGTATATTTAATATTATTAGGTTTGACTTTCATTGGTCTATCTTATCTAATAGTCTATATCGGAGCAGTATCAATATTATTCTTGTTCATATTAATGTTAATAAATATTAGAACTAGTGAATTACAAAGTAATAATAAAAATAGTATCCCTTTAGGGTTATTTATAACATTATTAACTAATTTCACATTATTCCAATTATTACCATATTATATGGCAATATTAAATAATTACAGTAATAAATTAAATACAATAATTTACTACTTGCCTTGAAATAAGTACACTGATGTAGTAAATTATATAAATAAAAATACAAATATAAATAATGCAAACGTTATGTTCGTTTCAAGTAGTAATTGAGATGGAAATATGGCAGAAACTAGTCATATTTCGGCTATCGGTAACATATTATATACAAGTTATAATATGTGAATATTTATGGCAAGTTTTATATTACTATTAGCAATGGTGGGGGCTATAATAATAACAATTAAAGGTGAAAAAAGAAAAATTAGTTCAATGGTAGAGCGATTGTTTTACACACAATAAGTTGAAGGTTCAAATCCTTCATTTTTCAACATTATTATCTTAAATAGATAAAGTACATTTTTTCTTCTGGCTTGCGTGTGTAAACATGCATACATAAGCACAAATAAACAGCTAATTATTTAAATATTTCTAGCACTAAAATACTGGCTGCGCAAGCTAAAACTCTTCACATTAATAAAAATAATGTTATGTTTTAGCTAACGCTAGCACACATTTTCTGTGTAGAAAAAAGTATGCACGCATCTTATTACTTTAAAAGATAAATAATTAATTACTTAAGATTTTTTTTAGTAGCTTTATTTCATAGCACGTATATAAATATTATAAGTATATATGTGTAAATAAGATTCCTTAACTTAAATGGTAGAGTGCATTTTTGATAAGAATGATATCAGCGTTCGATCCGCTGAGGAATTATCATGAATTGGTGAACATATTATTATGAAAATATACTATTAGCTTAGCGAAGCATACTTTGCCTCTATAGAATATGTATTGTGTAAAAACATGTTTACATATACATAGATTGACAGCTTACATATCAAACTAAACTATTTATAAATAAACACACACATATAGCTTTAGCTCACCTAAATTACGAAGCAAGCTAAATATTGATAAAGAGAATTGGCCGAGCGGTTTAAGGCGGTAAGCTTGAGTCTTATTAGGTTATATTCTAACCACATCCGTTCAAATCGGATATTCTCTGAAGAGTGTAGTTTAATTGGCAAAATAGGAAGCTTCAACCTTCAAATTCTTGGTTCAAGTCCAAGTACTCTTGTTAAAGCTAAGGCTGCTTTGCTGCTTATTGGTAGGTATAACTGATTCTAAGGGTGGCTGACTAGCAGTATTTCATAGAAGCACGTCTATATGCATTGCTTCTATATGTTTCACCAGCCTCAAATATATATTTGTATATTACGGATTAGGGCCGGCTTGGGTAGGCACTTCGTTTGGGACGAAGACTAGTTATGTTCGAATCATGATAATCCGATACTTAGAATTATTAGAGATAAACTTTGAATCAAAATGAAATTTTGAGGATAGTTAAATATTATGTTGATGTACTTTTGTGTGCTGATTTTTTTAATAGCTTTATTTCATAGCACATATAAAAAATATAGCTAGCAAAATAATACTATCATAATAGCCTTATAAGGCAATAAGATTCATTAATTTGAATAAATAAGTGTATAGTTTCTGTATGTGTAAACATACATGCATACACAGGCGTGAATTTTTCTATACGGAAAAAGAAAAGCCAAAAAGAAATAAAAATATAATATATTATAAAAATAACAAAATATTTTTATACTATTTATACTTGATATATAAATTATAATTATATAAATTAAGCATTAATGATGTTTATATAATTTATACAAGTATGGAAAGAAATTATTATAGAATTTAAGCTATATATTAAAGAGAATTATTTATATACATGTATATGATATATATCAACTCTAAGAGAAATTAAATAATAAACGAAGTGAATTGAAATATCTTAGTAACTTTAGGAAAAGAAATCAAAAGAGATTCTATGATTAGCGTGAGCTAAAATAGATAAGCCTAAAAAGTAAAATGTTTAATAAACTGTTTAAACTAAATGGGGAACCTTCCTCAAAGGCTAAATATAATATATAAGCGATAGTGAAAAGTACCGTGAGGGAACTAAAAGAAAAATAGTGATTTTATAAGCAGTTCGGAAAATTAAAAAAGTTAGAACGTACCTTTTGCATAATGGGTCACCAAGTTAACATTAGATGCGAGAATAGACGTAGTTAAACCGAGCGTTAAAATAACGTAAAGTGTCTAAAGTTAGACCCGAAGCCTGGTGATTTTACCATAATCAGGATTATAAAAGTCCGAACCGATGATTGTAGCATAAATCTCGGAAGAATTATGGTAGGTGTAGTGAAAGACAATACTGACCAGGATAGCTGGTTTTCTGCGAAACCTATAATAGTAGGCAATTTAAGTATAATATCTTAGCAGGTACAGAATTTAATCTCAGACAAGACATTAAATGTTTTATTTTGTACAAATGGGGGGATCATGAAGATTTTATCCGTGAGTATGCAGACTCGGAATGGCAAAGATATATCTTAAATTATCAGACATAGAATGATAAGGTTGTATGTCAAAAGGGAAACAGCCCAGAACAAGAGTTAAGGTTCCTAAATTATTTGTTGAGTGAAATTAAGAAGGTTTTTATTAAAGTCGACAAGGAGATAGGCTTAGAAGCAGCCATAATTTTATGACCTCGTAACAGAGCGCTTGTTAAGTTTTAAAAGCATCGAAAATTTACCGGATCTAAACAATATACCGAAACCTTGTCCATGATAATTTATAATAATAAATTTATTATAATTAAATGGGGTAGCAGAACGTTGAGCTAAATTATGATTTTTATTTTTTAAATGAAATTATGTGTGGGCATGCTGATTTTTTATGTGTACTTCTTACGAAGCCTTAAAAATATGCACGCATGCAAAACTGCCAAAATTTAACTCAAGCGATAATGGTGACATGAGTAACTAAAAGAAAATTTTCCGCCTAAAGCTTATGGATGTAATTAAGTAACGGCCTCTAAGTTTATATTATCTAAAGATTTAAACGATGAGATAATCTTTATTACTAAGGACGACATTTTAAGTGAAAAATGTACTGGAAAAATAGTAATATATTTATATATATATGTATATAAATGAAAAGTAACCGTACCTAGAATCTGAAACAAGTAAGCTAGTAGAGAATACGAAGGCGTAAATGAGCTAACAATCATAAAGGAACTCGGCAAATTGACTACCGTAACTTCGGGATAAGGAGAGCTCATTATTCTTGATTAATATCAAGTAAAGAGGAAGAAGCATGAAATAGTGTTGTACGACTGTTTAATTAAAACACAGCACTTTGCTGAAAGATTAAAAATCTAAGTATAGAGTGTGATGTCTGCCCGGTGCCGGCTGGTTAACAGATATAATTGGATATACTAATATCTGATGTAGACGGAAACCCGGTTAAAGGCGGCCTTAACGTGAGGTCCTAAGGTAGCGAAATGCCTTGGCCGTTAAATGCGGTCTTGCATGAATGATGTAACGATACAACAGCTGTCTCTATGATTGACTCAGTGAAATTGGAATAGCTGTGCAGATACAGTTTACCTCTAGTTAGACGAGAAGACCCTATGCAGCTTTACTGTCACTAATTATAGAGTATGATAAACAATTTTCAGATTATAAGGTAATTGACTAGATGACAATGAGAATCCTTTATTTTTTTTTCATATGAATGAATTGGTTTTAGGATTATGAGATGTTTATAGCTATGGCTATAAAAAAATCATTTTAGTAAATCAACCTAGTTCAGCTTATTTTTATAATATAAGTACCCTTTGGTAAGGAACTATCGCTAGGGGACAGTTTATGTGGGGCACAGACCCTGTAAAGAGTAAACAGGAGTGTCTAATAATTTAAAATTATTTTGTTTGCGATTTAAGGTAGTTTAACTATTTTTAATCATATAAAATTATTTATATGTACATTAGTTGGTATATATATTTAAAAAAAGGTAGGATTTTCACTATATAGAAATTAGAGATAATTAAAAACATTATGTACTTAGTGACTAATGTTTTTTAACTATTATTAAATATAATAGTTATGTTTAAAATATCTAAAAGCTCAACGGCTTAATCTTTGCTTACTGTTGATTATCAACAAATCTTACAGTTGCGTAAGCAGGGCATAGGATCACAAGATGCAACAAGGAAAGATCTTGGATTATTGGAAAAGCTACGCTAGGGATGTTTTGTCCTTTAATATTTATTTTATGTTGTATCTTACATACAATATTTGTATAACTTTCATGGAACATGTATAAGCATTGCATGCTAATTTTTTTATATAATAAAAAAAAGTATAGCGTGCGTTATTTAATAGTGCGTGCCTTCTATGAAATAAAGCAAGCACATATAATCAGAATAATTAATAAATTAAATTGGGTAAATTTCAAAAATACTGTGCGCAAGCTATTAGTTAAATTTGAAGCGAAATTTTCTAGCATAAATTATCAAGATAAGAAACGTTTCCGACTATAAGGTGAGT
>PPHJ01000004.1:0-270104 GCA_002991585.1 Ilyonectria mors-panacis
GTTAAATTATATATTAGAGTGCATCCTAAAGGCTATATATATTATATATTTTAGCAATAAGCTAGAGTATAGTATATTAAATACTTCCGTTATATAGTCCTTCTTTATATAAGTCTTATACTATCTAATACTAGTAGTAGTAGGGAATAATAATATATCTATTCTAGTACTAGATTTCTTTAGTATATTTTTATACTCAGTTTATAAAGTCTTATATAAGGCTATCTCTATAAATTAAGCTTAGGTATTTAAGTTGAGGTTATATTATTTGTATATTTGTAATGTACTTCTGCTTAAGGTATCCTTTAGTATTAAAGTTAAGGATCTATTTGTTTGTTTTAGGCTTATTAGTATTAAAGTTAGCTTGTTAACTAATAGTATTAGCTTATCTATTTTCTAATCCTTTTCTGTAGATAATTATATAGTTAAATTCTAAGAGATATTTAGTATATTATAGTTATTATCTGCTAAGTTTCTATATAGTTACAAAATATAAGATATTTTTATAGTCAGTATAGATCTTAATTTTATACTTACTCTTTAGGAGGTAGTATTAGAATTTTTTAAATAAGTTAATAATTATAAGGAATTCTTTATTATAGATAGAGTAGTTAAGTTTAGTACTGTATATTTTATAAGAAAAAAAGATAATAGAGTGGTAACAGTCTGTTATTATCTTTTTTGGCTAATTTAAGCACCTTATATAAAGTTTAATAAGTCTATCTTAAGTTCGATTTCTTATTTAGAGTTAAAGGTTATTAGTACTAATTACTTAAAATAATGTTTTTAATTAATATTAAATGCTTTTTCTGCAGTAGTATTCTATTAAAAGTTTACTTCTTTTTTAATAAGTTCTATAAGTAGTATAGTATAGCTACTAAAGTTCTTAATAAATCTTTAGTAGTAGTTAGTAAATCTAAAGAAGGATTATACTTTCTTAATATTTATTAGTTTTAGCTATTTACTAACTACAGCAATTTTCTTTAGATTTATTCTGATCTTATTGTATGAGATAATATATCTAAGAAACTCTACTTCTACAGTATAGAAGTTATTTTTCTCTGGTTTAACTAGTAGTTTTATATCTTAAAGTGTTTGTAATATTTTTGTAGATATATTCTGTATGTTCTTCTTCTGAATCTAAGAAGATTAGAATATTATCTAGGTAGTATATAATAAATATATCTAGATATTTGTATAGTATATTGTTAATTATTTATTAAAATATAGCTAGTATATTTATAAGTCTAAAGGGTATAATAAGATATTTGTAAAGTCTGAATTTAGTTTAAAAGGCAGTTTTCTATTTATATTCTTTCTTAATATAGATAAGATTGTATACTCCCTTTAGATTTAATACTATAAATACCTTCTTTTTATAGAGTCTGTTTTTTAAGCTCTATAATAAGAGGTAATAGGGTTTAATCTTTAAGTATAATATTATTTAATTGTCTATAATCTACAATAAGTTAGAGCTTGCTGTTTTTTTTAGGAATAAATATAAACTGGATATCTAGCTGATAACTTAGAGATCCTAATATATCCTTTCTGTAGTATATCTTTAATGTATTCTTTTAGTGTATTAAGTTGTATTTTATTAAGATTAAAGATTTTATAAAATATAGATATTATTCTATCTTTCAGTATAATTTTGTAATTCTATTAACTAAATTTAGGTAGTTCTATCTTAAGTTCTTCTACAAAGAGTTTTTTATAGATACAGTACTATACTAATATATTCTTAAGTTATTTTTCTTTAGGTATTTTCTTATAATTCTTAAGGTTTTTATTTATCTATATAAACTGTTATTAAAGGTATCTAATTGTTCTTTAGAGTTATATTTTCTTATCTTTCTGATATTTATATTATATTCCTTTTGGGGGTAATAAGGTATCTGTTATATCCTTATGCTAATTCTTACTCTTACTATCTTTAGGAGTTAGAATTGGAGATCTCTTGTTTTTATCTGAGTTGCTTTTATTGTTACTGGAGAGAATGTTATTAAAATCGATATATATCTAGCCAGTTCTCCAGTTCAGTTATAAGTTGTATTTTCTCAGCTATAGATAGCCTAAAATAATATTGTAGTGCCTTATAGGTATAATATTAAATATAACTCTCTAGTTCTTACTGTTAATAAAAACCTTAAGGTGATCAGCCTTACGGGTTATCTATCTATTGTTATATTTAAATAGGTTGCCTTTAAGATTGTATACTGTATAGAGTTGCTTTTTATCTCTCTATTTTAGCTTCAGCTAATTAACTACAGTAGGGTTAATATAGTCTGCTTCTACTTTACTGTCTACTAATACGGTAAGCTATATACTCTTAACTTATACTTGTAGCTTAAGTGTCTTTCTTTTCTTTGCTGATTTTGTTATATATAGAGCTTTTATTAGAGGTTATTCTTTCTTATATGTGTTATCTATCTGTTACTCTTCTATAGGTAGTGTTTTGTTGTTTTTTATATATTTTTTGTAATTTCCTTAGAGGTGTTTTTTGCTTGAGTATTCTCTGTATTTTAGTCTAGGTAGTTATAGTTCCTTCTATTCTTAGAGTTATTAATATTAAGCTTAGTTATCTTAGTTGAGTCTAATTTAGGTTAGAAAGTTAAATCCTTCTCTATATATTCTATTAATATGTATTTAAATCTTCTAAGCTTTAGTGCTATATTGTGGGTATCTAAGCTTTTTTGCAGGTTATTGCATTTCGTACTGAGTAAGATTGAGTATTCCAGATAGGTTCTTTATTTTTGTAGTTAGGGGTTATCCCCTTATATTCTCAATCTTCTATTTTACTTTTTCAGACTTAATTAAGACTGCTTGTTCCTCTGTGGTTATTAAAGTTATAGTTCTTGTGTATTATGTGCTTAATATATTGAAATTCATTTTGAATCTTCCAACTATATTTCTTACAGTTCTTATTATTATATTATACTGTCTTTCCGGTACTGTAGTTAGCAATATTTTTATTTTTACATTTATACTATTCTTTTATCTTCTGTTATTTATATATATGATATTCTTCAGTTTTATATTCTTTAATAATACTGATGTATTTAGTGCACCTAGATGGAAAAAAGGTCTTCTTTATCCTCTAGTTGTATAACACTAGCTTCTATATACTATCTAATAACTTAGAAGTACCTAAGTTCTTTCTGTAAGTAGGATTTCTAAATTAGTTTATTATTAACTTATACAGGATAATAGTTATAATAGATTTTGTCTTTTTTGTATATTAGGTATATATAGGCAACGCAGGATGCCTATAAGATTTCTTTATAGTTAGAATATACTACTACTATCCTTAGGTTATTATCTTCTTATTTCTTTAGGGCTATATAGTATAGGTTATATTCTAGTTATATATTATAGGTGCAGATATAGATATTAGTGTTTTTATTGGGTTTTTATTATTTATTTGCAAGGTTGTCATATATCTTTATTAGTCTTTTCTATATTTGGTTTCTAAGGTTATTAAGTATCTAGTGTCCTCTATAGCTAGATCTAGAGTCTTATTTATCTTCTGTTTCCAAGTATTCATCAGCAGAAGCAATAATATTCTGGTCATCTACTAGCAGGCCAATATATCTTACTAGGCGAGCTTCTCATCCAGAGTGCACCTAAGGGGTACCCTCTTCTTAGGTATAGAATCGCCTTTAGAGCTTATTCTTTTCTTTATATTTCTTAGATATTTCTACTTTTTGTTCCTTATTACTATAAGGTGGTATAATAGATTTAGATTATCTATCTGAAATTAAATCTCCTTATTATACTATAGCTATAGTGCGAGATATCTTATTAGGTAAGTTAGTTATAGTATTAGTATTATTCTAAGTGGGGACTGGTCTTTAGATATCTTTTGCTTTCTTCTAGTTATAATTTTTCTTTTTATTCAGTCTGATTTATTACTCTATTTTGATTTTGCTGTGTCTATTTTTCTGTACTATACAGCTTATTTCTATTTTTTTTCTCTAGTATTATTTTTAATTTCCTTTAGTATTCTCTAGGTGTAGAGTTTAAAGGGTAGTATATTATTAAGGCACTTATATTTCTAATTATAGTATTTATAGGTTCTATTATATCCTCTATTGTATCTACTCTAGGTTATAGTAAGGGTTTTAAATTAAATAGCAGTTTGAGGTTTATTGTTATTAGGGTACTAGTAGTTAGTAAATTATATATACTTACCTTTTGGTATAGATTTGTACTTTTAGTTAGATTTTAGGGTGTAATACTTACTTTTAAAGTAGTCTATCTTTCTGCAGTTCTAGCACTTAACTTTTAAATAGTCCTTCTGGGCGGCTTTTAGTTCTATAGGTTCTAGTGTTATTCTGTAGGATATATTGCCTTATTGTTTCTTTCTGTTATTAGACTGGTTTTTTTTTATTCTTTCAATCTTTAGAGTTCTCTTTTTTCTCTTTTTAATATATTATTTAAATAGTTAATTATTAAGAGTGATACAGAGATATATATAGATATTAAACTCAGTCAGTAGGTTAAGAATCTTATAGATTTTATTCTTAACTTTATTCTTTAGCCTTTAGTAGAACTTATTTATTATATTTTTATCTATCTAGTTAAGCTTTACGGATAGATATCTAAATTCTATAAGATACTTAGATACTACTTTAGTCTATATTAACTTTTAGATCTAGATAAATATATTATATTTCTTGTCCTATTCTCTATATATATTTATAAGTAGCTATTTATATATATTAAAGCTGCTAAATAGAATAGTTATCTCTGGTTTATATTAGTTGGGTAAGTTCTTTATAAAGTTTCTTAGTATTAGGCCTATTCCTTATTAGGCCTTATCTTCTAGTAGTCCTATAGTATGTTAGATCTTTAATAGTTTACTGCTAAATACAGTAGGGTAGTATATATAGTAGGACTTAAGTTCTATAAAATACTCCCTAAGTTTCTTAGGAGTTTCTATTAAACTTTCTTAGCTGTAGTAACTTAATAGTTTCTCTAATATTATAAGGTCTAGAGATACTTAGGGTAATAGTAAAGCTGTTAAATTATTCTGTATGCTAGGCTTATTTAGTATAAGCAGTAAGTTATTTATTAGTGAGGTTTATAATATATCCTTCTAGTACTATAATAGTTGCTATTAGTATTAAATTTAGGGTAGGTATTATATCAGTATGGAAGGTTTGGATTTTATTGTATAGGATTTAGAACTTTTTGTTATTTTTTATCTTATTAGTTTAGGCTATATTAGTTAGGTTGTTTACTTTCTGATAAAGTTAAAGGTTTTTCTTATAGAGTTTCTTAAGTTTTTTACTTATATTATCTTTATTTAAGGAGGATTTCTTATTATCTATAGCGTTATTGCTATTATAGTTCTTAGGGGTCTTTAGGTATAGAATACTTTTTCTTTTAGAGGAGGTAGAGGTGCTGGCTGATAGAGTTATTAGAGCTATAGTAACTGAATTATAGTATTACTTAGGTCGATATAGTAATATACTAAATAAGAGCTATTAATATATAACAGTTAGGTCTAACCTAAGGGTATAGGGTAGGTCTAAGGTATATAGTTTATAATTGAGTGGATTGGGATATTATAGTAAGTAATATAGATTACAGTCTGATAATAGTAGAATAGTAGATTTAATATAACTAAATATATTAATAGCTAGTAAGGCTATCTATCTATAAGAGTGCTAAATAAGTATCTATATACTAGATGGCAATTAGTAGTCTTAGTGGTTTTATTATAATACTTATTAATGAGACTGTTAGTCTTATTAATAAGAGTCGTCAGTAGAGTACTGATACTTAATTTATCTGTATAATAAGTTACGCTAATAGGCGTATAGGGAAAAGTGGGTACAGTCGTAAGACTGTGCCTTATGACGAAAAGTGGGTCCATAGGGATTCTGCTGGTTGTGACCGCCTGGTTCCAACCCGAACTGTAACACTTATAGTACTAGTTAGGAAAATACCTAGGAATATAGCAGTAGAAATATTTAATCTGCTTCTAGCTGTAGCTAGTATTAATACTAAAGTTCTAGTTATCTATAAGGGGTTCTTTAGGTATTAAATTGTAGTTATTATAAGACTAATTAAAGTACTTCTATTTATCTATAGCATTCTAAACTATAGCAGCCAATCTAGCTTCTAGGTTTTTATATTGTCTGGCAGTATTAATACTTAACTCTTAGACTAGCTTAATAAGGGATTTAATAGCAGGATCAATCTTTAGTTAACTTAGTAGCTAAAAGGAATATTCTATATCCTTCTCTAAAGGCCTCTTACTTAATATAAATTTCTCTTTCTTAAGGCTTCTTAATTAGGTTTTTAAAAGACTAATTCTATTTAAGTAAGAATATTATAAGATTAACTATATTATTATAGGTCTTTACTTATAGCTTCTAGACTGATATATTCTTTTATTAGCACACCTAAATAATAACCTTCTAGAGGAGAGTATAGAAGATAGTATAGAAATTACTTTTTTTAAATTTCCCTCTATTATAAAGAGCCTTATATAGCTCTTAATAGATTTTAAGCTAGTTAAGTATCTTAAGGTTAGTTACCTTTCTTATAGACTGAGTATTTATCTTTAGGATCTTTTAAGGGGTTAGAGCTGTTATTTCTTATTCTCTTTCTTAAAGTTCTTTAGAAGCTTTATTTTAACTTCCTCCTAAGTGTTATACTTATAGGCTTTCTCTATCTTTATTCTAATATCTTTATAGGAAAAATAGACTAATAGCAGTTTTCTTTTCTTATCGGTATAAACCCTACCTTTAATATGGTTTTCAAATAACTATATAAAGCTGGTAATATTAGTTTCTTTAAATTTGTATTTAAATATATAGATAGGGATAAAAAATCCCAATTTACTGTCCCTTTCAGTCCTTAAGTAGCCTTTATCTTTTGGATTTATCTTAGAATGGGTATTTAATTCTAGTAGAGTCTGGTTTTATAAAGATAACTCTATACTAGCTAGAAGAAGAGCAAGCTGTAACTAGGCTAATTTGTTATAGTAAATTAGGGGGTAGCTAGTTATATTTATAAATATTAAATTAGATACTTTCTTTTTCTTCTTTCTTTTTTTTGCCTTTATAGTAGTATCTAAATTATAAGTGTAATTAGGGAAAATTTAAGTCTCTTAGAGAATAATTCTTCCCTTTTAATACTATTTTAGCTAACTATACTAAATTGAATATCTAACTGCTAAGATATCTTTTTTATATAGAGAAATAAGCAGCTAGAAGAAAATAATAAATAAAAGATAAAAGAAACTAAAAGGAGGGTAGAATATCTGCCTTAAATAGATAAAGATTATAATAGTTATAAAAATCTCTTAAAAATAGGCCTGGGGTAATAGAGGGGGATTTTAACTAATAATTAAAGTCTTTATTTAGCTTTCTTTTATACTTCTAGGCGAAATCTTTTATCTTAGGGTAATTACTATAAAGATAACTTTCTCTCTAATTAATATTATTCTTTTTTCTTAATTTCCTTTCTACTTTTAAAGTTAAAACTTTTTTTCTTATACCTTTTCTTATAAGCCTTAATATTCTAATACTATAGAAAGATATTAAAACTAATATAGCTAGATTTTAATCTTTTATAAGATATTAAGTTATAATTATTATAATAATATCTTTCTATCTAACTAACTTCTATATATTTTTATTTAGCTAATAGCTTATTAAGTAGAATTAGCAGTTTAAACCTTAAATAAACCTCCTATAGAAGTAATTATCTAAAGATATTATTTTATAAGATACTTTCTAAACTAATTATACTTTTTTTTTCAGTCTAGCCCTTAAAGCTAAAGAGTTAGAGTAATAGTAAGCAGTATAGCTTAAAGTTTAGCCTATTATAGATATCACCCCTAACAGAAGATATCTTAAATAGAAATTCTTACTCCTCAACTGGATTAATTAGGGCTTTTCTAGGCTCCCTTAGCTTATAGAAAACTCAGGGAGGTCTTAATTCCTCTATCTTTTTTTTTCTTTTCCTCTTACTCTTCTTAAGTCTGGCGGCTTACAGTATAGAAGTATATTAATTAATTACTTTAATAAGTAAAAATTAATTAATTTGCTGCCCTACTGTAACCTCCAATTTAGCAGTAGGAAGAAATAGAAATAATATCTAACTTATTAACTTACTCTAGGGGAAATATATAGAGAGTTATTATATAGGCATTTTAGCTAATTAGCTTAAAGCTATACTAAATTATATATTTAAGGTTAGAATAATCTGAGGCTTATATCTTCTAATAGGGAAGTATCTTATAAAATAGAATATTAGATTGGTTGTAAGAGAGTTTGCTAGTAAGGTATTAATTAGGCCTATAGCAGTCTGATATCTAAGGAAGGTTAAAGATAGAGGTTGGATAGGGGATATAGTAACGGTAAGAAGGTTTAAATAAATCTCTTAAAAATAAAGGTAATAAATTAATAAAAATCCCTAGCTGCCTTAAGTCCTTATAGACTCTCTAACTTCCAGCTGGAATTTTTAAAGAATTAAAAGATTAATAATGTCTCCTTTAAATAGATTTCTTTCTTCTCTTTTAATTTAATTTGGACTACTCTAGAGATATTCCTGCTAGTAACTAGCTAGCCTAAGTGTTTCTAACTGTCTGTTACACTATATAAATAGCTAAATTTAAATCTATTTTATTTATAAGTTTATTAAAAGTAAGGTTAAAGGCTTAAAGAAAAAAATTAATTAAAAACTATAAAAAAAAACGCTATTTCTAACTTAAATCTTCCTTAAATTCCTCTTTTAAATCCTTAAGATTATCTTTATTCCAGCTTTTAAGTAAAATAATTCTTTTAGCTACTTCTAGATCTATTTTATTTCTAGATTTAGTAATAATATTATTACTAATAGAAAAAGTACTTTCTATAGATATAGAAGTAGCTGGAATAACTAGATATCTTCTAGCTAAAATACTTAAAATAGAAAATCTTTTAGAATGTAATTTCTAGTATTATAAAGGATTAGCCTATATAAAATTAGTATATTATATATAAATAATAAGAAGAAAAATAGAAAATACTTACTGAAGTATTTAATAAACTCTTACTTAAATAAAGAGTAAATTCTTCTTTTTTTTCTTTAGTCTTAATATATAAGTCTTTTTTAAAGTCAGAATTATCTTCTTTATTAGAGCTAGAAGAAGCCTCTAATTCTTCTAAATTAAAAGAAGTTAAAGAATTAAATCTTTCTCTTTTAACTTTAAATTTAAAGTTAATTAAATAAATATAAAGTAATATAAGTAAAAAAAGAAAAAGAGAAAAATACTTAATAAATTCAGCTTTAAAGATATTTAAAATATCCTTATTTATACCCTTATAATAAGCTAATAAGCTATTACTTATAAAATAATTAATTTTAAACCTAAGGTCTAAAATAATACTTATTAAATAAGGCTTATAATCTCTTAAATTAGAATAAGAAAGCTTTTTAGAAAAGTATTTTTCTAGCTTATTTAAGTCTTTATTTATAGCTTCTTTAAAGTTATAATAAAAGCTTTTCTATAAGTTATTAATATATAAATATTAAAAAAAGAAAAAAAAGAAATTACTTACTTTTAAAGAACTTTCTTCTTTAGAGGAAAAATAAATATATAATAAATTAAGCTTATTATATATAATATATATATAAAATAAAGCTTTTTAAGAAGTTATATATAAACCTAACCTTATAGCTTAATAGAAGGTTTTAAAAAAACTAGAAAAATCTTTTTTAACTCTTCTAATTCTACCTAATTAGAATTAGAAAGAAATAGCCTTTTATACTCTAAATTAGAAGTAATTTTAGAGATATAAATTAGCAGTTTTTTTAGCTCTAATAGAGTATTAAGTATATAATAAGTAGAATTCCAGCAAGCAGAATTATCTAATTTAAAGATATTAGTATAAAAACCTTATAAGAAAAATAGAAAAATATATATATACCTAGAGGAATTTAACCTTTATTAGACTGTAAATAGCCTTTCTTTTTATATTTTAAAATACTCTTTTTTAAAAGTTATTTAAGCTCTTAAGTATATTTTAAAATAGTTATAAGCTTTTTAACTCAGCTTATAAGACTTAAAAAAATAAAATTAGTAAATATATAATATATATATAATAAATAAGTAGGCTAAATAAATAAGTAGGCTAAAAATCTCTTAATCTCTTATCTTTTTAATTAATTAATTAATTCTTAATAACTAAAGATATCTCAATTAAATAAAAGAGAGAAATATTCTTTTTATTCTTTAAGCTCTTTAAAATAACCTAAAATTAAGTATTTAGAGTGCTATAGAGATTTATAATATATATTATAATACCTTATATTACTAGCAGATAGATATACTATTTTAATATAATACTATTCTTAAATTATATAAGCTATTTAATCTAAAGAAGCAGATTATTATTTAGTTTATTCTTAACTTAAATTTATAAGAATTTCCCCTATAACTATATAGTATTAAAGAAATAGCTAACTAACTACTTACTAACTGCAATATATTACCTATTAGTAAGTACTAAACTTCTAACTTTATTAGGTAATAACTAAACCTTAAGATATTTTTTTTTTATAAATATAACTATTAGAAGGCTAAATATAAAGATCTAATTATTATTTATAATTAGTTCTAGCTTATAGAGAATATAATTATAAAAATATAGTATTAATTTAGCTGATATTTATAACTTTAATAAGACTGGCTTTATAATAGGTATAATTATAAGTGGAATAGTTATTATAGGTATAAATAGATATAGAAACTTAAAATCAGTTTAGTCTGGAAACTAAAAATAAGTTATAGTTATTCAGGCGATTAATATAGAAAGCTAGGCAATTTAGCTGTTTATTATAGTTACAGGCTAATATTATCTTACTAACTAATATTAGAAAAGTAACCTTTTAGGCAATTAGGCTATTATAATAACTTAAAATAGCTAGACTGATAATAAGATAGATCTTAAGTAGCTTAAGTACTTTAATTAGTATATAAAGAATTAATTAACTAATTACTATTATCTTTTAATTCTTAATAGATATAAAAGTTACTACTCTATTAACTTTAAGAAATATTATAAAGAGAATAATTTAGCAGCAGAAAGAGACGGAAATAACATCTAACTTATTAACTTACCCTAGGGGAAATATACAGAGAGTTATTATATAGGCATTTTAGCCAGTTAGCTTAAAGCTGCACCAGATTATATATTTAAAGTTAGAATAATCTAAGGCTTATATCTCCTAATAGAGAAGTATCTTATAAGATAGAATATTAAGTTAGTTACAGAAGAGTTTACTAATAAGATATCAATTAGGCCTATAGCAGCCCGATATCTAAGGGAGGTTAAAGATAGAGGTTAGATAGGGGATATAGTGACAGTAAGAAGGTTTAAATAAATCTCTTAAAAATAAAGGCAATAAATTAATAAAATCTCTAGCTGCCTTAAGTCCTTATAGATTTTCTAACTTCTAGCTGGAATTTTTAAAGAATTAAAAGATTGATAATATCTCCTCTAAATAGATTTCTTTCTTTTCTTTTAATTTAATTCAAACTACTCTAGAGATATTCCTACTAGTAACTAGCTAGCCTAAGTGTTTCTAACTGTCTGTTATATCCCTCCCCTATAGGTTAATAATTATTCTTAATTAAGCTAGGAGTATATATAATAAAATAACCTCTCTATTTAAGAATCTAACTAAAGAAATACAGTAAGTATTAAAAAAGTATCTTATTAGAAGCTTCTAAAGACTAATTCCTTCTATTAATAAAGACTCTTTACTCTATAAGTCTCTCTATCTATAATTATTTCAGTCTACTAGAGAAAATAAAATAATATACTAAATAACTATTACTTATAAGCTTTATACTAATAGTACTATTTCTTCTGGCTGATCTTTATAATAGCTAGAGGGATAATATCTATATAGGCAGTATTAATTAGCTCTTCCTACTGAGAAATAGAAATTAAACTTTTTAGAATATAAGTTATATAGGTTTTAAATTTAGATATAAATAGTATAAAGCACTTAGGGATATAAAAAGAGGTTTATTGGGTTGATACTAATAGTTATTTTATTTATACTCTTACTAATAGAGATATTAGTATATTCTTATTATTCTTTAAAGATAATATTATTATTAATATAGTAGAGAATAGCTCTCTTAATAAACTGAATAGTTAAAATAGTAGGAGTTCTATTATACTTAGTCTTTAGTAGAGAAGGGCTAAATAAGGTATTCCTTATTAAAATATTACTTCTAACTGACTCTTTATAAGTATCTCTTATTAATATATCTAATTTAGCTAGTAGATTTAAATTAAAGCTTTTAATATTCTTCTTATAGAAAGCAGACTGCTATTTCTTTTAATATAGAGTTATAAAGATTTAAATAACTAAATCTATTATATTTAAATACCTACCCTTTTCTAGGTTCCTTAGTTTCTTTTTTAAACTTCTTAATAAGTTTAGAAGAAAAAGAGAAATAATATTTGGATTTATTAGGGGATTTAGCTGTAGATTTAGCAATAGATATAGTAGAAGGAGCTATTAGCAATTTCTTTAGAGTAGATAAATCCAGAGAGATAATACTTTCTTCTATAGTCTTAAGTAGCTTAGGGATTCCCTTTAGAACCTTAAATTCTCTTTTTTTAAATATCTTAATAAGGTTATTAGGTATAGTAAACTTAGCCTTTTAATAGTCCGATATATATATTAATATAGAGTGGGGAGTCTAACTGAAAGAAGCAGTAAGATAGAGGATAATTTAATAGGTATTAGAGAGTTTCTTAAAGTTAAAAACTCTTCTAGCTAATTAAGGAGAATTTACTGAGGTTAGTATAGAGATTAAAGGTTCTAAGTTTCTAGTCGGCAGGTATAAACTTATACTTACAGTTAAAGAATAGGTTAATTTTCCAGCTAATCTTATCTAAACTCTTATAGTATATTAGATTCTAAATCCTAAGCTTCTCTATAATAGTATATCTAATAAAGCTTCTAATATACTTTAGGTTTAGGTTTAAGTCTTTAGTTTCTTTCTTTTTAGCGGCCTTTCTCTTTTTTTTTTAACTGTAGTAGGGGCTTTAGCTTAATAGTATTAAGCTTTTAGTTGTAAAATTACAGCTTAAAAGGAACTTCTACTAGCTTATTATCTAAATTATTAAAGAATAGTCTCTCCCTTAGGATTTCTCTTTATATTTTATTATTTATTCAGGCTAACTATACTATAAATAGCTAAGGTTATAAGGAAGACTATAAGAAAGCTATACTTCTAACTGCTAAACTAAATAGAGGCTGGTATATTAAGAATAGTAAAATTAAAAGGGATACTATTAACAGTTATAATCTCCCTTTAGATAACTCTAGCAGCTTTTAAATTATCCCTTCTTTTAGTAGTCTATTATATTAAAGAGGAAAAGTTACTTAGCCTTAGTATTCTAAATATAATTAAGCTAATAGTATTAGTTAGTAAAGTTAATAATACTAATAAGATAGTAACAGTTAAATATAGTCTCTTAAATAGGTTAGAAGCTTACTGTAGGATAGTTTTTTTATAACTAGAATATCTTTCTTTAGGAGCTTAATTAAAAAGGTCTCTTTTCTCTAGTTATTAGCTTAAAGAATATAGATATTAAAATTAAGACTAAAAAGTATAACAGCTATAATATCCCTTATTCTATAGGTTATAGTTTATAGAAAAGTAATAAGATTAAAATTAGTAGATAGATTTTAATACTGAAGTTTATACTATAGGCTCTAGAGATTACTATAGTAATCTTTCTAAATTCTAAAGTTAGTTTCACTAAAGTTAGAGTGTAGTTTAATAGTTTTAGCCTAAACTTTCATTAAGTTTTTATCCTTTAGAATAAAGTATTTAATCTTCTTTTTATTTTAATAAAACTAATTCAGTTAGAATAAATAGAGAGTTAGCTGCTAGTTAATTCTATTAATTAGAGGTATTTTTATAAGGCTTTTATTATAGTAGAGAAAGCTTTTTTTTCCTTCTTCCTTTTAGACAGTCTCTTTATAGAAAGTTAGTAATTTTATACTGCAGTAGAATTATACTTTCTTCTTTATAGTCTTATTAAAGGTAGCTATTATATACTGAGTTCTATAGTATAGTAATAGATTTAAAAGTTAGTTAGTAGAAAGAAAAATAACTAATAAGATAGTAGTTAAGGTTTAGGCTTAATAGGGAAAGAATTACAGTATAGAGGTATAAGTTACAGTATTAATTTCTATAGCAGCTAGAGTGTAAGAAGAGTGTGTATATATTAGTATTTTTAAAGAGACTAATTATTTAAGGGTTTTTATACTATAGGGTTTAGTTCTTTTTGTAATAGTAAATTATAAAGATAGCAGTTATTATTTTCTAGATCTTCTTACTGATTTTCTTTTATAAATTATAGTAAATAAAGATACCTACTTTTTGTAATTTCTATACTTTATAATAAAACCCTACTAGTTTAGCCCTAAGGTAAGAATCTCTTAAGCTTAAAGCCTCTTTTTCTTCTATATTATTAATATTAGAACTTTAGTATTATTCTGCCTTAAACTTTTCTTCTTTTTTTATTATTATAATATTAGAATAGCCTCTATAATAGTATCTCTTTAAGATAAACTAATTATTCTTTTTAGTCTCTCTTAAGAAAAGCTCTCTAATATTTATTATCTAGCAGACTGTAGGGTTAAAATAGATAAGTTCTTATAACAGACTGATACCTTCTAGAAGAATTAAGATATTCTTCTTTTTTATCTCTTTTCTATATTAAAGTTTAATTTAACTCTAGCCCTAATAAAGTCTTTTATCTCTCTTCTATTAGTTTAGGTTATCTAATAAGATACTTCTTTAGGTTCTAAAGATATTTTAGGTTTAGTTTTATAGTTTTTAAGCCCTTAATTAACTGGGCCGCCCTTTATATATTGAGTTAGATGTCTAATTTTCTGCCTCTAGCTCTAAAGAGGCTTTTTTCGTTTAGTTTCTTAAGTAGCTTTCTTTTTGAGATTTATCTATTACAGTAGGAATAGGGCTTTTAGCTATCTGTACTCTTCAGTAGGTCTTTATTTCAGTAGACTAAGCTTATTCTAGAGGGTACTTTCTTATAAATCTTTCTTTCTATCTATATCTTATTAAGGCTCTTATTATTGCCTTTATTAGGGTTATTAATCTAGTTATATATTGTTATTATATTTACAGTTATCTCTTAATAACTATCTGCTTTAATAAATATATTTTAATCTCTTTTTATATCTATATTTTAGCCCTAGAATATATAAAATAGAGTGTATACTAATTGCCTTTAGTATAATCAGGCTAATTGCAACTAGAAATACCTCTATAAATATATAGCTTTAAGCTGCTAGAAAGACTTTTGGAAATTTTCTTTTAGTAGTTAAGCTATAAACCTAAATATATTAACTTCTTATACTTCTAATATTTTTAACTCTTATTTCTGCCCTTAGATTATTAGTAAGTATTCTTTTGAGGCTGGTAGTATATTTAACCTTAAGATTTATTATTAGGCTTTTTAAGTTTCTAGTTAGGCTTTTTGTAATAGGTATTAGGCTTTTTAGTTAGTTTTAATAGGTTTCTTTTTTCTATTAAAGAAGAAAATAGTCTTTTTTTTTATTCTTATAGAATAGGTAGTTAATAGTAAATACCTAGGGAATAATATTACTATTTAGTTAGTACCACTTTTATCTCTTTTAAATAGGTTTCTTCTATACTGTTTCTCTTTATTATAAGGTATTATTTATAGTAATAGAATCCTTTTGGGCAGTTATTTTATTGGATTTTAACTGTTAAGACTCTTTACATTTAAGTCTCTCTAGTAACTCTAAGTTTTATCTTCTCTATTTGCCTCTCTATACAGTAATACTGCTATTTTTAGCTAATACTGTATTTTTAAATATCTAATAAGATATTCTAGACTGCTTTATACTGGTTTTTAGCCTTTTTATTTATCTTTAGAATATAAACCTAGAAATTTCTTTTAGATTCTCTCTATAGATAAAGAATAAATATAGTATTAGAGTTATTTAATAAATTTTCTGCTTTATTGGGTTAATATATCTTATTATAAGATGATTTTTTATTAGATTCTTTATTTTTATTATTAGTAGGTAGTCCTTAGACTTTAGTATTCTTAGGGCTAGCCTACTACTTTTAATTATTCTTTATAAAGACTTTAAGTTAATTTCTATAGTAGGTTCTTTTTATTTCTATATTATTTAGAGTCTTAAGAATATAGATTTTAATCTCTTTTAGAATCTTATAGATTTTATAGAGTTCTTACTATTTAGGCTTAAGCTTAACTATAAAGAAAAGATTATAGTAGTTTTTAATATTATAGAAAAGAATAAAGTCTTCTAGTAATAATAGTATTTTCCTTAGCTTAAAGATATTAGATACAGTTATCTTTCTTATTAAATTCTTCTGATATTTCTTAACCTTTACTCTAGCAGCTTTTAGATCCTCTTTCTATCTTTTTAGAATCTAAATTTAAATTAAGATAATATCTTCTCTACTATAGATTTTATTCCAGTTAATAAGTCTCTAGGTTGGGATTTTAACTTCTATAGGAAGAATAGATTCCTAACTGTAGAGGAGTTAGAAAGATAAGTAACTATAAGATCTCTAGATAGTAGATCTATCTGTAAGTAGAGCTTAGTCCAGTAAACCTACCTACTTCTCTAGTCTTTTAAGCTTCTTAAAATAGTTAACTATAGATATATAACTAACTTTAATTAACCTATTTAACTTGGAATTATAGGCGGAGATCTTAGCTATTATAATACCTAAGTTATCCAGCTCGTTAGAAATTCCTTAGGTGTTAAATTGTAGTTATTATAAGGCTGGTTAAAGTACTTCTGCTTATCTATAGCGTTCTAAACTATAGCAGCTAACCTAGCTTTTAGGTTCTTATATTATCTAGCAGTATTAATACTTAACTCTTAGACTAGCTTAATAAGGAATTTAATAGTAGGATCAGTCTTCAGTTAACTTAATAGCTGAAAGGAATGTTTTATATTCTTCTCTAAAGGCCTCTTACTTACTTAATATAAATTCTTTTTTCTAAGGCTTCTTAATTAGGTCTTTAAAAGATTAATTCTGTTTGAGTAAGGATATTATAAGATTAACTATATTATTGTAGGTCTTTACTTATAGCTTCTAGACTGATATATTCTTCTATTAGTATATCTAAATAATAACCTTTTGGGGGAGAGTGTAGAAGATAGTATAGAAATTACCTTTCTTGAATTTCCCTTTATTATAAAGAGCTTTATATAGCTTTTAATAGGTCTTAAGTCAGTTAAATATCTTAAGGTTAGTTGCCTTTTTTATAAACTGGGTGTTTATCTTTAGAATTCTTTTAAAGAGTTAAAGCTATTATTCTTTATTCTCTTTCTTAAAGTTCTCTAAAAGCTTTATCTTAACTTCCTTCTAAGTGTTATACTTATAGGCCTTCTCTACCTTTATTCTGATATCTTTATAGGAAAAATAGACTAATAGCAGTTTCCTTTTCTTATTAGTATAAATTCTACCTTTAATATAGTTTTTAAATAACTATATAAAGCTGGTGATATTAGTTTCTTTAAACTTATATTTAAATATATAGATAGGAATAAGAAATCCCAATTTACTATTCCCTTTAGTCTCTAAGTGGCTTTTATCTTCTAGATTTATTTTAGAATAAGTATTTAATTTTAATAGAGTTTAGTCTTATAAAGATAACTCTATACTGACTAAAAGGAGAGTAAGCTATAACTGGGCTAATTTGTTATAGTAAGTTAGGTGGTGGCTAGTTATATTTATAAGTATTAAATTAGATACTTTCCTTTTTTTCTTCCTTCTTCTTATCTTTATAATAATATCTAAATTATAAATATAATTAGGGAAATTTAAATCTTTTTAAAGAATAATTCTTCCCTTTTAATACTATCTTAGCTAACTATACTAAATTAAATACCTAACTGCTAAAATATCTCTTTTATATAGAGAAATAAGCAGCTAGAAGAAAATAATAAATAAAAGATAAAAGAAACTAAAAGGAGGATAGAGTGTCTACTTTAGATAGATAAAAGTTATAGTAGTTTATAAAGATCTCTTAAAAATAGGCCTAGGGTAATAAAGGGGGATTTTAACTAATAATTAAGATCTTTATTTAGCTTCTTTCTATACTCTTAGGCGAAATCTCTTATTTTAAAGTAATTACTATAAAGATAACTTTCTCTTTAGTTAGTATTATTTTATTTTTTTAATTCTCTTTCTACTTTTAAAGTTAAAACTTCTTCTCTTATATTTTTTTTTATAAGTCTTAGAGTTCTAATATTATAGAAAGATATTAAAACTAATATAGCTAGATTTTAATTCTTTATAAGATATTAAGTTATAATTATTACAGTAATATCTTTCTATCTAACTAACCCCTATATATTCTTATCTAGCTAATAGCTTACTAAGTAGAATTAGCAGTTTAAGCCTTAAATAGACCTTCTATAAAAGTAATTATCTAAAGATATTATTCTATAAGATACTTTCTAAGCTAATTATACTTTCTTTTTTAGTTTAGCCCTTAAAGCTAAAAAGTTAAAATAATAGTAAGCAGTATAGCTTAAAGTTTAGCCTATTATAGATATTACCCCTAATAGGAGATATCTTAAATGGGAATTCTTGCTTTTTAACTGGATTAATTAGGGCTTTTTTAAGCTCCTTTAGCTTATAGGAAACTTAGGGAGGTCTTAATTCCTCTGTCTTTTTTTTTCTTTTCTTCTTACTCTTTTTAAGTCTAGCAGCTTACAGTATAGAAGTATATTAATTAATTACTCTAATAAGTAAGATTAATTAATTTACTATTTTACTGTAATCTTTAATTTAGCAGTAGAAAGAAATAGAAATAATACCTAACTTATTAACTTACTCTAGAGGAAATATATAGAGAGTTATTATATAGATATCTTAGCTAGTTAGCCTAAAGCTACACTAGATTATATATTTAAGATTAGAATAATTTAAGGCTTATATCTTCTAATAGGGAAGTATTTTATAAGATAGAATATTAGGTTGGTTATAGAAGAGTTTACTGGTAAGGTATTAATTGGGCCTGTAGCAGTCTAATATCTAAGGGAGGTTAAAGATAGAAGTTAGATAGAGGATATAGTAATAGTAAGAAGGTTTAAATAAATCTTTTAAAAATAAAGACAATAAATTAATAAAATCCCTAGCTGCTTTAAGCTCTTATGGACTTTCTAACTTCTAGCTGGAATTTTTAAAGAATTAAAAGATTAATAATATCTCCTTTAAATAGATCTCTTTCTTTCTTTTTAATTTAATCTAGACTACTCTAGAGATATTCCTGCTAGTAACTAGCTAGCCTAAGTATTTCTAACTGCCTATTATAATAATATTATTATACTTTATATACTGTTTTATTTATTTTATTTACTTTAGCCTCTTAATATTAAATACTTTAAGCTACTTAAAATAGCCTATAGTTAAGTAATTAAGTAATTAATTAGATACTCTATAACCTATATTTTAAAGACTAAGTTCTTTTTAGCCTTTTATACTGCTTATAAAGCTGCTATAATAAGAAGTAATATTAAAAGAGGTTTTTAAAAAGCTGGATTTATTCTCTTAAACCCAGAAAATATTATATTAAAACTTAATATACAGCTATAGACTCTAATACTAATAAGAAAGAAAATTAGCCTCTTTAACCTTTAAATCTTAAAGACTCTAAAGATTATACTTAAGACTAGCTTTTAATTTAAATATCTAAAAAGATAAATAAGAAGATATTAAAGTAGCTCTCTAGTATTAATTCTTAAAGCACTTAAGTTACTTCTAAAGAAAATAAAGATAATAATATATCAGAATATCTTATTAAAGTCTAAAGTCTAAATTCTTTAATAGGCAAATAAGACTCTTAGTAAATAGTATAAAGCAAAAAGAACCTACCTATATAAAGAAGGAAAGATAACTTTAGATAAGGGGAAAAGTAAAATAGATTAAAGAGATATTAATATACAGATAGTAGCTAAATTACTAAGAAGTAGTAGTTAAGTAAAATTAGTAATATTAAGAGAAAGATACTATAGAAATTATAAAAAGGCTAGGTATAATATAAGAATATATCAGATAGTTATATTAATATCTAAAAAAGAGTATAGTTTAACAGCAGAAAGAGACAGAAACAACACCTAACTTATTAACTTACCCTAAGGGAAATATACAGAGAGTTATCACATAGATATCTTAGCCAGTCAGCCTGAAGCTGTATCAGATTATATATTTAAAGTCAGAACAATCTGAGGCTTATATCTTCTAATAGAGAAGTATCTTATAAGATAGAATATTAGGTCGGTCGTAGGAGAGTTTGCTAGTAAGATATTAATTAGGCCTATAGCAGTCTGATATCTAAAGGAGGTTAAAGATAGAAGTTGGATGGGGGATATAGTAACGGTAAGAAGGTTTAAATAAATCTCTTAAAAATAAAGGCAATAAATTGATAAAATCTCTAGCTGCCTTAAGCTCTTATAGACTCTCTAACTTTTAGTTGGAATTTTTAAAGAATTAAAAGATTGATGATGTCTCTTTTAAATAGATCTCTTTCTTCTCTTTTAACCTAATTTAGACTACTCTAGAGATATTCCTGCTAGTAACTAGCTAGCCTAAGCGTTTCTAACTGTCTGTTATAATAGTAATTAATTTTAATTAATTAGATATTTTATAGTGATTTTAAGCTATATTCTGTTTTAATAGTGTGAATTTTTAGTATATTTATTTAGTTAGTATACTTACTTATTATATATATTATATATATAGATTAATATAAAATAAAAATTATAAAAAAATAAAAAAATAACTTATCTATAAGCTGATAGTGTAATTTAAACTTCTTATTTATATAAATAAGAATAATTCCTAAATAAAAAGTTTAATTACTAGCAGTCTATATATTAAAAGTTAGAGAAAATTTCCCTAAAGAAGATATATTTTCTACTAGCTGTAAATTTAGCCTTAATAAGCTAGTATTAAAATTAGAAAATAAGATTTCTCTAATTTTAAGCTTATTAACTTTAAACTTAGCACTAAATATTTATTAGTAAAGATAATATATAAAAATAAAGAAAATTGTACTTATTATAATAGCTTAAAAGCTCTTAAAAAGACTTAAAACCTATAGCTCTAAAGGATAAATTATTTTCTATAAGAAAATAAAGTATTTTTTTATAAGCTATATCTTCTGAAAAAGAGGAAAAAGAAGGAGAATTTCTTAAATTAAGAGAAAAAGGATTTTTATCTTTTAAATCTAAAGATTCTCTTTCTATAATTATAAGTTAGTATTATATAAATTAAATAAAATAGAATATAAATAATTAACTTACTTCTTTTAAGTTGTTTTTCAGATTTAGAATTATAAGCTATATTAGGATGCTTATTCTAATAATACTTAATAAAGTTAGAAGATTTAAAACCTTTAACTTTTTCTTCTTTAGAATAAGAACAGCTTAAAAAATTAGTAAATATATATATATATATATTATTAAAAGGAAATACTTACCTAGTATAAAAAAGCTTATATTTAGCTTTTTTTTCAGGCTGATAAGGTAATAAAATCCTATTAAAAAGCTCTTCTCTTAAGAGATATATATATTATCTTTAGAATTTATAGAAGAAGAGGATTCTTCTAAATTAGATCTATTTTCAATTGAATTTTCAGCTATATTAAATATAGCAGAAGAAGGAAAAATAGTAAATAAAGAAGGAGATTTTCCTCTAACTTCTATAGAGCTAAAAATATTACTTTTAGTTTCTATAAGATTCTAAAAGTTATTTTCAGAGCTAATAGAATAAGAATCCATTATAAAAAAGATATAATAAGCTTAAAAAGCTTAAAAAGATACTATAAGAGATATAAATAATAGTTACTATACTATAGGTATTAAAGTAATAGTAGCTTATAAAAGAGAAAGATTTTTTTAAAAGAAAAAAGTTATTTTCTATATATAATACTTTTTTATTACTAGAAGATTCTATTGCTTATTAATATAAAAAAGAGATTAATAATAAAAAGCTTAAAATTAAAATTTTCTAAGTTATTTCTAAGCTATTATTAAGATTACTAATATTAAGATTACTGATATTAAGATTACTAATATTAAAATTATTAATATTAAGATTATTAATATTAATTTATAAAATATTAATAATAAGTATTATTAATTTTAAGCTTATTAATATTAAGCTTATTAATTTTATAAACTTAATTAAAAAAATCTTAGAGTTTTCTTTTATTTCTTAAATAAGAAATTTTAATTTTCTAATTAAAAAGTTAAATCTTTTTAAAATAAAAAAAAGCTTATTTTTAAATAAAAAAAATACTTTTTCAATAAAAAAATACTAATTAGTATTTAATATACTAATTAGTATTTAATATACTAATTAATATACTAATTACTAAGTAGTATTAGTTAGTATTAATATTAGTATTTAAATACTAATACTAATTAGTATATACTAATACTAATACTAGTTAGTATTAGTATTAGTATTTAAATACTAATACTAATTAGTATATACTAATACTAATACTAGTTAGTATTAGTATTAGTATTTAAATACTAATACTAATTAGTATATACTAATACTAAACTAATTAATATTAGTATCTGTCACAGGCTGAGCCTGGGTCGCGGACCCGGGCTGTGCCCGGTCCCAGCTATAGGTGCAGCTAGATAACTTAACCTGCAGTTAAGTCATTACTTTCCCTTTTGCCGTAACAGGGAACTGCACCACCCGCAGGAAGGTCGTAGCGCTAGCTGCCGCTAGAGCCCCTCAGGGGCCAAACCCTTACAGTATCCCACTCTGCCCACGGGGAAGCCGCCGCCTGGTGACGCAGCTTAAACAGAAATGTGGATGCGGTAGAGACCAGCAACATAGCCGCTCCCAGCCGATATAAAGATCAATAGATCCGATCATTACATCACGTTTATTTGATGTATTTAGTATTGGAGAATCAAGTATCTGCCGTTCATACGCAGGAGGGCGAAGTCTGCACATAAAATGTGCCAATTGAGCCAATGTTTCTAATGTGGGACATTCAATCGGGCAGTTTTTAAAGGGATGAAAAGCGGCTTAAAACAACAACCTCAGAACTGCCGGAGCTTGCTTATCCTTGTTTCGATGAGGATATTATTGCAGTCGTTATTGCGGTCGGATATACTTCTAGGGTTAGGTATCCATCCGGTAAGCATCTGAAATCTATATACTCAATAGGCAATAGTAAATATTAGTAGATTGTAGCCCTTAATATATAGCAGTAGACTTATGTAACGGTCGTGTTCTCTGGGCTGCCGTAGACGTGGTCTAGGGTAGGCAAGAGATTGGTGGCTGGTAGATAAACCGTAGGTTTATGTTAGCAGAGCGGTTAGGGCGTCACTTACTGAGTAAATGTTACGTCTGGTAATAGTCAAGCACAGTGATGCGTAGCGAGTCAGGGTGATTGAGGTAACCAAGTTGTATTGATAGCTGGGGCAGCTAAGAGTCTAGGAAAGTGCTAATGAAGGTGTATCTATATACTAGAATGATATGTGAGGCTCACGGCAGTGAGCCTTGGAATCGCAGGTGAGCCGAGGAGGCTTACGGGTGAGTCGGGGCGGCTTACGGGTGAGTCCCTTGGTGTGGCGTGAGCCGCAGCGAGGTGACTTGATTGGGGAAAATTTGTGGGGTACACGTGACGTCGGGCGTCTACGTTGTATGGACCGTGACAACTTAGAAACTTAGTATACTTCTACTAGAGTTTATACTTCTTATTAAATTTCAGATTATTCTTATTAATAACTATTTTATTCCCTCAATAAGAGAATCTAATATTTAAATATTACTGCATTTTCGTTGTATATATTATAATTGCTAAGACTTAAGTTTAGGTTTTAAGCTGCTTTTTTTCTATCTGCTGGAATTCTATCTAACTTTTTCACCAAACTGCAGCCATTCTAACCTTTATATCTAGAGTTATAAATCTAATAACCTAACCTTCAGAACGCCCTAAGATCCCCAACGCTTATATTAACCCTTATCTGAATTATAACAGTTAGGTCTAACCTAGGGGTATAGGGTAGGTTTAAGGCGTATAGTTTATAATCGAGTGGATCAGAATATCGTAGTGAGCAATATAGGTTACAGTCTGGTAATAGTAGAATAGTAGATTCAATATAACTAAGTATGTTAATAGCTAATAAGGCTATCTGTCTATAGAAGTAATAAATAAGTGTCTATATACTAGATGGCGATTGGTGGTCTCAGTGGTTTCTATTGTGATGCTTATTGATGAGACTGACAGTCTTATTAATAAGAGTTGTCAGTAGAGTACTGATACTTAACTTATCTGTATGTATAAGGATGTACACTAGCCTGAGGGCTTGCTGAGGGCTCGCTGCACTGCAGCGCAGAACCTCCCTTATAACCTGTTATACAGCACGATTAAGTAATATAGTTTACTTAAATTATTTAATCTTTTTAGCCTAACAGCTAGAACTTTCTATTATAAGATTAGGCATACCGCCCTAACCCTTACAATTATTCAAGTATATATTAGGTCTACTAGCTGTACAGAAGGTTAGAAGTTCAAACTACAGTTCGAATCCTAGAAAAGATCCTTATAACTGCAATAGGCTAGAGGGCTTACAGAGGCCTAGCCCCTAGGGGTTAATAACAGTAGTTATCCTTATAGGCTGGAGGACCAGCTTAATCCCACTAGCATACACATATGGGTAGGATTTCTTAAGCTGTAGTGTTAGTAGCCCTACATACAGTCTGCAAGAAGAGGCTCTATATGCCTAAAGTATAAAAGACTCTATGCGCCTGAAGCATAAGAGGTCCGCTACACCTACTGATAAGTAAGCAGTCCGGGACGTACTGTTAGAGAGGGGGGGATAATTGTAAGGATGTATGCTAGCCCGAGGGCTTGCCGAGGGCTCACCGCACTGCGGCGTAGGACCTCCCTTATAACCTGTTGTGCGGTACGATTGAGTAATGTGGTTTACTTGAATTGTTTGATCTTTTTAGCCTAACGGCTGGGACTTTCTATTGCAAGGTTAGGTATACCGCTCTAACTCTTATAGTATAATAGGTTATGCTAATAGGCGTATAGAGAAAAGTGGGTATAGTTGTAAGATTGTGCTCTATGGTAAAAAGTGGGTTTATAGGGATTCTGCTGGTTGTAACTGTTTAGTTTTAACTTAGGCTGTAATATGAATTTACTCTTTTACTCTAGCTGGCTATTATTTATACTACCTCTATATAATATAAAAGCTTTTTAAATTAAAGGTTATATATCTCCCTACTAATACTATTAATAAAGTTTTTTTACTTTAAGATTAGCTATTTAGTTTTAAAGATTTTAGTTAATATTAATAGAGTAGTTTTTTCTATTTAGATAAATAATAAATTAATATAAGTAATTTAATTTCTCTATAAATTTAATTTATTAATATTATTTAGAAAAAGATTATAACTAAAAGTAATTATTATAATCTTTTATTAAATATTTAGATAATAAATTCTACTTAAAAAGAATTTTAATAAATAAAAAAGTTTATAATTTTAAAGAAATTAATAATATATAAAGTAAATTTTATTATTATTATTAATATTATATTAATATTTAATATTATATAAATATAAAAAGTAATTAGTATATATTAAGTTTCTATAAATATTAATTTATAAAATTTAATAGATAATTATTATAATAGAAATTAAAATTAAATAATTAAAATTAAAAAAATTAAATATTTATTAAAAAAAATTAGCTTTTTAATAATAATTCTTTTTTTTATATATATAGATAATATTTATTTATTAAATTACTAAAGTAAATCTTACTTAAAATATATTTATTTTAATTATAATAAACTATTTAATACTTATTATTTAATTTAAATACTAATAAACTATTTACTTTATCTTAATATAAATATCTATAAACTAATAGCAGTTTATTACTAATTAATATTATATAGCTTATTAAAAAGCTTTAATTTAATTAACAGTAATAATATTATTAAATATTAATATTTTTAATTTTAGTTAGTTAAACTTTTAGTAATATTATAATATTTTTTAAATAGTAATAAAAAGTTAGATATTTTTATAAAAGTTTAAAGCTAAAGATATAATAGCTAGATTTCTTATAATATAGAGAAATATATACTTTAATAAGTAAAAACTAAAAGAGAAAATAATATTAATTAAAAAGAGAATAAAACTAACTTTTAAAATATAAGTTAATATAGAATATCCCAGTCTTATTTACTATAAACTTATAAATATATACTTATACTTTACTAAAAATCTTCTAAATCTTATTAATATTAATAAAAACTCTAGCTTTTAAAACTTTATATTTTAAAGCCTACTATAAGTATACTGTAGCCTATTATTCTACAATTTATATACTAATTCTTTAATCTATCTTTAAAAGACACTTAATATACTCTTATAGTCTATAGGATCCCAGAACAAAAGCAGAGTAAAATATTATAGCGCTACAGTTTGCACAAGAGTGTATTGTATCTGCCGGTATTTCTGGAGAGCAGTAGCAGGAAGTGTTGGACTCTTCGCCTGCTCGGATCTCTCGTTGACACCGTCAAGCAAAAGCTATTGCCTTCCAAGTGCTGATCAAGTCTGCTGTTGTCAACCAGGTCGATTTGGCGGCGAGACAGCGAGACGACAGCGAAACCACAGCGACACGACGACACGACAACAGACGCGGCATCACCTAACGGCATAAAGAAAATGGATGCTGAGGAGAAGAAGATCCAGTCCCGACGTCCCAGTGGGAAAACTTTTGTTGGAGGCCCTCATTTTCCAGGTGCCAAATGCTCGAGGAAGGAGCGGGCGATCGGGCATGTAAGTGCCGGTCATGTACTAGCACCCCTAAATAAAGGCAAAAGGTACATGCTCGTGATCAATCCCCCGATTGGGTCAATGCCACGGCACCTTGGCTGGATGTGCACCGATCTCACTTGTGCAAACAGGACATCAACGCCTGGTGCTTCTCAAAGGCGTGTCTTCTAAGGGCCAGGTCCATCGCCAGTCTTTGGCGACTTGGCCGCCCAGTCCAGCGACTCTCACTCTGGCTTTATGCCATCGCCCCAGAAATGCCCATCGTCTACTTCTTCGTTATCGAAGGACAGGGTCGCACACTCGAGGACATTGACACCATGTATGTGGCTCGTGTCAACCCGCTGAAGAGTGAGAAGTGGACGCCGCCCTTGAATGAAGAGACGATGAAGATTCGTCGACAAGCTGGTGCTGAGACTGAGACTGAGTCGAGTGTCAATGGTGGCAATGCCAGCGATGCGACTTATGCCTCCCATCCTGATGAGCCAGCCAAGGACAATGGAGTGTTGCACAGAGAATGTGTGAAGCAAATAAAAGAGTTTGAAGTTACAACGACAAGGGATTCAGAGGAAAGAAGAACAATTGTATTATATTGTATTTCGTACAGATATCTTATTGGAACAGAATGAAAGCAGGTTGACAAGTTGCCACAGTACTATCTATTCATCTCCCAACACCCATCTCCAACGTACTCTGCATACTTAATAATACTCTACTAATAATTTAAAACGAAGCTCTTCAAATGTCCAACCTGAAACATACCATCTACATTCTTTAAAATCTACTCACTGCCTTCCTCTTGTTACTATTTGCTCTCATCCTGATACTGCTTCTCACGAAAATAGCTGGGCCGTCCGTCTTCGTAGACAACATCGAACTGTGGGTCGGCTTGGAAATTGCCCATTGGGGCGCTCAGCCATTCTCCATCGGCCATGAGCGCGACGCTGCAGTGCCATGGTGTCGTGTAGCCCGTCTTGGTGTTCAGCAGACTCATCGACACCTTGTGCTCGCCTGTGGACTGGTGGATAGATAGGCGGAGGTGGTTGGGAAAAGCAGCTTTGACAGCGCCGGCGAAGGCCTGTTATATGTCAGAAGTGCAATATATAGATATGTCTTTTACAACCAAAACAGTGGAGGACGTACATATCCGCGGATCAGCATCTCTTTGGCAAGGTACTTAACGTCCCGCTTATAGCCGTTATTCGACCTGGCCTTGCCTGTTGGGAAGATGTGCTGTAGGTCTGATTCAAGAAACCTCCTATAGCCACGATATGTCATAAGGGTATCGGGCTTTGTGGAAATCTCGTAGTCGATGTCAAGGTCCTCTTTGCCATATTTATTCAAGAGATACCGGCGAAAGTTGGTGGCATTAGCAACGTAGGTAATCTCGCCTATCGTCTCGGGAAGGGGGAATTTAACCAGGTCTTTGAGGCGGGAGAAGTCAATTCGGTCAAAGCCTTTCTCGACGGCCATAGCCCGTAGGGCCTCGCCGTAGGCCCACGTATCGCGGTCTGGGATACTTAACAAGTCTGCAAAAAAGCGGGTGTTAGCGTGGCCAGCATGTAAGATGGATCTGCCTGACCGTTATACACTAGACCGTCTGAGATAATAGTAAGCCTGGCACCCGGGCTGTAAATATCCCGGATACGTAGACACATGGCATCAAGCCGCTGAAGGGCTAGCTCCTCGGCCTTATCAGGCAAGGAGCCGAGGACCTTGTACACCTTATTGGCCGACTTGAAGGGGAACGCCGGGAGACACATCTCAATCGGCTTGTCCGCTACGACAAAGTCGTTGATGACAGACAGAAACTTAGTCATACCGGCAGCAAGACGGTCCATGGAATCGTCAAACTTGTTGAGGGCATACTCGAAGATAATGGCAATGATCCTGGCGGACGTCTCATCCGTCTCCAAGATTGATTTTGCGTCCGCATCGGTGGCGTGAGCGGATTCCTTGCCGTCCAGTGAGATCCCTATGTCGGAATCTGTGAGTTGAGTGGCAACTTGCATGATGGTAGAGACGCTGTGTGTGGGAGAAATCTGAATGATTCGGAAGAAATTGGCCAAGGGATGTAGAACTGGGATGATGAGGATAGGCTGTTAAATACAAACCCGGCCACAGATTCTCTAGTTGTTCACCCAAACTCGATGCCTCTGGGACTCAACACAGCCGAGTCTTTTTCCGGAATTGGCCGCATCCAAGCCAAACAGCCTCGTGGTCAGACGTGGCACCCTACATGTGTATCAATAAGCAGATCAGCAGCTATGTATCATACAATGAGCAACAGTCATGCCGTGCTGATGGACAAAATGCCTGTTTGCGAGGTGCAAATATGCCTGCTTTGGACCGCGAAGTTGCATTGGGTCAAAACTGAGGCTGGCTGAATATGCGCAATTGAAGGTCAAATGACGAAGCGAAACGGCTCGGCGTCAGATAAACATGGGTTGTGTGTCAACCTGCAGGCGGTGATTCGAACGCAACTAGATCCTATTTGACTGCTGAGCGGGATGATGAAGCAACTCCGAAGCAACTCCGGACCAACCCCGGCGACATCCGGCGAGGCGGCCCCACGCCGGATCGCATCTCCTGCCGCTCTGGGCTCCGGCAGTTCTCCGCGCCCCACAGTTCTCGGCCCCCACGGTTCTTGGCCCGCAGCGGAGCGTCCCGTGTCTCTCGAGCTACGTCGCAGTACAGGCAGGCACCACACCAACTCGTCTGTATCTTGTCTCCTAAAACGCTGGGAGGATAACGTGTAGGCAGCCCTCCTCGCCTGGGGCTCTCGGCCCGTGCGATAGAGGGTTGCGCCCCTCCCGAACAGCACAGGCTTCCACACCACCGGGGATGACGTGTATGCAGCCCTCCGACTATTGCGCAATTATTGTTAGGCTCAGCTTACGTTGAGTCCTCGCTATTGGGTACCACGGATGCGAAATTACCTCTTTGAGCTCGAATGGGAAAATCAGCCTTCTAAGCTTACTAGCAACAGGTACGGCGCGATAGTCCTACCCGTGTGCGTCTAAGATGTCCGAGACCTCGACATCCCCCGAATATTCGCTCCCTTCCTCTTGTCTTAAAATGCTGAGTTGATAGCGGGTTAGTCCTCATGTCGAGGAAGTCGGAGAGTCTCTGCACACTTGTGAGCTTCAAAAGCTGAGCATGTGGCGAGACTATAAAGAGGACGCCGTCCCTACAACTGTCCTGTTGTTTAACAGCTTCTCACCGGATCTTACTTTTCACACCTCCAACTAATACTACTGTCTCTTCAAAACGTGTTCCAACCCACTGCTGCAATGACTGTGTCGGAGCAATATGGTCGGCGGTTGATTCCCCAGATACTAGACAGCCTAGCTTCTGTCGAGCCCGACCGCATCATATACTCGGTGGCAAATTCTTCAAACATCTCTCATGGGTTTCAGCACGTTTCTGCGCGAGCTTTTGCCAAGGCAGTTGATAAGACCGCTTGGTGGCTGCACAGTCAAGTTGGCGAAAGCAGTAGTGTCCAGACAGCGGCCTACATTGGACCTCGTAAGTAAAGGGACTTACTGATTACGCGATGCTTTACTGACTATGGAAGATGACCTTCGGCACATTCTGTTGACGTATGCGTGTGTCAAGGTCGGCTGCACTGTCAGTGAAATACACCAAGCTGTCCAAACCTAGCCGCACGTTGCTCATGCATTCTAGGCCCTGTTTCTCTCCCCCAAGAACAGCACCGAAGGCGCACTAGCGGTACTTGAAGCCGCAAAATGCAGCATCTGGGTCAACCCCAAAGGGCATTCGTATCCTTTGGTAGACGACATCCTGCAGAAGCGCAGTATGAACGTGCTTCATCTACCAGAAGTGGACGAGCTGCTCGATGCCGAGACAACTGAACCGTACCAATATACTAAGACATTTGACGAAGCTTCCCAGGACCCGCTTTGCTTATTGCATACCTCTGGGTCGACTGGCCTTCCGAAGCCGATCGCGTGGACCCATGGTCTAATCGGCACAATGGATGCTGTGCGACTGCTCCCACATGTCGAGGGGGATGATGGGCTGTCGCCGTGGACAGACAATTGGCGTGATGGGGACAGAATATACTCATCGTTTCCAATGAGCCACGTAAGTTCACCCCACTGTGCAACCAAAAGCCTAACCCGAATTAACACCAACTTAACAGGGCGCCGGTATTATCATGAACATTCTCCTGCCGTCTCTCTTCCGTCTCCACTGCATTATGGGCCCGACAGGTGTGATACCTAACATGAACCTTGTAGAGTCACTTGCAGACTATGCAGAAATCGATATCTGGAGTATGGTTCCGTCACTCGTCGACGAGCTCGGCGAAACACCCGACATTTTGGCCAAGCTCAAGCCATCCAAATTCATCTGCGCTTCCGGTGGCCCAGTCAGCCCTATTATCGGATCAAAGGTCAACGATGTGATCCGGGTTCTTAATCTAACCGGCACTACAGAAGGCTTGTTTATCGGGAATCTGTGGGTTGATCGACAGGACTGGCACTACTTCACCTTTCATCCATTCTCCGGGTTTGAATTCAAGGAGGTAGAGCCGGGCATCTATGAACACTGGGTACATCGCAACGACCACTGGCCCCTATTCCAAGGTATCTTCCATACCTTTCCGGACGACAAGAGCATCAACCTCAAAGACTTGTACACCAAGCACCCTACCAAGCCGAACTTGTGGGCATACAAGGGGCGCAACGACGACATCGTTGTGCTGTCCAATGGCTACAAGATCTCACCATTAGACACGGAGGCTTTGGTCACGACACATGCTAGCATTGAGGGCTGCCTCATGGTAAGTTGTTCCGTCTTACACACTAGTCGAACCTGACTCACATTCCCAGATCGGAACAGGCAAGCCTCAGGCCGGTTTGCTGATTGAGCTGAAAGACCCGACCTCCAAGACCGACGAGCTGTTGGATAGCATCTGGGCTACTGTAGAGCGTGCCAACGCGTTGTCATTGCACAAGAACCAGTTGCAAAGGGACTATATTACTTTCGCTGAGCCGGACAAGCCCTTTATCCGCACTGACAAGAGAACGGTAAAGCGACGGGCCACGCTAGAGGCATATGCCGACTATATCGATCGCTTCTACAGCTCGCGGTTGGACGAAGACACCCAGTTCTCGACTGTCGACACCAGTTCTGTTGCTTCCATCACCGATGCCGTCCGTAATATCTTCGGCAGTCTGTCACCCGCAGTCAAAAACGCCGCACCCGACGACGACTTGTTCGCCCTTGGACTCGATTCGCTGCTCGTCTTCCGTGCTATCAAGGCTATCCGCGCCGCCACCGGACTTCGTGACGTGCTGGCCGCACGGCATCTCTACGGTAGCCCTACGCTCCGCCAGTTCTCGGCGACGGTGGCCCAGCTGGTGGCCGACACACGCGCAGGAAGGCCACCAACGGAACAGCATCGAATGAACCGGTCGACGACGATACCACCGAGATGCACCGAATGATAGCCTTGCACCGGGCGCGTCTCTCGCAGAAGGTCAGCCCGTTTGACCAGATGAGCCCCAACGTCTATGTGGGCATGAAGTTTTTCTTCCCGCTCCGCGAAGGCGCGCGATTCGAGGACGTGTTTGCACGGTTACAGGCAGGTCTGCGGCGGGCCATGACCCTCATTCCGGAGCTCAATGGCAAGTTGATGCCCTGTTCGGAGGACGAGATAGGGTACAAGAAGGGCGACATGCGCATTACGCTCCCCCCGATGCCCTCCACGGCGACGGCAGACCACAGCACCGAGTCGTTCGGGCCACGACAGCTGCGTTATAAAGATCTTTCGGCCGTGCTCCCTTCATTTGCGGAGCTTCGCGCCGGCGGCTTCGTGTCTTCGGCGTTCGCAGACGACGTCGTGCTCTCTTGCCCGTGGCTCCCGCCGCTGCCAGCCGACGTGTTCATCGCGCAGGCCAACTTTGTCGCCGGTGGTTGCATCCTGGCCATCAACATGCACCACCAATGCTTCGACGGCACAGGCGCCATCATGACGATGCGTGTCTGGGGCGATTGCTGCCGCTATGTGCAGGGCGACGCGTCGGCGACGTGCTCCTGGCTGGACAAGGAGAGCCTGAATCGCAATATTCCGCAAATTCTGTACGAGATTGAGGGATACGCGAAACCGGTCGACCAAGTGGACAAGAGCGTATGGAGCTTCATCGACATCCCGGACCCGGCGGAGACGGAGAACGGGGCCGAGATTAAGAACCCCGTAGCAGAGTCGACGCTCCCTCCAGCCCCTTTCTTCCCCCGGAAGTTCGAATGGCCGCCCATCCCCCCTGCCGACGGCCGATACATGGAGTCATCCACGTTCGTCGTTCCGGCCGAGATGGTCGAGCAGCTCCGGCAAGACGTGCTGGCCGACCCCGCGGCCGAGGGCATCACCTCGGTCAGCGACATGATCCAGGCATTCTTCTGGCGTGCGGCCATCAAAGCGCGGTATCACGTCGCGACCAAGCTGCGCGGCGAGACCTTTGGACCGGACGAAGTGGCCATCGTTGAGTTGCCCATTGACGCAAGGCCATATTTCTCGAAGCTCCTGCCGGCGTCGTATATGGGCAATCTCCTTGTGGTTAACCGGCCGACCATGCCGGTGGCCACGCTCTGCGGCCCAGACACAACAGTCGGGCAGATTGCACAGGTGCTCCGCGCTGCTGCTGTGCACATTACGCCCTCACTAATCCATGACGCGTTTACACTGCTACAGTCAGTGCCAGACTACACTAAGGTGACCACCGCATGCATGGGGTTGGAGGGGATGCACACCATGGTGAACAATATGATGTTGTTCCAGACGAGCGGTATCTCGTTTGGAGATGAGTTTCTGGATAACGACGGCGTGCCGCATACAATGCGTGTGCAGATGGACATTTTCAACCCGGCATTCCGAATGTTGATTATACACCCGTTGCGTGAGGACGGCGGTATTGAGCTGGTTGTTGGCACCCTGCCAGAAGAACTTGACGCGCTGATGGCAGATGACGAGTTTATCAGGTATTGCGCGCTTGTGGGTTAGCCCAGGGACGAAGAACTAGATGAAGAGAAAACGGAGAGGGAGTTTGAATGGCCCGGGTAGCACCCTTAGTTATGGGGAGTTGTCTATGCCTACCATGTGTGTGTAGTTGGTATTGCGAGCTGTGTCGTTCATATATTCGGACTATGGATTACGCTTAGTAAATCTGAAACGTTAAAACTAAAGAAATCTAGATAATCCTAAGCATTACTGGTAATCCAACGTTCCAACTTCTCCCGGACGCTGTTATTGGGTAGTCAAATTACTTTGCATAGATGACCTCGAGGTAAGCAATGGAGGTTACTGTTGTTGATAGTGTAGTAATTGGGTAACTAGATGCGTTTATGTTTGATAAGTGTAGTCTTGAATAATATGCAGAGAGCACGATATATATGCCGCTCCTCTTGGGAAAGATCTCACAGCGAAGGCCTGCATGATTAGCTGGATCATTGTTGGACCGAGCCTGAAGAAGAGTGGGTCAGCTGAAAGATATGTTCAGCTGGCCTTGTTCATGGCCAACATTGAAAGTGAGGCTGTTGCTAAGACTGGAGTTAACCCCGCATCTGACGTGGTCTGACTCTTCTACCTCAGCCTCATCTCATCATCCGGTCCATCTTGACATCAACAAGACCCTACGCGGCAAGCTCCATACACTATGCCGGAATCTTTGTCTAGCGCAGAGCTCTATACCGTAGGGTGGATTGCAGCCCTCTACATTGAGCGTGCGGCAGCCACCATACTGCTTGACCATCGCCATGATGCTCCGCACGACTTCGAACAGCATCCATCAGATACGAACTCGTACTCTTGGGGACGAATGGGAAAGCACAACATCGTCATTGCCTCGCTTCCTGCAGGGACATATGGAACAGTCTCAGCTGCGACAACCGCATCCAACCTAGCAGCTTCCTTGCCTCACCTCCGCTTCGGCTTGTTGGTTGGCATCGGCGGTGGAGTACCTCGCCGTCTGGACATCCGCCTTGGCGATGTTGTTGTTAGTCACCCTGAGGGAACTTCGGGCGGGGTAGTCCAATATGACCTGAGAAAAGCGACTGCCGGTCAGGCTTGGGAGCGGAAAGGCTCACTGAACGCCCCTCCAACGGTGCTTTTGAACGCCTTGACCAACCTGCGGGCAGAGCACGAGATATCTGCTACCAAGATTCCGGATATCCTTCAAACCCTGCAAACGGCAAATCTGCCCAAGTTGGAATCTTGGATATATCAGGGTGCCGAGCATGACCGGCTTTTCATGCCTGCTTATACTCACCCTGGCAGCAACACCTGCGAGAGTTGCGATGAATCCTTTGAGATTACCCGCACTCGTCGCTCCTCACACGACCCAGAAATTCATTACGGCATTATAGCTTCCGGCGATGTCCTAGTGAAGGACGCGGCAACTCGAGATGGCGTGGCAGAAATTGTTGGAGAACAGTGTGTTTGCGTAGAGATGGAGGCTGCTGGACTGATGCAGAGCTTCCCATGCCTTGTCATTAGAGGCATCTGTGATTACGCCGACTCCCATAAAAACGATCGATGGCAGCGGTACGCATCCGCCACAGCCGCTGCCTATGCCAAAGAGCTTCTTGACTACATTCCAATTCGACAGTTGAAGGCTACACCACAGATGGCTCAAGTCCTAGGATCAAGTTCGTTATGATTTACATCCACTCTTTTCTCTACTAAGATATGCTAGTAAATGAAAGCCTCGAGCAGATTCAAGTTACAGCAGCCACCACTAAGGAGGATATGCAAAATCTTGGGTAGTTATTCCCGCTATATTTCACCATGTTTCTACGACCACTTTTAAGCTAAGAAATTTATTATAGTCACCTTGTGCAACATGATTCTCAGGAGGAGACGCTAAATCGGCTTCCTGTTGCCGTAGGAGCCCTTTTCGACTCATACGAGGAGCGCTCGAATCCAGAATGTTTACAAGGCACTCGTGTTGAGCTTCTCGACGAGATTAATGAATGGGCCAAGGACTTGAATACAAAAGTCTATCTTCTGGTTGAACGGCATGGCAGGGACTGGAAAATCCACTATATCTCGAACACTCAGCCGGAGCTTCCATGAGCTTGGCCACTTAGGAGCCAGCTTTTTCTTCAAACGAGGCGAGGGCGACCGAGGCAACGCTTTAAAGCTGTTCACAACTATGGCTAGGCAACTTGCCATGAGACATCCCGACCTGGCCATCGAGATCAAGAAGGCAATCGTCGCCGACTCCGCCATCGGGAACAAGGCACTACGACAGCAATTCCAGCATCTGATTTTGGAACCAGTGAGAACAGTCACGTCAAACGCGAGAGTATATAAGCCTATCATACTCCTGATTGATGCTCTTGATGAAAGCGACCGGGATGACGATATCAAAGTCATCATTTCTCTCCTGAGTCTGTTACGGGGTACGGTGTTGAGGACGTTCATCACAAGTCGCCCAGAGCTACCCATTCGCCTCGGCTTTTCGTCAATCAAGGAGGAATATCGCGATATTGTTCTTCATGAAGTCCCACCACCTACCATGGAACGAGACTTGCGCCTGTACTTAAGCTACCAGCTGAAATCAATTCGTGCCGAATATAATGCTCTGGTGCAGGACGACGAAGGCGACAAGCTCATACAGGAGTGGCCTGGTGGGCCGGACCTCGAAAAGCTCGTGCAAATGGCGATTCCACTCTTCATCTTCGCTGCTACCGTCTGTCGCTTTCTCGGTGACCGTCGGTGTGGACATCCTGATGAACTGCTACGGGAGGTATTGCGGTTCCAAACAAGGAGCCAGGAATCCAAACTCGACATGACATATCTTCCCGTGCTCAACAGACTGGTCAAGGATTTGTCTGATAAAGACCGGCATAGGCTTGTTGAGCAATTCAAAACTATTGTTGGCTGTATTGTGGTACTCGAGAGTCCACTCTCCACTGATGCATTGGCTAAGATACTCGATATCCCAAAAAGGTCTATCACAAGTCTATTGAGTATGCTTCATTCGGTATTAGGCGTTCCACAGTCAACCATGTCTCCCGTAAGACTGCTGCACCTCTCATTTCGAGACTTCTTGTTAGACTCCGAGAAGAGGGGGAGTGAGTTTTGGGTTGATGCGATACAAACCCACAACAACATTGCAACAAATTGTTTACGAGTCATGAACAACTTCCTCCGAGAGGACATGTGTGGTCTAAGATTATCCGGAATGGAGGATTCAATAATCCATCATGATGAGGTCGGCACATATATCCCGTCCGAGGTTCAATATGCCTGCCTGTACTGGGTATCTCATCTCCAAAGCGGAGCAGACCATGTCGACCACCTTGACTGCGTGTTGGACTTTCTACAGTCTCACTTTCTACATTGGGTTGAGGCTTTGAGCATCATGCGACGAGCAAGAGATAGCTTCTCTATGCTCAGAGAGTTAGAGAAACTCAGCATAGTAAAACAACTCTCAAGACTCTAGTCGGGGGTTTAATTGACTAACATTAAATTAGGAAAAGTGCCACAACACCTTGACTGCGCTTCTGGTCGATGCCATTCGCATTGTTCACTATAATATCGTGATTATCGACACGGCGCCCCTTCAGCTTTACTCCTCGGTTCTTATTTTTGCGCCACAGAACAGTATCATTAGGGGCATCTTCCAAAAGGACATCCCTCGTTGGATAACAATACGTCCCCGGACGGACGAGGACTGGGACCCATGTTCTTATTTAATTGAAGATCTCGGAGAGGCGACAGAGATTGCATTTTCGCACGATGACTCGCTTATTTTGTCAGATCTAGACAACGGAACACTTCGACTTTCGCATACCGACACGGGCTCGTGCGTGCGATATCTCGAGGGCCACGCCGCCCCCGTCCATTCCGTAACCTTTTCACACGACTCTTCTCTTATGGCGTCAATCTCCTCTGATAGAAATATCCGGATATGGCGAACTGAGACAGGCGAATGCATGCATCGTCTTGAATTTCAGACTGGGGGTGAAGACTTCAACACCTGCGTTGAGGATACTCTTGACATTGAGAAGGGGAAGCGTCACCGCAGAGACTCAAATTCGTATGAATCGAGGGATGGACTCTTCGTTGAAGACTTCCTTTTCTCGCACGACTCGTCATTCATCGCATCAGCCTACGGAACGAACTGGGGACCGGGATGGAAGTGGATTGAGTTCTGGAGAACAGATACCGGGGAGCGCATTCGAACGCTCAAGATCTCGGGCTGTGATGATTACTCAGCAGCGTTCTCATGCGAAGGCAATCTCCTTGTGGTGTCGATCTTGGCCTTGGCCGACGACAAAGTTTTCCGAGCCCGTATCTGGCGATTAAATGAGCACGAGTGTGTCCGGGTGCATGACTTCCACACGCCCTTAGTCAGGGTCATCTATTGGGACCCAAAGGTGAAAATGTCACTGGACGCCTCATCCGTTGCATTGGCCTTGTGCGATGGCACAGTTTGGCTCTGGAAAACCGACACAGGGGTGTGCACCCGCAAATTTGAATTGGGCACTTTTTGACTGGGTCGCGTCGATGATCATTTCGCCGGACTCCTCGCTCGTGGCAACATACTTGTCTAGTTATATTGATGCATCAGAGGAGATGACTTCTCTTCAACTATGGCGCGCTGATACTGGGGCTTCTGTTCCTCTAGAAATAGAGGAAGGTATAGTAACATGTGCGTCAATGATCTTCTCCCACGACAGCCAGTTTCTGGCGGCGAGCATCAGCAATTCCGTCCGGGTCTGGCGTACCAACACTGGCGAGTGTATTCATGTGCTTAGAAATGTTGAGGGTGGCCGATTGGCATTCTCTCACGTCAAGTCGCTCCTCGCATCAATTTCGAATAAAAGGGTGCGGCTCTGGCGTTACGACACACAGGCGCTTGCAATTTCCAAAGAAAAAGAAGGGGTTGACTTCCACAATTATATCACATCGATGACGCTGTCATATGATTCTTCAATGGTAGCGTCTCTCGACTCGAACGACGAGAAACTCCGACTCTGGAGCACTGAAACAGGCAGACAGGCTGGGGTCGCCAAGCTCTCGGTTTCTCGCTCCAACACTTGTGCCTTCTCGAATGATAATTCCATATTCGCTGCCTGCTATGGCAAGGGAAATCTTGGCTTATGGAAGGTTCCTGATCTGACATTGATTCGTGTTCTCGAAGTGCACAAAGATGCCGTCTCATCAATTGCTTTTGCACAAGACGACTCCCTCCTTGCATCCGGTGGAAGGCCACTACGGATCTGGCGCACTGATACATGGGATCTTTTGAAGGAATTTTGGGGTCGTCAGACAGATTACGACGATTCATCCTGTTGGTCTTTGGCTTTCTCCTCGGATTCTCGCTTCCTTCTGGAGTCACGTCTCGGACCGAGGCGAGGATGCATGGTGATATTTCGAAACGTGAATACGGGCCAACTTGTCTGGAAGCTTGAAGACGGCACCAAATCGGCTCCCTCTATTGCCTTTTCCAGAGACGAGTCGCTCGTCGCACTCACCTTTCACAGGGATGAGGTCGTTCTCTGTCGTGCTGGTGACGGTGCGCGCATTGGAACAATAGCCCTGGGAGGAGAACAGCTGTTTCTACCCTTTTCCAAGAATGGCTTTGTTGAGGGTGCAAATCTCTTTCTTACTCAAGAGAGATTGGATTTTACTCAATTCGGCGGATATGGAATCAGCAAAGACAACTGGTGGATTACATGGAATGGGGCCAATCTGCTCTGGTTGCCGCCTGACTATCGCCCTAGGGAAACGGCAAGTCATGGTCTTACTGTCGCACTTGGGTGCTCTTCTGGAAGGTTGGCAGTTCTTGGATTCCAGAATTACCCCGGTCCCCTCCAGAGATTATCCTGAGACATCGGATCAGACGTATCTGAGGGCATTCCCGAATGTCGGGGCCGAGACCTCATATTTTGGGATTCTTACAATTTGAAACATTCCAATAGTCGAAGGTGTATTTGGTGCAGAAGAGGCCAGAGACAGAGAGTGTATGAGATCTTACACGGAAATCAGACCAACAGAAATCCAAGCCTTGATTGGTAGAAGTAATTGACTGATTGGAGGCTTAAGACAATGGCTCAAATATCTCTTTCACGAGAGGAAGACAAGTTGGAAGTTAAATCAAAGCTGCTACAACAGTTCGTTCAAGGGCACAAGGCAAGACACAAAGCAGAAGTCGAAGGTCAAAGATAAAGAAAAGCATGCCCACTTAATTGCCTGAGCAGTGTAGTCACTGGTTAGCCCAGCAGTTATTGTATACCACCATATTGTGCTATTACAACAACTCCCATTGCTATGATTTTTTTTTCTTCTGCAAGAGGTTTGCATTAAGAAATATTGTATTCAGTATTTGCAGGAGTTAGCTTAGGCTTGTCAAAATTCAGCCCTGTCTGACCCATCCCTTCCTCTCCTAGCGGTTAGTACTAACCTCTCCCATCTCTTTAATGCAGTTGGTATTAAGCGCGCTTGTCACTAAGATATTAGCATTGAGAAATTTCACACATAATAACGCTATTGATAGGCAAAGTATAAGTGTTAAAGTTAAAGGGGTTTAATTTACTCTAGCTCACTCATAGGAATTCCCGTCTTAGATTATAGGAAGAGTTTAACGTCAGTAATCTTCTTTACTACTCAGCAATATTAAATAAATGAATGAATTGATTGCATCATTCTATTCTTCGTAGCTTATACTAGCTTTCCATCACTGCATTTAGTTTGCGCTTGCGTTAGTTCCTCTATGCTAAATACTAGGTTAAAAACGAGGTTTAGCGTAGTCTGCTACTGCTTGACGCAGCAGCCTCAAACTGACTAGGAGACAGTCCTCTGCACGAGACACTGTCTTGCTCAACCTCGCGGGTAACATGAATAATGTTGCGAGTTGACTCGTCGTCGCCATTACTTTCCTTGTCCTGGAAATGGCGGTACTGGTCGCCGTCGACTCTGCTAGTGCCGGCGTTTGACAGCTTCATGTGGGTGCGTCGCCCGCCCGTGCCACCAATAGTCACCAGGTTGACATCGCCGGACCTGCCAGGCGTTCTGTCGCTCGCGCCATACGAGGGGACTAGGTTGCGGAAGAGACGGCGTAGCATGGGCATGGAACCGGCGACGATACCCAAATCGCATTCGAGAACTGTCAACATGACAATTTTGCCGATCTCGTCTGTATCGTTCACCATCAATTAGCTTTCTGCCTTTCTCTTTGCGTCCTATCTCTTCCAACGTGGAGATGGAACTTACAGAGTCTCTCAGTAGGCACAGTATACGCCCACGTGTAAGTTATGCGGATGGTCGTGGCCACTGACGCAAAGACACCCAGCGACAGGATGCCCATAGTTAGGAGCTTCATCCTCTTGGGCATCTGCAGGTGGCGGAGCAAAAGAATAGGCAACAGCGTAGTGCTCACATCGGTAAAGATGTTGGCAGCCGAGACGAAGTATGAAACGTTCAGAATGACTGTCTGACCCGAGGTGCAGTCTCCCGGCTTGCCCCATGCTGCTGACACAGGCTTGCACTGGAAGATGGCCACGGGCCATGATATTTGCCAAACGATCCAGCTCAAGGCAAACAAGGCCCAGAGAGCGTTCCTGTACATCTTATTCAAGTCCGTGGCAAGCCGGAGCAGCGTCCAGATGATGCTCGATTTGATCAGGGCACCGTCCAACACGTATAGAAACTGCCATATCATCGTCCAAAGCCCTACTTTGTAATGCATGCCGACCGTGATGATGTCGTCGTGCGACCCGATACCGCTGTATGCGAGAACGATGACGGAGGAGTTGTGCCCAAGGTTAATGATCTGGAAAGGGGGTTAGGTAGCTGTTCGCATCTATGGTTATCCCACAGCCAGAATAGCGCAAGACTCACCCATCCGGCGAGCATCAACCAATCCTCGATGGCGAACGCGTGCAACGACATGCGGATGCAGAACCTTAGGCAAACCACAATGCTGGATATGATGGTGCAGACGATGGTTACCACCAACAGAGCGAGTGCCAGGCCCTCTGGCTGTATGGGCTCATACTTGGTCGTCGTCAGATCTTTGGCCATGCTTGCAACACCAAACTTCTGGCTTGCGCGTTGTCCTCAATCCACATGAGTGGTATGTACAACATGCAGTTAGAAGCTAGGAGGGAGATCAATGTTTTGTGAAGGGGAGACGGTTTTTCTATCTGAAACTCTATCAAAGGTCAGACGCCAACATTCGTTCGGCAGGCTTGGCATCATATCAGCCTATTGGGTAATTCTGATAGAGAGGCTGCTATAATGAGAAACCCTGTTGCTGGGAATTATGGAGACGAATCCTTCGTATCAAAGTTTGGAGGTTTTGATTCGGCACTTGAAGTACGGCCCAGCGAGAGCCTGCTCAGTGCATACTGCCCTGTGGCAGCCAGTTCTCACCAGGAGAAAATCCCAGGTCAATGGTGCAGATCCCAATCTCCAAGAAAGGTCTGTAACGACGCCCCTACACTGTGGGTTCTACTACGTAGGCGTCTCCAGCGGGAATAGGCCGGACGAGCTGGGCCGTGGGTGGGCGGTTGATGCTCAATCCACTCAGGATACCACCGGAGAACCCGATCCTGGGCACTGGCGAGGGTTTTTAGCGACACAGTACACTACGCTCTACTATGCAGGGCCGAACTACATCATACGATGGACGAATTGAGCCTTGTCACTGCCTAGATGTCCACACGACCAACTTACGCAAGTGTTTAGTCCACATGGGGTCCACGTATTAGGAACTAGTCCGTGGGGGATCCTTGAATTCGCTCTTACTGGTCGGTTGGTTCCTGGAAGTTGCATTAAGTTTGAAGCATTCTATGGTGATAAACATGGGGTCTCGCTCACCTAGTGCTGACCCAAACTAAGACGGAAGTGGCCAATTAATAAACGACAAGACAACGTGTTTAAGTAGGAGGGGCTTGCAGTCGGTTTTCGAATATCCCGGTCATTGTCACGTTCTTCATTCCATCCATTTATTTCACATACGAGCACAAACCACGACAAGCGCACAACAAGAGAAGAAAAGTATGTCTGAGACAGCAAGCGAACAGCTTCCAGCCCTCCCTTCGGACCTCACGCCGGAGTGGCTGGGGGCCAGGCTTGGGCACAAGATCAAATCGGCCGAGAATACGCGCAGCATTTGGGGCACGGCGAGCAAGCTGTTCTACACCATCACGTACGAGGATGAAAGCAACGACGAGAGGCCGACGCAAGTCTGCATCAAGGGCGTCTTCGACCCCAAGATGATCGAATCGCAGCCGTGGACAGTCAGCCTGGCGCAGCGTGAGGCCGAGTTCTTCACAAAGGTGGCTCCCACCGTCAACAACATGATCTTCCCCAAGGGCTGGTGGGGCGGCACGAGCGACAAGCAAGGCATCGCCATCATGAACGACCTGACCAGCGAGGGCTGCTCGTTTGCTGCTGAGGTGGCCTCGTACCCGGCGGAGAAGGTGATGAACGGCGTCGAGCAGTTGGCTGGTCTCCATGCGCAATACTGGGGCCAGAGCCAGGAGGATCATCCCTGTAAAGAAGCCCCTTTTGGCCCTGTCCCAACGCGTCCCTCTCTAACACGACAGCAGGGATCTGGAACAACTACGACCCGGCCATGAAGTTTATGTGTACACCCTGGGACGACGTGGTTCGAGCCCCTGGCCGACCCCAGTTACCCGAGTACCTCATGGACGGTAAACGATGCAACGAGGCCCTTGACCGCTACTACGCCGAGCGCAACCAGCGCTTCCGCACACTGCTGCACGGCGACACGCACATCGGCAACATCTACTTTACTGCTGACGGCCGCATCGGGTTCCTGGACTGGTCGGCCTTCCACTTCGGGTCGTGCTTCCACGATGTTGTCTACCACATGACGTCGATGCTGAGCGTCGAGGACCGTCGCGCCCACGAGATGGAGATCCTGGACCACTATCTTGAGACACTGCACCGGCTTGGAGGGCCCAAATTCGACCGTCACAACGACCCAGAAGTCATGATCGAGTACCGGCGGTCCTTCATGACCAACGTCATCTGGCTCATCTGCCCCGACGGCTTACAGAGCAAGGAGCGCGTTGCTGCCTTGTGCGAGCGCACCGTTGCTACTTACGATGATCATAAAGTCATTGACGTTATTCTTGGTCAGCCTAAGCCGGCGGCTGTTTGAGAATCGATGGTAACAGGGAATCACTCCGCAGTTGGCATGCGGTACTTAGTTCCGTGCCTGACCTCGTAGAGTGGTGGCAGAAGCACTACGCTACTCGAATCAATACTGATATAACTCGTTCTTAATAATCTCGACTGATTCACGCGTCCCCAGGATTATATTCCCGGCCAAACTACCTTAGTTATCTAAGGTTAAATTAATTCAGAATTTCCTCTTAATCTAGCTAGAGCTAAAGCTTTATCCCTAGGAAATCCCCAGTAAAGCCTCTCATGCATTTCCTTCAGGTTCCGGTTCCGGCGAGACAATAGGATCTAGAATTGTGTAGAACTTTGACGTGTCTCCCTTCAGTACGTAATGAATCGCAATGCTATCGCCCAACAGCGTAGCGGTGAGGAAAGTGGATTCTTCCGACTCCTTATCGTCCCTACTCTCAGATATACCCCATTTGCCCTTCTCGTCCCGCACCACACGCTGCAGTTCGCCACTGCTGGCGAAGTAGTACAGTAAAACTTGGACGCCACCCTTGATGCTTGGGACAGTGACGCAGGCGAGGCCAGTCATGGCACGAGCGTCCTTGGTGTTAGGAACCTCCTTGTCTGTAACAAAGGTGTCAGTTGTGACGCACTAGTTCAGGGTTCGATTTGCCCTTACCCTCCTGGCCGCCTCCATCAACGATGTGAAGAGCCTTCTTGTCCTGGTAGATGATGAAGTTTCGATCGACTAGCGGATCGTGAAAGGCCGCAAGGTTGGAAGCCAGCTGAGGACCGACCTTGGGGGTAATGGTGCTGGCGACTGTGGTCTCCTTCCACCCAAGCTTGATAGCCTTGATGGCAGGGTTTTCCGATTCGTTGGTTCTGTTGGTAGTCAGTAAGTCAAGGGCCTTGGCAACGTGGAGAGGAAAGAGGGAACCTACGTCATGGCGTACAACCATGACTGGCCCCTCTTGTCTATGGTGGTTGTCAAGGCGACTCCCTTTACTTTGGATGGATTTTCAAGCATGAGAAACTTGAAAACTGGACTCAGTTGAGCGACCAGCTTTGTGTCGGTAGCATCAACTTCCTTCTTGGCGCCAGCCTTCTCACCCGGCTTAGGGACGGCGCCGGGCAATCTCACCAGACCGTAGACATTGAGCTGCACGTCATGATATTAGTCTTCGGCTTGCATCCCTTGGACAGAGTGTGTGCGAGAGAGCACCTACCATTCCATGGGCAACCTGGGAAGTGAAAGAGCCAGGATTGACAATCACATCATCCTCAGGAGCAACCTTGATGTTGTCTACGAAATTGGTGACGTCAACCTTCTTAGGTTCGGGGTACTTGTAGATCTCCAGACCGGTCCCTTTGTTCTGCGTCAAGTAGAAGAGATAGACTTCCTTCGGATTGAGCGGGTTGGCGATGCTGGTGAGTGGGCAGCTCATGTTGGATTGTTCGACAAGGTGACGATTCGAAAGAAGAGTGGGTGCCAAGATGAAACTGTCTGTAGAATGGAAACGAAGGGTTGAGTTATCCGTCAAGTCCGGACATGCCACTGCGCATTGTGAAGGCTCTATATATGTTGAATCCTCAACCGAATAAATCGTGCGCTGCTTGTTGCGAGAACATTATCATCCTGCAACGCAACTTGCAGCTATTGAAAATTAGGGCAGGACCAAAAGCTCCGCAAGCAGAATTCTAGATCCGCAGTACAAGCCAGCTGAAGTCCCAAATGCTCTCTAGCAAAGTCGATAGAAAGTGCATTCTGCAGCACAGGCCAGCTGAAGTCTCTATTCGCTTTAGCGAAATCGATAGAACATGCAGCCTCACGGTTAGATATTTCTGGTCCACCTGTGTTGATCAGGTGGTGCGTTGTCGACTCAACTGGCTCTGCTGCGTCATGCCGCTTTTCTACATTGAGCTGGAGTTTCGATTGGGCCGCAATCGGCTAGTTTTAGTCGCTACTATTGGACGATAGGAGAATTTTCAGCTCATGCATATGCATCCTAGTTCGTGATAGTCTCTTGTTGGAAGATGACCCTGTATTACGAAACCTCTGATAGATTGATATCCTGACCTTAGTCATGAAGGGGGGTATGAAAACCCCTCTTCCGGCCGATCCGGATGACCGGCACAAGAAATCAAGATCATCATCATCACTGTATTGATCCCTATCTATCAGATCGAATTGACCGTAACGGATCCATCATCTCTCAAAAAGTATCGGTATCCACACAGTTTAGAGCCGTCACAGAGTACTTGCTGGATTCCCCGCATGATAGACCATCTCCTAGACCACCTGACCCCTTTTCACTCCGCAGTAGCTCTTGGTTTAGTTATTGCAAAAGAGACGTTTCCAGGTTAGCCTGGGCTAGGCGGCACGGCACGGCAAGATAGGATCTGTGCCCGTTCCCAGTGCATGCCCAAGTGAGGAATCTCGGGCTCCCCAAAGTGACTAGTGACTGTACTCCATAGTGGTTGCTACCATTGGAGGTACGTGAAGCAGATACTGCTGTGACTGGACCATCTTGATTGACAACTGTACAGAGAACCATCGCATTGAGTTCTCCTCATAGCAGACATTGTGATTGATTTGCACCATCACCACGCAGTGATTGCGAGGCTAGCATCGACACAATGTCGCTGGCAGTGATTTCTCCCCGCGATCTGGTTCTCCGCCACGGGATCCAGTCCAACCCCATCACCACCCCCGTGGATCTAAAACGTCCAGCACAAATTGGCACCGGCAACCAGAGTCTGCATTCCTTCTATCGTCCGGGCCTAGCAGCAGGAACCTACAACGTGGACGTGAAGCAAGACATTGCAGAGAAAGAAGACGGGACGAATCCCCTCGCCTCTAAGGAGAGCAGCAAGACATTCACCGTTGTGGCGCCTCGCTATGCTCTGCCTGCTGGGGCCATCGACACCGTGTACCCGCCCAATGGACACTCGGCTCCTCATTTTACGCTGCCGCATGTTGTTTTGAAGGATCCCCAGTCACCCTGGGAGAGAGTGGGGAGCGAGAAGGAATTGGAAACGCCAGGGAAGGATGGTGCTCTCAGCAAGTGCCGCACCCCATGGCTGGCTGTCTTGGTCTTTACTCACGATGAGATATCGTTGCCAGACGACGTCATATCGCAGCTGACGGCGTTGTTGAAACCCGAGGAGCCCGCTGAGCCCTTTAAGCCATCGACCACAGCAACCATCAATGTCAACATATCAGACTTTGTGTGCAAGGTTCGAGCGAACGATTCAGTCTGTACACCACTCACCTTTGATAAGAATGTTGACGATCCGGCAAAGACCACTGGAGATGTCGTGTTTGTGAAGCGAGACCTCCTGAAGGGCCTTGTCCAGACACATGACATAAACGGAGTGGCAGTTTCTGGACAGACTCACGCCGACGTATCTCGCTACAAGTGGATGGCTCACGTTCGTCATGTGGACACGACAGGCATGGCAGGGGCGGGCTCGACGTCTGGACTCTTGGGCGAGAGGGACAGCTTGTTCTCCGTGGTGGTGTCTCACCGGACGGGACCGCTGGATATAGATCAGCCAACACCAATCGTTGCTCACCTCGTGTCCATTGAAGGCCTAGAAGCCATGACGGTCCCTTTTCGGGCGCCCTATGTTGCACTGTCGTCTCTGCACAGCTGGACATATACCAGCCTTCCTCCCAACTCGTTGACGGTGCGCCACGCGTTCCAGCATATAGGGAACAGCAGCAAGGACCTCCTCCGCGCCCCAATGACGGACGATGCGCTTAAGAAGCTGGAGGATCAGGGCCCAGCAGGGACCCATGTCGCCAATCGAATACAGGATGGCTTCTCGCTGACAAGATACCGGACACAGACTGGAGAACAGACAGTAGCGTTCTATCAAGGACCCCTCACACCCGCAAACGTCCCGTATCCTCTCCGCGCTGACTGGGGTGATCCATCTACTCATGGAACCGACAGACAAATCTTTGACCGTAACGTGGGAATCATGGATATCACGTATTCGGCTGCTTGGCAACTCGGCAAGACCTTGGCTGTGGCCGATCGGCCGTTCACTGTAGCTCTGGCTAGAGTGCGGAAGCAGATCCAAGACGCTGGCGTCGAAGAGAGGAAGAAGCAAGAGATGGAGCACAATACTCTGTACCAGACGAGGATCAACACGGTCAAGTCGCTAGTGACGAGTATGCAGATTCTGCAATCATTACCAGGAGGTGATGCTCTGGCGCAGAGCGACGTGTCAAATCGTTGGCGAACCGAAAGTCCGCCAAGACTCGACATTTCCTTCCAGAAACTGGGCGCAGGAACCGAAGATGAGTCGGAAGAGCACAAGAAGAAGAAACTGCAAGATGAGCTAAACAAGGCCGCCGAGACGGTGTCTGGTACATTGACAAATGCATCTGTACCGTATGACGAGTTTTAACACACCATTCTCAACAGACTGGCTCGCAGTGTTGAAATGGGTTCTCGATAGGATGTATCTCACCAGCATCCCTCCTCACTACATGATCAACGATCCTTCGCATCTTCCTCCCGAGACAATCCGTTTCTTCGCGGTAGACACCAACTGGACGGATGCCTTGGTGGACGGGGCTCTCAGTCTGGCCAGCCACCTCGAGAGGACTGACGACTTGGTGCGCAGGGCTATTCAGCACGCCATCAAAAGGTACCTGAATACACCCAGTCCAGGTCTCGGGAGGAAGCCGCCCATACCAAAGTACGGATTCCTCCTTCGATCGGAGCTGGTGACTGCATTCCCAGACATGGTCATCACAACAGAGCCCACCCACCTGCCGAAGGAGAGTGAACAGCTCAAACCAGTCTTGATTCGCCACGAGCTGCTAGATACGAATGTCATGCTGTGCTTGTTTGATCGAGCTCCAGAGAAAGGGACTTTTGAGTCTGTCACTCTGTCGCAACCTCCCCATCAGTCGTGTTTCTCCATCGCCTCGGAGCTGGATAGCCAAAGCCTCACCGTGTCGTTAAAGCCGGTGTATACAGGACCAGTTACGGAACAGCCGACTGGGAGTGACAGAGCAACTGAGCTCCCGAATAGAAAGACGAAATGGGTCAGAGGAGAAGTGGCCACAGTTGAGAAACCTCGAGTATTTGTCTGGGGCAATGACGACGACGCTCTAGACTCATCACAGCAGAAACAGGACATGCGGTACCTAGTAATGAACACCTTCGCAACACTAACGCACCAGAAAGTGCGTGCAGGCATGAACAAAGAAAAACAACCAGTCAAATACGCAGAAGCAGCTCCAACGCCCAGCCTAATCGCCTATCAGCTGAATGACCCAAACTGGCGGCTCAAGATTGTGCTGGACGAGAAGAAGACGACGCCGGGTGATGCCCTCGTGATGATGCCTCAAATGGTACCATCAACAAGATCAGCAAAGATCATCGCACAGGAGGTTCCAACTCCGGCCGTGACTGTGGCCGCTCCCGAAAGAACTCTTCTTTCTTTAGGAGGGTTTAAGAGATCTGCTCCCCTACTGCTCGATCTCCCGCCATGCTCCATGGTCACGCCTGTAACCATCTTCGCCGAGGACAATATTCCGAAAGCAGAGATGAAGGCTCAGCCAATCTCCCCTTTCATCTCATTTGCAACAATGGAGGCAGATTCATCCTCCGGACCAGCTTCCGACCCAGTCTACGCATTCCGCGTCTTCTCTATTGATTCGAAAACGACTGACGCAGCTCTTATCCCCTCCAAAAACCCCCAAGACCTCATCTTCTCCATCACGTTGGAAAACAAGAGCTCTGCTGGTAGGTTTGACCTCGAATACATGTCCATCCATATCCCTTTTATCAGAATCCCGGGCGACGACGAAAGGGAGCTCCTCATGACAGACTACCAGGGCTCTGGGGCGTTTATGATTACCAACCTGCGATTCAACCCTGTTTGTAGCCTGATCAAAAAGTCTGCCCTTGAGTCGAGCAAGACGTCGCTGAAGATTGAGCTGCTTCCGAGGACGCATCTGAAGAAGGTGCCGGTGAAAGAGTGTCAGGACTTGACGTTTTTGTTGAATGGCGCGGTGGTGGAGAAAGTCAAGGACGAAAAGGAAATGAAACTGAAGGTCTTGATCAAGCATACCAACCGAGGAGTGATTGGGAGAGAGATTAAGATTGAGAGGTCTCGCACTTAGCCTGTTTTAACCTAGCATATTGAATCTATCAATTAAAATGAAGGTGCCAATGATGACGCAAAGAAAAGAATGGGAGACGTGAGACATCGTAAAGTAACTCGGCGAGATGGAGTGAAGGGATACTGGTAGGAGACAAGCACCAAGTTATGTTTTGAATTGACTAATCTGGATGGGTTGCACACTAATTTTTGATATCTTCCTCCACAATCCCCTTCTTCATCTGTAGATACCCTTCCACTGCTGTATAAGGCCCATTCTCAAACTTTGGTCTCCCGTCCACCTTGCCTACCTCTATCGGCATAAACACCGTCTCTGGCGGGGGCTTCGGCTTGGGGTCCGAGTCTGATGATTGCGTCTCTGACTTCTTCCCCGATTCTTGTGTCTCTTTCTTCTCCTCTGCAAGTCGCATGTACGGTTGCAACCAGTTCCATTCGGCCGCGTTTGTAGGTAACTCTATTCTCGAGTCTTTGAACACCTCTTGCTTTCCAGTGAGCGAATAATCAGCTCGTAGCTCATACTTTCCCTGGAACTCTGGCACGTCCTTGGTCACCATCATTGGTCCCATGTGGAAGAATGCTGTCATGTGGTTCAGGGCCTGTTGCCACGTCCACTCAGGGAGCTTGAGTTCACGGGCTGGCAGAAAGCTGGAGTAACCGTGGACAGGCTGGAAGGGGTCAATAATGGCACCAAACACTTGCCACTTGTCATTAGAATCGGCCGAGTATCTCTCGCTGGCTTTTTGTATGTCATCTGGCTTTTCTCGTGCTGACGTTGGGATATAGTAATTCTTGGGATCAAGCCAGTACGGCTTGAACTCGGGGTACGTGGTACCTGTCAGTTCCTGGAGTGGATAAGAAGCTCCTGGTGTCTCGGGCTTTTGGTCATGGCCAAAGTACGTGTAAAGCTTGTCGAGATTGAGTTCATCATCCAGAGGTAAGACTTTGCGATCCTCTTCTCCGGATCGAGGCTTGACAGGAAAATAACCAACCAGGCCATCAAACTCTCTATGAGAATCGCCGAGCTTGACGCGAAATTCATAAGGACTATTTCCTGCGGTGAGACTGATCTCAGGCGGCCTTGCATTCATCGTGGATTGGTTCTGGTAAGGTGCCGTGGAGAGCTCCAGCGACCATCCCATGTTGACGAGTGCCAATGGTCTGCCGACGATGCAGTTGAGGGACTCGGCATATTCACCAGGAGCAGCGCCTGAAAACTTCAAGGCCCCGTTGACCATGGCGAGAAAGGCTTGGATGTACGTTCCACCATCGCCTGTAAGCTTGGCCACCAGCTTATCTAGCTGAGATACAGTTTCAGGCTTGATATCATCCGTCTTTTTAAACGGTAGCCAGGCCGTGCTTGCTTGCGCTGAGGTCCGGCCTTGAGCTGCACTCCCCGGCAGTCTGACTTCCCGATAAAACACACCATCGGCAGTAAACAACTGTATACCATAGTCGATATAGTTGACCACGATCCAGCCCCAGATAGGGCTCTCCCATGCTGTAGAAGGACGCCATCCTGACGAGGCATCTTTCTTTGACTGCCGCTTCACGAAACACGCATTGAGTCTTGCGGGTTGGTTGATGGTTGGAGGCAGCTGGATGAATTCGGAAAAGCCACCTTTGTCATCCTCACCAGCCGTATGCGCCTCCTTGACATCTGTTGATCCTTGCTTCTTGGCGTCCACTTCGTAGAACTCGCCTGTGCAAGGAATCAAGCCATCATTGAGAATCCTAGCTGTAGAGGAAGAGGGTTGGAGCGCGTGAATGGCTTGACCAAACTTGTCAATGACGTTCAGCTTTGTGAACCGGAGTTGCCCATGTGTCACAGGCTTGAATGGTGAAGGGTCATCTTTGCCTGGCGCAACGTGAATCTGCATCCCGTAGGGCGTGGGATCCATCTCGTTCTCCATTCTGCCGATCCGCTCAACGGAGAACATGTTGTCCGAATCGACGGCCTCCATGATGACCTGAGTCTTCTGCCCGGCGACTCTGACATTTGGCTTGATGTGTGTGCCTTGCGCCAATGTCAAGAGATGATCCGTGAGACCGCTGAGCGGTGCAGACAGAAATGGCAATCGTCGCACATTGTCCTTCAGCTCAGTCCGCTTCTCGAGACTGAGGACCTCGTTAAGCTCGTTTGCCGGGACAGTGTTGAAAAGCTGCTGTATGAGGGCTTCCAAAGCAAACGAGGGCTGTGGCAGCATCAGGATCCTTCCGGACACCCTACGCCGATCCTTGATGTTGACGAGATCCGCATTTGGGTTGATGGCATAGCGGTCATGTTCCAACCCCGAGGAGGCACTAACTGTCTTCTTCAAACTCCATTCGGCCCATGGAACGTGGACATATTCGGCCTCCCATTCGACAAACAGAGGGAACCAGGGCTGGCGATTGTTCCACCGATCACGCCACAGGGGCTGGTCGTCATCCGTCTCGATTTCTGCGTCGTGATACAAGGGCATCGTGTTGTCCGTTTTGGAGCCAGTCGCATCAGTCTGCAAGGCTTCAAACTCTGCAAGGAGCCTAGGAATTGTTTCCCTGATGCCAGCAGGCATCTCCAAATTGTCTACTTCTTTTGCAATTCCCTTCTCTGGTGCCTCTGGAAGATGAGAGTCGAGACGTACTTTCACCTTTTCGAGGAAATCGTGTGCCCAGCCAGACTTGACCCCTGCCACCATGATTGTTGGGTCCCCTTGCTGCTCATATTCATGATGAACGGCCGCTACGGCCTCCGGGAGCTCCCCCTTGCAGCGCTTGACTTCTTTCTTCTGATCTTCAACCAACGATAACAGTAATTTCAGACGATCGTCCACTTCTTTGACAGCTGCAGGCTTAGGTGGCAAGGCCGACGGGTCAGTGCTGAAGAACTTGAACCACAGTGAGAACAGCTCCCAACTTTGCGACTTGGCGGCTCGCATAGTTCCGTCTAGGAGGGCTTGGGCATTATTGAGGTTCCTCAGCTTCTCCATCTCAGTGTCTTTTGGTAAGGTCGGCTTTCCGGGGGTTGAGGATATGGGAAAGTTGTATCGTATGCCTCCGTTGGTGCGAGTGTAGTTGCGGTGGATAAGACCGTCTGTCACTTTTCGATACGCATCCACAGGTGAGTCGTCCTGTAACCGCAGGTAGGCTGACAGGTTGAAAATGCTCTCCTCGAGCTGACGGATCAGAATTGTCTCCTTCGTCTCCTTCATACCCTCTGGAGGCTTTTCCCCGTGATGAGCTCTCACATAGGCAAGTAGGGCATCAACGGGAGACGTGCCCACCGCCACTTGCTTGCTTCCGATCAAGTTCGCCGACCAGTCATCAGCCGGGGTGCGTGGTTTGGTCGTTGCGTCCCATTGCACCCCATACATGGCTCCATGACATACTATGCGGGCATCTTCCTTGTCACCCAGCCATTCAGTAGAATCTGCTAGTTTCTCCGAGAGCAGCAACGACAGCTTTGCCAGCCGCTCTCTTCGTTCCACCCCAGCGGTAGTATATAGCACGTCATCCTTGTCGTTCGAGTGCCACCCAATCACGTAGTAATCTGCCGTCGCTTTGCTCAGCCTGTCACGGGACACCACCCTCCCATCCTGGTCCTTGACTTGGTTATAGCCAAAGGTATCCAGCATAGAGAAGACGTTTCCGTTGTGTGGCTGGTAGTCGGCAAACAAAGGGTTGGAGCTTGCCAACACATGAAGCTTGACCCTCTTTGCATTGCTGTCTTCCTTCCATTCTGACAGCGGCGTCTTGCTTCCGATGAAGATTTCTGCCTGGTCAGAGATGCTAACATCGCCAATGCCACCGCCTGTTCCAGAGCTGGGAGTCCCTCCTTTCTCATGTCCGTCAGCATCAAGACTTTTGACATTGACGTCCATGAAGGGCGAAACGTCTGTTTGCAGATCGATATCTTCATGAAGCTCGCCGATCCGTCGGAGTCTGTCACTCTCAATCACCCAAGCCTCCACTGCAGGAATATTGGTTTCAGGGGGCATAGCAGACTTTGCTCGAATCGATCTCACTACTAGCCATCTGTTGGGGACGAGTGGGAATACCGGGGCCGTCGGGTCGCCATTGGCCTCTGTGGCAGGTGTCTCGTCCTTGCCAGGCGTTTTGTCTTTGGCAGACGTCTTGTTCTTGTCATCTGCGATTGAAGCTCCCGATCTATACAGCTTGGGTATAGTCCAGTGCAAGTAAACACCCTGTCGTTCGGGGCGTGTCTCACGGGTGCTGAGGTTGGTGATTCTGGGGTTTGTAGTGGCTGGAGACGAAAGATGAAGATCAACATGGGGCAACACGTCTGTGCGGGCAGCATTTTGATCGATGCGAAGATAGGTGTAATTGGGCTGTGTGATGGGAGCAATCTTGGATTCCTTGGCCCTTGCCATTGCAAACTTCTTTGTTGAGGATGAAGGCGTCAAGTTTGACGGGAAGAAGCAGGTTAGAGCCCGGCATTGTGGTGGCTTTAGGGTAGGACATTTCTCTAACGAGATGACGAGATCAGCAGGGAATGCGCCACTGTTCTGACTCTATGCTTTCGTGACCTTGGAAAAGATGAAAAATCCGAGCAGAACAGCTTCGTTCACTCCTTGGAAAGAGAGACAAAACAGACGGCCTTGAACATGCCCGTGGCCCCGAGTTCCCGTTACAATTGCTGGTGTGATACTCGGAGTGGATCGATATTCGGGGACAGTGCGAAGTGACTCTAAGACACACGGTATACATCTTGGCTAGCGACTAAGTAGCATCAAGTGGATAAAGAGTCAACGAAACCATTCCCTTCTCGGTCTTTCATACAAAACCATTGTATGCATCATGCATATTTCCAATCGTCTTTCATCCCACAGACTATCCAATGGGTATTATCTATTATGGACACGCGGCATCCCACTATCACGGAAACCCCGCTTTCAGCCAGTTGCTTCTGCTCACCGTCACAGTTGAAGCTGATAGACACATGGCAGTCGGCCACGCCGAACGTCTGTACGCGCCAAGCATGTTTTCAATAGCGTGACATGGATTGCATCAGACTATCGAGTCGAGACTACACGCTGCATTACACTATCATAGGAACCCTGCATTCGCCTGGTTGCTTTTGTTCATCCTGCGTCACAGTAGAAGGCGCCACGTGGCCGTCGGCTATGGCCCACCAATTCAAGGATTAGGACCACAACTCTCACCGTTGCAGTGACCTCTTTCTAGTAGACTGTGAGAAGGAAGCAAGTAGTCGCACTTCTTCTACGTCCTGATATGACTGATTCAAACTGAAAGCCTTTTCGGTTTGATCTGATGAAGAAAAAACACGACGGCTTCATCTCATCATGACGAATATCAACCCTGTCAGCTTCGGCGTCGACTCTTATCACGTCACCGTCGGCACAGGAGACTGCTCCATCCACCTCTTGATTTGCAAAACGAACCCACTAGGCGGTTATACGGTCCTATCAGCGGTGATCATAGATGGGGGTACAGGCGGGAGAAGCGAAGCTGCTTACCCAAACCCCATTGACAAAACGATCCAATGGATCCAGGACAACTACATTCCTTCACACGCGCTCGAGGGCGGTATTCTCAAGTTTAGCGCTGTCGTAATCACTCACTGGGATAAAGACCACTATGGCGGACTCCTGAAATATTTCTACAGCGATGTCCAAGGCAAACCTTCGACATATCAACACCCCAACCTGTACTGGGCCAACGGAAACCCAGGGACGTATCTATACGCCCCATACTGGTCTCGGTTCTATGATCCTCACGGTGTTAATCCTCTCGGCGCAAATGGGGCGCCACTTTGGCTCGCGGTCGAGCCGCGACCAAATGTAGAAGAATGGGCAGTCATGATGCTATCTGCGAAGGAGTTTTTTGTTCAGCACTCGTGTGCCTTTGTTCCTGCTCCGCACCCCAAACAATGAATTTGGATGTCCTGAAGACAGAAAAGCGCTCGGTGTCAACTTGTTTACCAATTCCTTCATTCAGGGCGGTGGCTACGCAAACGTCAACACACTGGATTCATTACTCCAAGCCAACGGACCTGGATATATCGACACAGACGGAAACTTACAACGCGACGGCAGAGCCCCAGGCCTGTATTGCATAGCAGCGAAAAGACGCATACTTGGATCCGGGCAGCAACCCTGGATCCCCAACCCGCCAGATTCCAGGACACCATCCACCAAAGAACCAGTCATCCATAGTGGTTGTAGTGCTCTGGAATCGAGACACGGGTGCCACCCAGCCCCGTGTCTCCCATTACCTCGCTGGCGATGCAGACGCGGCCTTTGAAACACTGCTACAACAAAGTCTGTTGAAAGACGTGACCATCAAGAGCATCAAGATGAGCCACCACGGCTCCAGACATTCCAGTCCTCTGGAGATGGTCCATGCCTACGCCCCAACCAACATTATCGTGTCGAACCCGGAGTCGGGGTATCCTCACCCAGCATGGCAACTCGTCTGGCTCCTGGAAATGTGGAACCGAAGTTTTCAAGTGGACCCAAGTCGAAAGATATACGCTGCCAGGTATCCTCATTATCTGTTGCATGACAGTACTTGGACCGGCAGCTTCGTGTGGGAACTGTTAAGACAAATGAAAGTTGGACCTTTCAGCACTGAGAGCCTTTGCGAAGGGTCTTTTTCTACCGATTCCTTTGTTATGGCGTACAACAACTTGGCTGCCGGAAATGGAGCCCCAACTGCACAAGCTGACTTGATCGAATATTTCAGCACATGGCCCCAGTGGCTCAATGATGACAATATCATGGAGAGGCTGGCAATGGCAACAGAAAAAAAATGGGACAAGTTCGGGTTTCCGCTTGGCGTTCATGGTGGAGAGCATACCATCCCTATCGCAACCAATGGGCGAGGGTCTCATAGCCTGGCCTTTCTGCGAGTCTCGAGTCGAGAAATCGCCACCGCCGATGGAGACGGGCAGGTGACATACATGATGAGGGGTGTCCCCGACCTGTGTGTTCCTGAATTCGAAGAATGGGAGCCAACGTCGAATCTACCTACTGTAGTCGTCGATGAAACTATGGAGGTGGAACAGGAGGTGGAACAGGAGGATGAGAGGTTTAATTACGGAGGCTACAATTGGGGTCTGAATATGCTCTTCTCAATGGCAGATTCATCTGTGGCTGGTGGCAACGAAGCCAAGGCAGACAAGAGACCAAGGCGACTTCCCATACGAGGTGCTGCTATCAGCCCAAGCAACGTCATCGCTGCTCTCGGCACCAACATGGATGAGATGAGCCATGTTCCAGATACGGATGCGAAACACACCACGACTCCTCACCAGCCGCCGTCTTCGAAACCAGGGAAGGTCACTATCCCATCAGTTGGCTATGCTCTCTTTGGCAATCGAGCTTTTGACCGCTACAAGCCAACAGGCGACACGACACATTTCGGAAGTGTAGGCCCAATAACAGAGACACCGGGATTGAAGGACCTCGATGTGTTCATCAACAGTCTTAAAGCCGGGGTGCTGTACCTGGAATCTGCTCCGACAAGGGGTGGTAGCCCTGAACCTCTGAAATTGGCAAAGGGAGACATACTGTTGCATTGGATCCAAGAGTCGCTCAAGGTCGACTCTATATCTGCACGTGTGGATCCAGCGAGAGGAATTATCACAGCTTTCCAGACGACATTGACTCTCGACAAGTTGACGCTGGACTTCTCGTCAGAGGTTTCTGTCCTCGGAAAAACATTCAACGAAAAGCCGGATGCTACCGCTGGAAGTGTGATACCACAGGAGCCCTTGTAGCTTTGACGAGCCGGGATTGATGGAAAAGGCTACGGTGCTCTGTTTCGGCCTCGCGTCTACCTCTGGTCAGGTATCCCTCAAGAGCGTGTTGGAGTACATGAGCTTGAAAAAGCTGTCAGCGACACCATTGATGCAGTTTCTCGGGGGCATGCTGCTGGAGCTTCACATGGAAGACGGCCACCGCAACGCGATTTGGTTTGATCCAATTTTCAACTATGACACCAACATTCGCTTGCAGCTCAAGTTGGTTGATGCGGCCAACAATCTACTGAAGGAGTTGCTGGGTTACTTGGATCCTCAGACCCTGGCGCTGAAAAACACCTTTGTCATTGCCCAAAAGAGCATCACGCAGACGACGGCTGAGGGTGGCAGGTGTCTTTTGAACAGGGGCACTGTCCTCTTTGTGACCGATATCGATATTGCAGGGACGACCTTCCGGGGATCCATTGAGGTCGCGGAATCATTGGAGACCATTTCTCTGACACTCTCTGTACTTCAAGAGACGGCTGTTCTGGAGACGATTGTTACTTGGATCAAGAAGATGCTAACGGCATCAAACACCAACGAGAATCAAGACTTTGACGGTTCGTTCCAAGATTGGCTCAAGAACAAAGTGGGCAGCTCGTCAAGCTTTCAGGGGTTGCAGCCACGGTCGATAAGACTGGGGCTTGGATTCGCGCCGAATGCACAGAGACAGATGCAGATCAGCTCGATCCAGTACATCAAGATTGACTTTGAAGTCAACCTCAACTACGGCAATGCTCAGAACCCGGTGATATTCCTCGCGTCGTTTACTTGGCAAAACCGACCCAAAGCTAGTCTGTACGCCATATCAGCCAACCTCTGGAGTAGGTCCCCTTTTCCTCTCGTAACAAACAACAGTCGGAATAATTTTGCTGACATGAATCAACAGCAAGAGCTAAACCAATGCGCAAGGTTCAACTGCTTCCTCGGTGGGAAAAGGCCTATGCCCTCGAGCCTGTGACGATCAAGTCTCCGTCTACGCTGCCGGAGACATTAGATCTTGCTGCGCTTTGTGGCATAACCGACTTCCCAGATGGTCTCCCCAGCGAGGTCAGCCGTGTCAACTTCCTCATTAGCTCTGACGAGGTTGCTTTCAGCGGTCAAATGGTGGCCAAAACAAGGCGGAGTGAGGACGGCTCCATCTCCAAGGCCAGTTCTGTCCCTAGCCTGTCGCTGTCCCATGTTGATCTGGCAGCTCGTTACGTCTTTGGGAAGTCAGGTAAAAAAAGGAGAATGGGGCATCCAGCTCGGCTTCAGGATACTCATCGTCCCGAAGGCATCTGATGTGACATTCGTACCTGCAGAGATCATGGGTGATATTGCCTACCAGAGCACCTCGGAAGGGAAATCCCTGTGGAAATTGAAGGGCAGCATCGAGGATCTCTCCGGGGCTCTGCTGGCCAGCTTTTTTGACAGTGACTCTAGCAGCGCCGTCGCGGATATGATTGGAGGAATAGCCATTCGCTCCTTGAATGTGGAATACGACTACCAAGGCCAAGAAGCCTCCAGGTTTCTGATCGAGGGGCTTTTCATCCTAGGTCCCGTCGACCTGTCGCTCAAGTTTACATGCGACAAGAAGAAGACTAGTACCACCAAGGAATCCGAGTGGGCGTTTCTTGCTAGCCTCTCACTTCCAACTGGCGGTCAGCAAGCTATCACCACTGGAGAAGCCGCCAAGAACGAAAGCATCAAGCTTGGAAGTTTGCTAAAAGGGCTCCTGGGCGATAAAGTGGACGAGTATCTGCCGGCCTTTGTAAGCAACATCGAATTCACGAGACCAACGAGCAAGGATCAGATCTCCATGGCCGTCAAAAAGGACATACCGGAACAGCCTGCCGATGCAACAAGCCCCCGCCTGCCGACTCGTATTGTCTTCTTCTTGAACTTGGATATTGCTGGATTCTCCTTTTCACTTCTCCAGTGCAAGGAGGTTCGCTCATCAACAAGCCCTCCTGATCCAGAGAAAAAGGCGGCCCCGGCTACTAAGAGAATCCTCATTGCATCGCTCAACGACATCCCCTCTGTCAAGATTCCCCTCATCGGCGATATCGAAAAGCCAATCGACCAGATCTTGTACCTGTGGGTTCAGGATACAAGTGAAGTGGCCGAGAAGGATAACCTTCCAAAGCCTGACAAGCCTGACAAGCCTGACAAGCCTGACAAGTCAACCACCAAATCAACGAAGGGCATCACGTACGGAGACCTGATGGCAATCAACCAGACCTTGGAAGCCAGTGCAACTGGAGGCGGATCGGGCAGAAGACTATTGTTCAAAAGGACGAAGGAGGAGTACGATGACAAGGACGTTGTCCTAAGGAGTGGGCACCATTTCATGATGACTGGCAAGAACCTCAAAGGCGAGGTCGTTGTCTTCCTCGACTACGTCTTCGATAAAGTTGCGCCTTCAAAGAAACCAGCACCATCAGCACGCGGTGGTGACGTAAAACCACCAACTACAAGCCCAGCAGAAACGCGCATCCAAACCGAGCGACAGCCCGACCATGGCCTCGTATAAGAAGACAGCCGGTCCTCTGTCCATCTCCAACATCGGTTTCGGATGGGAAGGATCTCTCAAAGACGGCGGTATTCTGTCCATCAGCATCGACGCCTCTATCCTCATCGGACCCATTGGCTTTGCCCTCATGGGTTTCAAACTCTCATTCCCTATATCGGCCCAGACGAGCTTGAAAAATCTCCCTGCACCCGAAGTAACGGTCGACGGTCTCTCCGCGTCATTCCACAAGCCTCCCTTAACAATCGGCGGGACGTTCATGCATCTGGTTGTCAACGAAAAGGATCAATATATGGGAGCCGTCATCATCAGCTACAAGGCTTACCTCTTCCAAGCAGCTGGATACTATGGCGATGTGGTGGACCTCGAGGGGAAGGAGTTCAAGTCGGCCTTCATCTTTTGCAGAGTCAACGGCCCGCTGGCGTCTATCGGATGGGCAGAGCTTTCCGGGTTAGTTGCTGGTGTAGGATACAACTCCAGCATCAAGTTTCCTTCGGCCGCAGAGGTGCCGTCGTTCCCGTTGATAGCTCCTCCGCCCACTGCTGGTCCGCTAGACAGCCTGAGACAGCTGATGAAAACCGAAAACGGAGGCGTCATCACTCCCAGGTTGGACTCTTTCTGGATCGCAGCCGGCGTCAAGGTGACGGCGTTCCAAGTGCTCAAGGTGGATGCCGTGCTGGTCCTCTCCTTTGACCCAACCATCAAGATCGGCATCTTTGGATTTGCTGTGGCAGATCTCCCTCCATCTCCTGATCCGGGGCCGGGAAAGTTTGTCCACGTCGAGCTCGGTTTGTCTGCAACAGTGGACGTTGCTCTCGGCGTGATGAAGATTGAGGGTCAGCTAACGCCGGCATCGTACATCCTCCACCACGACTGTCACTTGACTGGAGGATTCGCCATGTATTCATGGTTCGATAGTCCTGATCCGAACCTCAACGGCGACTGGGTCTTTACCATTGGAGGTTACCATCGCTCCTATACACCTCCAGCACACTACCCCGTACCTCCTAGACTGGGTATCAGCTGGTCCTACAACCAGAATATCAGCATCCGAGGAGAGGCTTACTTTGCCATCACCCCCAAGATATGTATGGGAGGTGGTCGACTGGATGTGACGTTGCGTTCTGGACCCCTTCGCGCATGGTTCAATGCGTATGCCGACTTCCTGATCAACTACCAGCCATTCCAGTTTGTGGCTGAAGGCGGCGTCAATGTAGGTATCGAGTGTGTCGTCGACTTCTGTATCGCCTCTGTCACTGTTTGTGCTTCTCTTGGGGCGACGCTGTATCTGAAAGGACCGCCTCTGGCTGGACGTATCACGGTAGACTTTTGGGTCACCACGTTCAGCATTGACTTTGGTTCTGATCCCGAACCTCCCAAGCTGGTGACTCTCAGTGGATTCTTTGATCTCGTCCTGAAAGACGGCGGCTCCGGAGGCAATATGGTTACCCCCAGTGGGAACTCTGAGAAAGAGACCCCAAGCCCACACGTCTTCTCATGTCAGGCGGGTCTCGTACCCAAAGGACAGGGAGAAACACTCAAAAATACACCATGGGTTGTTCGAGGGGCAGGCTTTGCTTTCAACGTGTCGTGCAAGTTTGCCATTGCATCTTGCAAGGTTATCAGCGCTGCGACCAAGGACGAAAAAGCCACCGACGAGAACTCGGTCACAATGGAGTACAAAGAGGAAAGGATCTTTGCAAAGCCTATGAAGATCTCTGCACCGATGAAGTCAGACTTGGAGGTCAAGATATACCGTTACAATACGTCACCGGCATTTTCGACAACTGAAACAAAGGGTGAAAAGAAGGATATATGGGTCAATATGCAAAGGGTGTTTCGACCCATGCCGAGTGGTCTTTGGGGACGGTGTAAGTTTTCATTTTGTCTCCTCCGAGGTGATGGACTGCTAATTGCGAGCTACAGATGATGAAAGTACCGACCCTTCTCTCAAGAACGCAAAACAGGACGCCATGCTCTCCACCAAAGATGGCATCAAACAGCTGATGACTGGCATAGACCTGCACGCTCCAGACGCCAAGCTGAGCAGCGAGTCTCCGATCCAGTTCAACGTTGCCGAAGCCATGGGACAGGATGTCTTTGAAACCAAGCCCACGTTTCGCCATTTTGCCGGCGCTTGCCTGTCTTGGGCTCCTGTCACGCCAAGCGACGATTGGGAAAAGGATAAGAAGACTATCAAAGAAGACTGGGAGTCACGGGCAGAGATAGCTGCCAGTGTACTAAATGCATGGACGAGTGTGGAGTCGTTTAAGATGTGGGACCTGAAGCAATTTAATGCTGAAGTTCCAAAGGAGACGATTGGCAAGTTTGATGAGATGTATATGGCCATGCCAGCTGTAACTAAAGTAGAGGAAAAGGTATGAAATTGAGTAGAGGAATAGGATCAATACTATCACTAACAAGAAGTTATAAAAGTACCTGTATGAAAATACTGCGCTTTCTTTTATAACAAAAGAGGGGCAAAAATAGCATTAAATAACCACTAAGGCAACAACTTTTTCACCTTGAGGGAGCAGAAAGCCATTTAGTTAGTGGTTAGATCCTTTGTAATCCCCGCACCGTGCGTTGTGTTTGGAATGATCTCATCTGCGCTGGACTCGCCAGCGTGGATAAAGACGTTTTGGCTTGTGCTGTGATCCGGTCGGACGACGGACTTGAGGGACTGCTGTTGGCTTCGCCATGGCATCCGGTCGCTCTGTTCGCCGAGCATGATGCTCCCTGGCTCGGGCCCTATCTTGTACGTTTTGTCCGACGATAGCATAGAACCGAAGATTGGGCGCAGCTTTTGTCACATCCAGCAGGTCATTTGCACAATCCAGCCCCAGATTCATGGTCAAGCTCGAGGTGGCCACGGCGACGAATGAAGATCGCACGCACGCCCCAGGATGCTCCTTCCTGAGGCCCGGTCATAAGGTTCTGTACTAAGATAGTCTTAGTTGAGATATACATCAATTGGTGATGCGAATGCTGCTGATGTACCTTGAGAATGAGGACGCATCGCAAGATGCCAGCCACCATGGCAAATATTGCCAGCCACCATGGCAAATATGCCACCAGAGAAGAGGGCAATCAGTCCAATCTACTTGGCCTTGGTAATATGAGCGCCCCAAAGCATGGGAACTGAGATCAGGATTAGCTATGTGTCGGTGACAATGTTGAGCGCGACAACGATGAAGATGTAGAGCTTCGACGACGCTGGTTGGCACAGATCTAGATTCAATTAGCAAAAGCTCGAGATTACCTCGCCAATTAAAACAGCAGCCGGTAAATTTTGAGCACATCAGCTCGGACGGATAACGTACTGCCAGGATTGGGGTTGATCTGCCAAAACCGGTGAAATAGCTGGCAGCTGAAGTGAAAGCACGCGACAACGGCGATGTAGGATGAAACGATTAAACCGACACCGATGCAGATTTTTGTCTTATATAATAAGATATCAAAATATATTAACCTTCTTATAATAAACTTAATAATAGTTATTATATTTATTATTATTATAGTATTAATATATAGAGGATACCTATAAAAGCTTCTTAATATATTATTATTACTTTTAACTACAGCTTTAGCCTATTAATATATACTATTACTTAAGAGATAGCTATTACTATTAACTAAAATAAGATTATATTAACCTTTATTACTATTTTCCACTTAACTACTTAAGTTATTTAGTTTTTTTTAGCTTTACTTAATATCATCAGATAGATTAAAGCTATACAGTATTTTCAAATAATAGAAACAAACAGTTAGTGCTACACCCAGTAATGGAAGAGACAGTAGCTGAATAATAAGGTTGTTATATACTAGTCTTTACCTTAAGCTTCAATTTAACCCTTCTGACTTTAACTCTGCTATCTGCAGTTAACGACCTTGCTAGATAGGATTCCAACAGATGGAAAAAAAGCAGCTTGAAACCTAAACTTGGGCCTTAGTAATTGTAATATATACAATGAAAATACAGTAAATTCAAATATTAGATTCCCTTATTGAGGGAACTACTTAAGTTATATTATTTACTTTACCTTATCTATATTATAATACCAGCTTAAGTCTAATACTTATATTTATATATTCTAGTATAATAATTAGTCTTATACTTATATATATCTAGTTTTCTTTAGTTTCTTTCTTAACTTTACTTACTATTATTTAAATAGATTAAAACTATACAGTATTTTTAAATAATAGAGATAAATAGTTAGTATTACACCCAGTAATAGAAGAGATATTTACTGAATAATAAGGTTATTGCATATTAGTCTTTACCTTAAGCTTTAATTTAACCCTTCTAACTTTAACCCTACTGTCTGCAGTTAACGACCTTTCTATCTGCAGTCAGATATAAAGGTTAGAATGAGGCGAAAAGGTTAGACAGGATTCCGGCAGATAGAAAAAAAAAAGGAGCTTGAAACCCAAACTTAAGCCTTAGCAATTGTAATGTGTACAACGAAAATACAGTAAATTCAAACATTAGGTCCCCTCATCGAGGGATATCCAGTTTTATATAGGTAAAACTTCAGGCAGGTTAACTATTAAGATCTCTTTATTCTTAGCAGAGAATATCTCTATTAGAAAGTGGAAAACCTACCAGTTTCAAATAGATTTAGAGGGAAATATTACGCAAGAATCAAACACATCAGTGGAGAAATCGGACGCTACAGTGGAGCATCAGGAGGCGAGTGTGTGGAATTATTAAGTCAATAAGATTTTCTTCTCTCTATGAGAGAACGTAATATGTTGCAATAACTGCGTTACGCATTGATTTCTTTATCTCAGGCCTGGTTGGTCTTGGGCCTGGTTTGTCTTAAAGTTCATCTATTAACTTTTACATCTGACTCGAACCCATCTACATTTTGTGTCTAGTTTAACTGCATTGAACATCAAGGTCAGAAAGATGGATCCCGGCGGGTTGCGAAACAAAGGCTCAAGGCACAACATATTGCAAACTATATTCCTAGGAAAGCTTGCTATTTTTCAAGTTATTAGGATTGCTGGTGCGGGGTATAGTATCTTTCTATGTTTCTACTATATGTTATTAATCATTTATGCGTGCTAACTAGGAATAGTCCGCACAAAATCTAGGCACCATGGGATGCCTTTGATCTTGCCTTCAACATTCTGCAGATGGAATCAAACCTGGTAATCGTATCCATGGCGCTTAGATGACCAGAGAGAATCCCCCACCACCGGTTCATGCATCATCGCAGACGCCTCGCAGACAACCTTGGCCACTATCGTTACTAGTGCGTCTCAATCAGCGACAGCGATTACTTCGCCAGCCTCATTGTCCGGTAGAGCTATAGCAGGAATTGTCATCGCAGCAATTTCGAGCATCGCACTTTTAGCCGCAAGAATGCGCATCTTTTGGAGGAGAGGGGGTCGAAGAACTAGCTGGCAAGCTCCGAATCGGGGCCAAGCTAATGTAAGAGGGGAGTTGGACAGTGGCGCGACATGCGCGCGATATGAGCTTGCTGCGAGACCTGCAGAGCTGGACACCCCGACCTCCACCGCCCAAGGTATATAAAGACACTTCAAGGGCTTATTATGAAGCTAGCGGCGTCTGAGTTTGGACGAGATACAAGAGTCTGACGGCAAGGATATGGGTATAAGTGCAGCAGAGTTTATTTCTATGAATTGAATACATAGGCCCGTGACGCCCCAACTGACCAATTTGCAAGTGCTATTAGCAATGTGCTGGAGCCGGATGGTCTGATCGTAAGAGGCTGAGACCAAGAGGGTCGAGTCGTGCGAGAAGGCTCTTGCAACTAGTCAATTGAAGGAAACTCGCTGTTCGAGAATATATCATCTAACCTTGGCATGGAAGCCTGGCGCTCCTCACCAGCAACGCACTGGGGACACTTCCTTGCCCTCTGCATTCCTAAAATAGACCTTTCCGTTGCGCCCATATGTCTCTACCTAGCGGGACTCGCTGGAACCCGGCTGCGTAGATCCTGGAGTGGATGTGGCCGACTCTGCAGTGCGTCGAGCTGTATTGGGCTGCTTCTGACTCCTTGATGATTAGCTACGCAGTTGGGGACATGGTCGAGACTCAACACATCATCGTGGGACAGCCAACTATGCTTGCACTGGCTGGGCCCGCAAACCGACAAGGGCGACTGGGAGCCGAGCATATTTGTGGCAAGGCAGTCGCTTATCGAGGCAATTTTGGCACCGCCATCTGCAAAGTCTTCGATCTGACGATTGGATTCATAGGTCTTTCTGTCGATGCTCTCCGTTGGTTAGGCCACGATGCTCTCTGGGTCACGGTGCATCCCCCAGATCATGCGGGCTACTTTCCAGGTGCTCAAGGCATGACGATTAAACTCACATTTGAGAAAAATACAGGTCGCACCTTGGGAGCTCATCTCATCGGCACGGCTGGTGTCGACAAGCGCCTTGACGTGCTCGCGAGAGCGATGCAAGCAGAAATGACGGTCTTTGACCTGGAGCACCTTGAACTAGCTTATGCACCACCGTACGGATCAGCCAGAGACCCCGTCAACATGGCTGGCTTCGTTGCTACAAATGTTCTTCGTGGAGATTGCGAAATCGTCCATGCGAAAGATCTCCACCCTGAAATGCTCAACAATTTGCAGATAGTGGACGTACGCTCGCCAGGGGAATTCGCACGAGGCCACATACTACGAGCCACAAACATTCCCGTCGACACTTTGAGAGATCAATTGTCTGCGCTGGATAATTCACTGCAAACAGTCGTTTATTGTCAGGTTGGGTATCGTGGATATTTAGGCTACCGAATCTTGAAACAAGCTGGTTTCAACGTTAAGAATCTTGATGGCGGCTTTAAGACGGCGGTTGAGGGAGGATGCAAGCTAATTTAGGGATATTATTTGAGTTTTCTTCTAGCTTCAGTGTCATGGTTCTCTATCGGTTGTGCTCACGGCCCGCGTCGATCTCCGCCTCAGCCTCGCTCTGGAAGACCCTGAATAGGGGCCGTCCACTCGTTCCGACTCTTGGATGCAACTGTCTGAGTCATCCTGCTCCCTAATTAGGCAACGAGCGCGAGGCAATACACCGCCCCCGGCTCAACGTGCACACTACATATGAGCCACTATCAACGAACCCACGTGCTCTAGACTAGACCCTGTGCTTCTAAGCTACCATCACGCTTGTTTACCTTAGCCCACCGTATCCACTAGCTATTGCCAGACCACTACCCCTCCAAACTCACTACACCTGCCAACACGTTTAACCGTGACCCAGATTTCTCAATACGATGTCTTAATTCCACTCGGACATGCATCCGGTACCCCGCTTCCCCTATCATAACCTCGTAAAGTAAACATGATCGTTACATGTGGCTTTTGTCAATAGACTGCAAGTATTCACCGTATGGGAACTACCGGAAAGTGGCGTCGATCCAGACCGACACGCCGTCCCGAGGTGAATCGCGTGGCTACTGCTTTGGGTATGTGGCTGGCCCGACTAATGGCATTTCTTGTACGAGGCGTCCAATAGTACATACTGCTCCGCCTCGTTTAAAAATGTGATTGGTAGCCTTACCATAGCACCTGAGGCAACTTGGTTTAAGGTCGATAGGGGTGACGGGATTTCTCACGTTTGACGGTGCCTGCGTCGTTCAACCTTGGCCAGCCCAAAGCCTCATTAATTTCAGCGCTTACCACTCTTGCTTCTCTGCCTCATGCTGAATTCGCGAGGTGATTGTCATTGTATGATCGTCGTTATATGATTGGGACTTGGTATTTCCGTGCTGCAGGGTGTCAAGCGTACACAGCCTCAGCCTCAATCGCTCTGTGCTCGATATCACCTGTTGATTCAAATATCAATTAAGCTATTTGTTTAGGCTTGGGAGCTGAACTGCGTGGCTACCTGTTAGCTTGTCAAGGGAGTGATCACGTTGGACGATGAGGGTCCGGAACACAGCCACCTTCAGCCTGCATTCGATAGTAGCAGGTAGTGCTCCGTAGTGTCTGTTTCACAGACCCGACCACTGTTCACAATTGACAGACGACTTACCACACCAGGTTCCAACAACAGGCTGACTTCGACTTGAGAAAAAGTTTGACGACAAAGCACCACTCACGGCCACCCTGTTTAAAGGTAACCAGGTCTGGACCGAAGGCAAAGGGCTTCTCGCCATTTGGTTACATGCGTCTCAGGGCGGCTCATCTGATATTACTTCCTGGTACATCTCCATGCGCCGAGTTAAAACTTCAATGACCTGATTGGATGCCTTGAAATCCGTTCCTGAAATTCGCAAGGACACTGCAGATGTGTCCCCCCAGGCAGCAACGGGCATCTAGTGGTTACCACAATGCGCTTACGAACAGCCACATTCAACGCCACGAGCAACCACAGCGCCAAGGGCGGTTTCGGGGAGGAAATGGAGAGAGAAAAAGAGCGTATTGCGAGTCGGAGATGCAGAAATCAACATATCGTGGTGGCTTTTTGGTCATTTGTCGTGATGGTATTACATGATGTGAAAACGGGATGGGCGAGGGCTGTGACTGGGCTGAGAGACTAACACGTTCGAGACCGCAGTGGAGGAGAGCCGTTTTAGCGCTGGCCACGCGAAATATCACCCAACATTCCTCCGTTTGAGTAATGTGTAAGTTGAGTGGCGTCTGCCACATGAATGTTAATTTTAGCTTGTGCCTGACAAGCCATGTCCGCCGTACTGGGTGGGCTATTGGATGATGAGCCCAGTTCTCGGTAACAGACAAGCCCGTGGCGGAGAACGCGCCTCCTTAAAGTGACTTTGGCAATTGTACTAAAATCTAGGAGCTGACCCCCTGCGCTAATCCGGAGTAAGCCGGGGTAGGCTTCTTGCTAGTACAGCTTGGCATTTGACCATGTCTGTTTTCGGCATCAGAGTGGCGGCAGTTCACCTTTCTAGGACCTCAGGGCTGAAAATCTAGCGCCTCAAACACCAAACGAGGTGTTGTCGTCCAAGCCTTCTTCCAATATCGCCTGGCCGAGGCTTTTTACGGTAATGGCGGTGATGGGAGTCCTCCAGCAGTTAGCCTCGCCCTATCTGTGCCCTTGAGCGTTGGGCACGCCGGAGACTACGAGTGGTGATGGGAAACGGGGATATAAGAAGCATACATCGCCTACCTTTCCCGACTCAAACTCATTCCTCAGCAGCAACACTCTCGACAATTGACAACCCAGTCCTTCACCCCATCGCTCTGCTTTATCTCTTTTCACATCCACCAGAACCATGAAGTTCACTGCCACTCTTTGCAGCCTCACCGGGCTTCTCGGCCTGGTCCTTGCCGCCGCGCCCATCAAGAACGATGGCATCTCGGCTGACATTGTTGTCCCGGACAAGTACATCGTCAAGTACAAGACCGGCACCGACGCCACCGAGAGAAAGAATCACGAGAACGGAATCACCAAGAAGGCCAAGAAGAAGAACAAGAAGGGTGTTGTCGACACCATCGACGTCGGCGGACTCCACGCCTACGTCGTTGAGATTCCGCCCTCGGAGGTCAAGGACATTGCCAACTCTAACCTGGTCAGTAGTCTTCAACCCTTCAGTCGTTTAGACAGGCACTAACTTTCGTCATCAGATTGAGTATATCGAGAAGGATAGCATCACCAACGTCACTGCTGTAGCCGCCGAAAGGCTCGACAAGCGCGCCCCTGTCAGCCAGCTCAACGCCCCTTGGGGTCTCGCCCGCATCTCGCACAAACTCGGCGGCAATACTGGCTCCCACGAGTCCAACTACTACTACGACAGTACCGCCGGTGCTGGTGTCCGCGTGTACATCATCGACACTGGCATCCGGACCACCCACGTCGAGTTTGAGGGCCGCGCCGTCTGGGGCGCCAACTTCATCAGTGGCTCACCCAACACCGACGAGTACGGCCACGGCACTCACGTTGCCGGCACCGTTGCTGGCAAGACATTCGGCGTGTCTAAGCGAGCGACTGTGGTGGCTGTCAAGGTGCTCGACAAGACCGGCTCCGGCACTATGTCTGGTGCGATCTTGGGCATTAACTGGGCTGTCAAAAATGCCAAATCACTCGGCATCGCTAAGAAGGCTGTCATCAACATGTCTCTCGGTGGCGCCTACACTGCCTCAGTCAACGCGGCCGTCAAGGCTGCTACCGATGCTGGTCTCACCGTCGTTGTCTCAGCTGGTAACTCCAACTCCGACAGCTCATTCTACTCGCCCGCTTCTGCTCCTTCTGCTATCACTGTTGGTGCTGTTGAGGGTACCAACTACCGCGCTTGGTTCTCCAACTATGGCTCCTTGGTCGACATCTTCGCCCCTGGTGTCAGTACCCTCAGCTCTTACTACCTCAGCGACACTTCCAGCAGGTACTTCGCTGGCACTAGCATGGCCTCTCCCCATGTTGCCGGTCTTGCGGCTTACTTTATCGCCAAGGAGGGCCTCTCCGGCTCCGTTGCTGTCACCAACCGCATCCTCGGCGCTGCTGTTACCGGTGTTGTTGCAGACCCGCAGGGTAGCCCGAACCGTGTTGCTTACAACGGCCTTGGAGCTTAAGCGAGAGTGTAAAAGGCAATGACATGGCCATTCCTCCTTTCCTTTTCTTCTTTTAGAGTTAGAAACTGCTTTGAATATGTTATCCTGGAGATACCATTGAGTTAGAGTCCCAATTATATAAGTTACTACATTTTCCGCTGCTCAGTAAAGTGATAAGCCTATGCCCATCTTGTTTACGCTAATTATATTGCTTCAGTCAATTTAAACATGTTGCGTAAATGCAGTGATTGCGTGTCTTAATCTTAAGAATACTCCAGAAGCTGGCGAGTAATCCACTTGGCACGATTTCATTTCCTATAAATCCCTTCCCGTCCGCTCACACAAGCCTGCACCACTTTGGCCGTTACTCCCCGGCAATAGGCTGCCATGCATTCGAACATCGTTCGATTATGGTTCCTGATCCGTCGCAGACCGGCTTCGAGGCAATATTGTACGGGCAAAAAGGTCAGAGAATATCCGGAGAGTAAGGTTATATTCATTCTATACGGATACTTTCAAATGTTAAGCTGCTCTCCGATGCCTCCCCTCTCATAAACCCATGGACATACGCTCCGCCCACAAGTCTCCATTGCCCTTCGGTCCAGGCTGACGGACGAAAAAGGAGGGGCACCCTCGAGCCGGGCACAATCCATACAGAGTCACCCATTTTCATCGACTTCGAGCCAACTCCTATGTAGCCCTTGTCTGTGCGGAACAAGCGCAGGAGCAAGGCATGGGAGTAGAGGCTATCGAACTTGCGAGCGTCTTCTATCTGCTCATCTTTTATGCGCACATCTTCCCCAGTAGCGGACCCTTTAATCTGGTCAGAGCCTTGTGCGGTTGCACACAGCTTAGGCAGGACGGCGTCATAGTCGCTGGATAGGACTGTTGATAAGTCGGACAGTTCTGTGAAAGGCGCCAGATGGCGACGGATCCAACTGGAAAACTCCTTTTTCAAGTCGGGTGCAGGAAATTTGCCGTCCTTGTCCGTGTTCGTAATCAGGCTTCTCCAGAGGACTTCCTGGCGTTTCTCCCCGGTGTGTGGTAGAGCTGCTCCGTCTGCCTGAGGATGTCCAGCCATTGTACGAATGGCATTCCTCTATCCACTTCTTCCTTCGTCTCTCCCACCTGGACGACCGTGTCGAGTTTAGCTGCCCTTAACGTCAAAACATTTTGTTCGGAAGTTTCGGGCTTCACATAAGCCTCCGTGCCGGCGGCAGCAGAAAAGCGCTCGTAGCCGGTGATTCCGAGACCGAAGGTCCCCTTGACGTTCCAATCTGGAACCCAGCTAGGCAGGGAAGGGATGCTCTGGAAGTCCTCGCCCTCATGGTGCGCAAGGAGCAGGAGATCAGAACTATGTTCCAGTATGTACCTTGCGATGCCGATGTATGCCTTGGACACGTCCCTCTCGTAGTGTGGGTACAAGGGAGAATCCGCCTCGGCGTCCTCAAGCTCCAAGGCGGCCTTGTGAATCCCGAGAAGCGCGTAGACCTTGTCATGCTCCGTGGAGGAGTCCCAGTTGCGGAACCGGACGAGACTGTGCAGGAGGATGGGGCTGTCCTTTTTGAGATGTTTTTTCACGACGGCCAGTTTCGTGAGATCTTTTTTTACGGCGGCCAGTTTAGCGGGATTCTTGTATGATAGCGACCGCAGTTCGAGGCCAGCAGCGTGGAATTCCCGCTGTGAGATGCTCGTGGCCAAATAGTGGGACACTTCTGTAATATCATCCCAATCGAACACACAGGAACCGCATAGCACGGTGGTTGCCTGAGCAAGGACGAGTTCTTGTACAGCCCATACTCGGGTGAACCAAGTTCTGTTAAAGAATGATGCCAAGGCTGACAGCTGTGCACGCTGCTTGAGCTCGTCGATTATGCCTTGATCGTCAGTTCCACTAGAATTCGCCCTACTAAATATGGTTGGTCAGCTTATGGACATGGCAGTGAGATCCCTTCTCCCGTGAGCTAAGGCGGTCCGAAGAACTATAAGTACCTGAAAAGGTCACGGGGAGATGGGATTCACGAGAAACTCAGGGAGGCAATAGCCCTACCGTGATGCAGCAAACTTCTTTATGAAGGCGCATGCTAGGTCAGTTTGTTTGTCCGCGTTACCCAGCCAAATAATGACATTATTTGCATTCTTGTAAATCTCGGCCATCAAGTTCACTTGCTGGTTTTTCTCTTGGCTCTCCTGGTCAATACAGATAACATCTATCCAGAATTCGATGCTGTGGTTGTCGCGAGCAAGTTGCTGCAGACAGGCGAAGAGGTTTTGGGTTACTAGGAGCGACTCCCCATTGCAGTTGATACGACGCAACGGGGTGGCGTTCATCCCTCTTACTGCAGCCTCGCGAGTCGGAGGTCCCCACGTGTAGGAAAGGGCATGGTAATCAGGTTTGTCATCTAGGTTTACCACGCGAAGGCTGAGCCGGATCCCAGCCTCCTGTCCCTGAGTATGTGTGAGCTCTACAGTAGCGGAGAGCGCCTGAGGACATGCTAAGTCAAACATCTGGGCTACATACGGTTTGAACATGGGGCGTGAACACGGCGTCGTCGAATTTGAGGATGCGAATCGACCTAGGCGACTTGAGGGGCAGATCTTTGTAAAGACTTCGAGGTGTCGATGTCGACATGGCGGATTTAGTTAAACGATCAGCCAGATCCCATGTAATATGTGCGGCGGGATTAGGAGTGCGCGACCTGGCCCTTTGGTTGTGAACTGGAACCCGCTATCGAGAAAAGACTTGAAGGGGAGGGAGGAATAAGATCACTTGAGGCGCAGTTCCGTTGGCATTCATTCTCCTTGCGAGGCCAGCTGGAAAATTGAAATTGTCGGCCGTGGTAGACGCTAGAAAAGGTGCTATTTCCATATTGAATTAATTTCTCCATTCGTAGTCCAATATTTTCATCGGGGCAGCCATCAGGCAACCATAAGGCACCCCGTTAGGCAACCATAAGGCAACCGTCAGGCACCCATCGCCCACTTAGAAACCACATGAGTTGTCGCAAAACTGGCGGATGCCTGTTGCGGCCTTCTCAATTAAAGATACTTCCCATCCCGTTGGGGAGCCTTTCAATACCGATTTTCCAGACTTAAAATGTGCATGGCTTTCTTGGCCCCGAAACTCCTGTGAGAACTGCCACAGCCCAATTGTCGGGACTGAGAAGACAGCGGTCAACGGTTTATAGAGTGACTGTTCTATCGCAAAGGTGGAACAGACGAGAGATGTCGAGTCAACTCCATTTTCAATACTCGACTTTGTTGGGGTACTTCGAACATGACGAACAGCCTGAGGGGCCGCAATTTCGAGCGGTGAGACGAAAACACTTCATTACTTCCTATTAAAGAAGTGACTAAGAACTGCGACAGACAACTCTACCTGGACTTGGACTGATCGATCGTCGGTATGACACAGATGGAGAGTTCGATTCGGAGCATGAGCAGACGCACTGGGAGCGTTTTATGCACTTTCTCGATCACCTAAACAAAGAAAGTGGTAGCCAAACTCGATACAAGTTAATCTTCGTGGTCCGACATGGCCAAGGTTTCCACAATGTCAAGGAAGCACAAGTCGGCAGAGCGGAGTGGGATGTGAGGGAAACACCCGTTGGGACAACAAGACCATGTGAGCTAACCCAGTCTACAGGCGAAATGGGCCCAGCTAGAGGGCGATGATGAGATGACCTGGGCCGACGCGAGATTAACGGAGAAAGGCAAGGGTCAAGCGCTCGAAATCAAGGCCTCATTGGAGAGTGATATCCAGGAGATGAAAATTCCAAGGCCAGGTAGATGCTACACTAGTCCTCTCGCTCGCTGCCTGGAGACAACTCGACTTGCCTTCTCAGGCCTCGGGTCACCTACGGATCAGCCCTTCAAGCCAATGATCAAGGAATCCCTCCGCGAGAGGCTGGGGAGACACACATGTGATCGGCGCAGCACCCGCTCCTGGATAGAGAGCAATTATCCTGAGTTTGAGGTCGAGCCAGACTTTACTGAGCAAGACGAACTTTGGCAACCAAACTACCGAGAAACAGCTGACGAGCACGTCGTGCGTGTCAAGAAATTGTTGGACAACATATTCAGCAGTGAGGAAAGGAGTGTCATCTCCTTCACAGCTCACTCAGGGGCTATCCGAGCTCTCTACGCCGCAACTGGGCACAGGGATGTCTGGGTGGCGGCAGGGGCAATGGTACCTCTTCTGGTGATGGCAGAACTGCAGGAGATCGAAGCAAGCAAAGAGATATGAGTTTGAAGAGAATATTACCCAACCATGGTATCTCCCGTGTCGTTCCCAGCCAACCCCAGAATGCCAGTGACTGCCCAGTAAGTACCCGCGCGGTATTGACATTAGTCATAAGCGCTTTCGAGGGCACACCAGGTTGGAAATAGCCAAGCGTGAGGAACAGGTTTCTGGACTAACAAGCTGATCAGCCCGAAGGCCTGAATTTGACCTTGGGGAAGGTGATCGGAGTTCGTTGCCTAAAGTGGGTGTCTTTATTTAATGTGACAACTTTTCCAGCATATGCTCGCTCCTCGCATCGTTGCATTATGCAACTATCTCATAGTATCCCACCTACTTAGCCGTCAATGTGTGCTGCTGAGGTTGCCGTGATGTAGCCTCGTCGACTCCTATATCTCCTGCATAAAACAAAGCCCACTGAGCGCATTCCGTGGGTCTGTAGTGAAACAACCCATGCGGCATTGAATGCAACAAACAAAGTTATCGCAATCTACAAGATGATGTAAGTCTGCTCATTCCTCCTCTTTATGCTGTCAGTCTCGAGGGGGGGTCTCGTTTTCCAGCAGACACCGGTCTCTATGGGCTACCCATTAATACCCCACTATTCCGTTATCATTCTCGCAGCCGAATCTTGAAGTTTACTCTGCTAAGGGAGGCTTTAGTTATTGCAGTATCTCGATCTAGTCGCAGTCGCAAGTTCACTAATTACCCAGGCGGTATGTAGGGTAGTCCGCGCCGAGCTCGAATGTTGAAAGGACTTCAGCCGTGGATCCCGCAAACGTCAACAATGACACAGAGTCTACGCAGTGGGAGAACTCACCTCTCCGGACAAAGAGACTCCCTATCCAAACGCCAAGATCAACTACCCTTAGGTGGCCATCAACTACACCACGACGCCTCCAAGTCAGTCGTATTTTTGGTTTACCAGCCGTGACTGGGTACCAACAAACTTCTCAGTCGGCGCCAGCTACCCCGAACACCTGATTGGCGTTAAATCTGTAGTGATTGACCCGAAGGATGCGTTCTGGGCCGAAACATTTCGGGATGCGCAATAGCAGTAACACGGCTCGGAGCCCCGGCAAGCTCCTCCCAGAACCCATCTTCGACGGCGTACCCGTGATGCCCAGGGAGAATATGGGTATGGACTCGAGAATTTTGTGGTTGGCGTGCCTTCCCTTCAGCTGAGCTTGCCAAAGGTGGTGATGGGTGCTTATGAAGCCGGGAGACACGATCTTGCCCCAGCAGTCGACCACCCCGACGTCGTCCCAGACAACCACGATGCGCTCAGCGATTTTGGAGATTCTGTTGTATCGCATTGACGGCTACGGCAAAAGTGGAATGAACACTCCGCTAATGTGTAGTGTAACTGAGGCCTATATTATATGTGACATGTTGTCCTTGATGAGAAGGTCCACTGGCTCGGGGGGTTCCTTGCCATCGGGTCCATGGATGAGAACCAGGCCGTCTTTCAGCTGGATTTCCGACTTGGATTGGTCCATCCTGCATTGATGGGGGAATGAAGAGCGAAGCCCATGGTTTCGAGCACAGAGGGTAATTTTCCCCTTTGACGCTGGGACTATCACCGCATTGATCTAGATGGTGCGTATGATATCCGGGGCAGGGCGGTTCGCTGTCAGGATGGCCGACGCTGGGGTTACCAGCGGGATGCCGGCAGGTGGGATGCCGACGTCAATACTCATGGCAGAGAACAGACCCCGGATCCCCCAATAATTGGCCTCTCCTGTGTTCCAAGTGAATCTCATAGATTGGGGTAACACTAAGACATTCTGGGCACTGGAGAAATTCGGTGCGACTCGACGCAGAGTCTTAAAAGAGCCAGTGTTATGGGCTTGCCGATGCTTGGGTCAAGCAATTGACGCTATTGAAAATCTTTCTTGAAATTCCAAGTAGGGTCTTTGAGGTTGGCGACACGTAATAGGCGTAATGTAATAGGGATGGTATAGGGGGCTTGGTCTAATATGTCGGCAGGTCTGACCCCACTTCGTCCAAGCTCCTACTGTCGATTAATTTTCTGTTGGATTGAGACCTCGTGTGGCGGCATAATATGCCTGATCCGGAACGCCGGATGTGGAACGCCGGATGCGGAACGCCGGATGCGGCATATAACAACGCCGGATTCGGATCCCTTTGACACCCTGATCTAGATCCCTTTGAGTATAAAATAGGGACCCTATGACCCTCAATCAATGGAGGAACAACCTTCTAAATTTACATCACTGGATCAATCACTTCTGCTATTGCATACAGCAAATTGCGTATCCAACATTTTCTATTAACAGGGCGGCAAAGATCAAGCCAGTGGTCTGACTTGGACGAGCTACAGTTAGCTTCTGATCAGTAGCTCTGAATAAACCACGGTGGGGTGGAGAAATAAAGTGCTTGTTATCTTGCTAACAGAGGGCTTCTCCTCGGATGCGGAGTTTTAGGGGCATTTGTAATCAGACTAACTTAGGTATTTCGGAACGGGCGTGGATAGCAGTGAAACTACAATGGTTCGCCTGTCTTGTATACGTATTGCAAAGGCGGCTGAGACCACGGGTATTTAAACAATGACGAGACAGCCACAGCAATAACCTATAGTTGAGAAGTAATAACAAAATGGTGACGTATAATCCTCATGTAACTCATTTCGGGATATTGGGCCTTCCATTTCGTGTCGCTAAAATGTAGGCAGACCGGAGCTTAGACTAGGTGCTTCTCGTTCTGCTTTCCGGACTTATACTCTCTTCCCCCACCCATATCTCAGTTCTCTTTTGAATACCTGGCTCCAAAGGTATATCACTATTATCGCTCCTTGATGGAGAAGGTGCTCGATTCGATCGAATAAAGGTTGTAGTGTTGTTCGTGTTGTCGATGCGATATCCGCTGTTTATGTACGCTGCATTGGACCCAGACGCGACGTAGGAGGAGCCATTCTGTGACTTTGCATCTCGGAAGAAGTACAGAAACATAGATCGACCGAGAGCGAGATTCGCGCCCACGATACCGAGGTATAGTTCGAGGTTGGACCAGATGGCGGTAATAGCATAAACCCCTGGGAGCTCGATGGTTAGCTGTTTGTGACCACAGAAGGGTGGGATCTTTACTCACAACTCAAGTCAGATGTAACGATACCCAGGGATGATGCGCGGGCGATGCCAAAGCCCGTGGCCCTAGCGACAACATTAGTGAGAGCAGACAATGTACGACGATAGACTTACACTAGTCCCAGACTCATCAAGGCCCAGACAGACAACTTGGTTCTAAAGGGAATCCTGACATTCCAAATGACAAGAAGAGGGAGCAGCGAGCATAGGATGTCAGTCACGATAGAGTACGCTGGTGATCCCATTGTTAGTATGGATTTCTCTCCATATCCTCAAGCACGACAAGACCGACTTACAGATAGTCAAGTAAATCCAGTAGATCCGGATTCGCGCATCCCAACATTTCCCGACGCCTGTCCAGTATGCATCCACGGGGTCACACTCGGCGAGGAGAATAACAATGGCACCAAAATTTGTGATAACCAAACCCGTCATGATAGCCCACGAGGTGTATCTGGACCACCTCGAGTCTTTGATCCGAAGTAACAGGAGCAGGATAGACACTTTGAGGAGACATATACTCGCAAAGAGAAGCATCTGGGCAACCCACCCAAGCATGTTGTTGTTGATATAATTCTCCTTGGAGATGTACCATCTATGCCTCCCATTGCCGAGCTTCACCTGCGCAACTTGGATCGCAAATCTCGCGATACCGAGTCCAGTAACCCCAACAATGGTATAATCGTCCCATCCTAGGGTGTGCATCGAGAACCGCACCCACATGCGTAGACTCGTGGTGATGATCACGAGAGCGATCAGCGTGGCCGAAACTCCCAGCAGGACGGGACCAACATCGCTGTCCGGGGGCAGAGGATCTGGCGGTGTTACGGTGGCCATGGCGGGCTGTGATCGTCGAGGGAGTGTGCTGAAATGGCGACAAAAAGGTTGATCTTTCTCGTGGTGTGGCCAAGGCGAATGAAGAGCGCTACCGAAGGCTGATATTCATCGACACGCCATACATACATTCAGTCCATAGATCGGACAGACCGACTACAAGGTTGCATGCAGTTGGGAGCCCGGGGCCTTTGGGCCCTAACCAGGCGGTTGCCGCAAAGACTGCAGAATCGAGCAGGCTCGCTTGCAAACTCCGCATGCAGTGTTCAACATCCCGCGGGATAACGACTCGACTCGTCTGCAAGATTGTATCACCTATCACATATTAAGCAGGTGTATGCAGGGGATCCTGGCTAGTGCACTCGGGTGGGAGAACCACGCCGTATTTGTGTAGCAACTAATAGCTTCAGAGTTGCAATATTCTCGGCTAATTTGGACCCCTGATTATGCAAGGCGAGAGCTTAAGACCTGACAGTTCGTCCGACGCGCCATTTCTCCGCTGATAGCCAGGGATCTTGTCCCGTACCAGATTAGTGACGAGATAGTAGGACGCCAAAATGATCTGCCCGCCCTATTCTCACCGGAGGAGGGCTCACTAGCACCGTGGCTGAAGCCTTCCCGCCCTTAAACACTTAGCAATAATTCTAACCGCGGCAAGCAGATTTTAGTACGCACAATAAGGGAGGATTCCCGGGGCCGTCGAGGCGAGGAAGAAGGTTTACAGGGGTTTAGCTTACCCATCTCACATCATGTCATGGGGGTAGGATTGGCCAGGGACATACCCTTGTCTATTGGATAAACACGGATCGAACTCCCGCTAGCCAAGACTCTTGTCAAAGTCTAATCTCAGAAGAAACCTGCAGCCGGCAGTTCCGCGGCCGGTAAGAGCCCTTGAGTTGGACTGTGAAGCCGCTTTCTCCGCTGTTAGTTATGCTGCGCCTGCTGTACCTAGTAAGACAGTAAATTGCTCACCGCTGGAACTTCCAACTCGAGTTAGCCACATATGCAAATGTATGGAGTACATAGTACAGTAAGCACCATGAAAAAGAAGCAAAAAAGGTTCGATCCTTGTTCCCTCATGTCTCCCACGTAGTAATGGCCGGGGCCGCTTCCCTCGATGCGCCTATGCAGAGTAATGCGTGCGTAGTACGTACCCGTAGCAATTACGGTTGTCCGGGGAATGTTCCCTCGACGGCGAGTCTATTGGATGCTAAGATAGCAATATTGCCTTGAAACCTAGATCCACCGCCTCGTCCTTGGCAATAAGGACCTCGACTCCTTACAAATGAAGCTGCATCCCACCAAAGCCTCGATGCATCCATCGTCATTGTGCAAGTGCGACGCCCACCTCACAAGTACTAACCCGGAGTGGGCTTTTAACTTTTCGTATCACGCTCGGTAATCCTCTATTGCAGTGGCAATGATGCTTGCAAGGTTGTATTCGGGGCTTGCTTGTGCCGCAGCTGTACTTGCGGCCCCATCGTCTCCCCCGTCCTACGACTTTGTGACCCCGTCCTACGACTTTGTGAGTGGAAATCTATCCCGCCCCGTGTTTGGTGCTTGAAACTGGGAGTGCAGAACTCCCTACACGTCTGAGTTCTCTCGGCTAACACTCCTGATCTGTAGATCGTGGTCGGTGGTGGCACTGCAGGCGTCGCTGTTGCTGCTCGCCTCAGCGAGGGCCTCCCATACGCCTCGATTCTCCTCATCGAGGCTGGGCCCGCTGCCTGGGATGAGGACAAGATCAACGTCCCGGGCATGAAGGGATCGACCCTCGAACCAAGTACGATTGGAACTTCACCACGGTTCCGCAATCTGGTGCCAATGACCGATCCTTCCCCGTCAACCGTGCCAAGGTCTTGGGTGGATGTTCCGCCATGAACCTCATGACCTACGATCGTGCTGCTGCCGCTGAGTATGATAGCTGGGAGGAGCTGGGCAACCCAGGTTGGAACTGGAAGACCATGATCAAGGCCATGAAGAAGTCCGAGACCTTTACCGGCAAGAACACTGATACGTATGGTTCTGCGGGCGTGGGTGACAAGGGCCCAGTCCAGGCCGTCATCAACCGCGTCATTCCAGACCAACAGAAGACTTGGATTCCTACCATGAACAAGCTTGGTATCAAGACCAACCTCGAGTCTCTGGGTGGCAATCCCCTCGGTGTCATGTACCAGCCAAGCAGCATTGATCCCGCGACTTACACCCGCTCCTACAGTGCCAACGCCTACTCAACCATTTACGGTCACAACTTGCAGATCCTCACCGACACCATCGTGGCCAAGGTCAACCTGGTCAAGAAGGGCAAGAAGCAAGTTGGCACTGGAGTCATCCTCCAAGATGGGACTCAAATCAATGCACGCCGCGAGATCATTATTTCGGCTGGTTCGGTCCAGAGCCCTGGCTTACTCGAGAGGTCAGGCGTTGGCAAGAAATCCGTCCTCTCCGCTGCTGGTATCAAGCAGATAATCAACCTCCCTGGTGTCGGCGAGAATCTCCAGGATCACCTCCGCATCATGAGCTCCTACCAACTCAAGCCGCAATTCACCTCCGTCGACATCCTCCGCAGTAACCCTCTCGTCGCTGTCCAGCAACTTGTGCTCTGGGTCGCCGGCAAACTCTCCTTGTACGACTACACGGGCAGCGCGTACACCTTTACCACTTGGAAGCAGGCCATTGGGAGCGACAAGAATCTTCGGGCTCTGGCTAAGAAGGCAGCCGGTAAGGATGCCAGCAAGGTGGATAAGAAGAAGCTAGAGTTCATGAGCGACTCGTCGATTCCCCAGTTGGAGGTCATCTTTTCAGATGGGTACACTGGAGTCAAGGGTTATCCGGCAAGCACATCAACACTCTTTGGCAAGGGCTTCTTCACCCTCATTGCCGTCGTCATGCACCCTTTCAGCCGAGGAAGCATCCACATCAACTCAGCCGATCCCGCAGCAAAGCCCGTCATCGATCCCAACTACTTTGGCAATGACCATGACCTGGAGGCTGTCGTCCAGGCCGTCAAATACTCCCGAAAAATCGCCACCACTGAGCCGATGCGGTCAGTATGGGAAAATGAATACGAGCCTGGCATGGACGAGGTCCAAACAGATGACCAACGAAGGGAGTACGCCAAGAAGACCGCTCTCAGTATCTTTCATCCCATTGGTACCTGCTCTATGCTTCCCAAGACTGACGGAGGTGTTGTCGATTCCAAGCTGAAGGTCTATGGTACCAGCAATCTCCGAGTTGTGGATGCCAGTATTATGCCTCTACTCATTTCCGCGCACATCCAGACCGCAGTCTATGGTATTGCCGAGATTGCCGCTGAAATGATTATTCGCGATTCCAAGTACTAGGATGCAACCATTGCGTTTTTCTTCCAGGGGCTAGTATAGGGTAATCGGGATGACCCGAGGTTGTAATCTAGTAATCAATTTTAAGATAGACATTCAATTCTGAATTTGAGATGCTGTCGTATCAGCAGATGCTCGTCATTCTAGAATTGCAAATATGACAAAACGTTTGGCTAGAAAGCCCGAGCTGATATTAGTCCTGCGCATTTCGGTGAAGATCACAAGTAGACAATTTCCTTTCTCGAGAACACTCCCCGGCTGCCTCATCTGATTTTGATGGTAAACTAGCGCCGTTCTCTTACATATGCCACTGTTATTTGCGTATTTGCGGTGAATTCCGTTAGCGTAATAAGGAGAGTATGAATGTATTCACCTGATTAACGGCCATTACCCAATGGACTGGTAGCCCGCAACTGCGTTGATTGACCGAGCGCGCTGCGCCACAACGGATGTGACTGTGTCAATTGAGGAACTCCGGAGACGTCGGAAGCTCAGTTAAGACTAAGAGTTACATCGCCTGCATTGCGCTTAAGCTGTCTAGGGTACGGGTGCCTTCTCACTATGCTGCTTCCGGAATAATCCCGCAGTGGTTGATTCTTGTTTTCGCTCCTTAATTACACGCGCCTTGTTGACGCTGGATGGTGTGACGACTAGCTCCTTGTGGATCATCGAGGTCTGGGCATTTGATGATCTGCTAGGGCCGACAAGGCAGACACGAATTATACAGGAAATGGACCGCATGTGGTACTCGCAGCAGGCAGAATCTTTGAGTGACACTGACCAATTATGATAAATACCAGATACTTAAGGGATGGCGAGCCACTTACTACAGGGCGATGACGTCGGGCGATGCATTCTTAATGCTAATTGGACAACAAAGACCAGGATCGCAACGCCGGGCACCCAGCATTCAGACAACTTACGACACCCCGCACGCGTGTTATGTTGAATCCAGTAACAACCGACATTAAGGTAGGGTATCCAGAAGAGCAATACAAGATTCTGAATTTATAAAGCCATTGCTGCCTGATGGAGGTGCGGGCCATATGCTACATAATTGTCCGCACATTGCTGATCTTTCATCAGACTTGAGAGATAATGCAGCAACCAAGAAAGCAGATAAAAAAAGAAACAAAAGCGTCACAAACTCAGTGAACCTCTCTTTCTAGTATCGTTCGATTCTTATTCAAACGACGAAAAGGCCTTTGAAAACACTCAACATCACCATGCCTGTTACCTTGGCCATCGTCGACCACCCAGCCCAGCCCTGGAGGTCTGTCGAAGTCACAACTCCCGAGGCCCTCCTTGAAAAGATCAGCCCTAAAGACTCTCGCAGTTGCCAGGGCATCATCCAAAGCTCAATTCTAGGGCCTAATCTCGAAGCAAACTGCATATCGCCCTCGAGGAACGGCTTCGTCTGGGCCGCCTACCACGCGTACAGCGACCATCATCATCTGACAATCCGCCCTGAGGACATCTGGTTCTCCATTGTCACTCAGGCAAGCTTCTACATCAACGCCAATGCCGAGGAGCTACGTTCTTTCTTTGTCGAGCACAAGGGACAAAAGAAGCTCGAGGTCAGATCGGGTGGGACTCTGCACACTGCCGACTTTGGATTCCTTGCTGAATGCATGACGCACTTGATCGCCGCGAACGTCAAGGATGCTGAATTGCGAACTTGGGTCATGCCTGCGTTTTCAACAACCACCGAAACGGATCGCGTTGTCGCCTCGGTGCTCTTCATGGGCGCGATGCAAAAGTACTTTACGTACCTGATGACCTTGACCTGCGGTATCCCATCTGTGACGCTACTTGGAGAGGTCGCAGATTATGAGGACATTTTGACACGCTTGGACAAACTGGAGCAATTGGGTGATGAACCAACCCAATTTGCTAAGATGCTGAGGCCTATCCTGCGCCACATGATTCTTTCATTCAGGGAACCTACCAACCCAGAGGTCATCAGTTTTTGGAACAGAATTGCCACTCGGGACGATAGGATGAGCGGCCAAGACTACATGTCTGGCTGGATCACTGCGTTTTGCTACTGGAGCGCCGAAGGACAAGCTCAGTACCCCTACGCCGAAGAGGACTCGGTTAACAAGGAAGATGACTCGGTCAACAAGTTCCTCCAAGACAACAAATTTGGTCGCTACCTCAAAGGTTGCGTCCTTGATGGTGTTGTTTATGCTAAAGTTGACATTAAGGACGTGCCTAGCGGCTTCGCTACCCGTGCCGGTTACGGTTGACGACAACGGCACGATACATGAGTGCACCATGCTCGCGGGTTTTCTCGGCATACAAGGTCTTTCCCAGGATCTACCGGGCGAGGTTTTGGGCGAAAAGTCCACTGAGTACAGTCAACCAGCTCTGACACGGATCAGGCCTCTGACAGGATGGATAATGTACCAGAATGAACCTAGCTCTTCAAATGTGTTCTCGAGTCAGATATGGCGTTCTCTTTATTCTACCTGGCATTTTGGAAGAAACAGACTATTTGAAGTTGTTAAATATTCACACAACTCCTTATTGCTATCTATTGGAGACGGTGTTTGACGGCGTGTTGGGCCTCCTCTCTGTGGCAACCCCGACAAGTAGCCAACAGATTTTAGAGGAAAAAATACACAAATAACTATTTCTGGTTGGTCTGAGGGTTTTTCCAAGCTGGTGCCCGCAGTGTTTGTGTCTTCAGCGCAGGTTGACATATGGATATACGCAACGAAATACAGTAAATCACAGATTGAGTTCCGTCATTGAGAGATAGATAAAAAGAATATATATAAACCGAAATAGGAAGGTAAATTAGTATATTGTAGGATAATATGTAAGACTATATTACACTCTATTATTGCATCTTCAATTAAATGTCTAAACAGTATTCTCAGAATTATAACCCTATGAGAGCTGGGGCAACGTGTCCAGCCCGCAATAGACCCCCAGCCTCTCAGTCTAATGCATAGATAGTCTTACTCTAGCCTCCTGGACTGTCGATTTGGTGGAATCTCATGAGATGAAACAGGCGGAAGCAACGGCCAGCGCTAATCCAGCCCCTCTGGGGGTTTTTCTTCGGGATCTCGTAGATGGTCAGGAGGAGCCATACATGTAACATACTTGCAGCATACCTGTACCAGCTCTATGTAAACAACCTCGTATAGTGTGTTAGCAGCGGTATCTGGATTGCGGAGTGGTCAGTGAGAAAGTGCGGCGTCAACTCGTGGGAGTTCAGCTTGAAGTGCCAGTGCCGGCGCCCAGCAGGAAGGCGGATGCCACCGGCTGGGGTATATTGCTTGGTAGAGTTTTTGCATGCAGGAGAAGTATTTGCTCCATTCGCCATCCACATCCGAACAAGGCATCGTCGGCGGCCCTTCGTGAAGCGGTATTAGCTGCGCTTCCGTCTGATACGGACACAGACATCCATGAAATCTTGCGAATACACGGCGTTGTCGTCGTCAAAATAGTCTTCGCCGGGGTCGCCCATCACGGACTGGTTTGCTTCCCGGGCATGTCCGGTCGACGTTCCATTCTCTTGTCTATCAGGTTGCGTGTCCATCTGGAGTTGGGAACTACCATACAGTTGATGCCCCGGTGGCGCTGCGCATTGCATGATAACATTAGCCACGATCTGTCCACGACTAAAACGACGGTAAGCCTCACCCATGCGAGACTTTACAGCATCGAGATGCCCCTCCTTTGGACCCCGTGGCCGGTGGGCTGGGAACTGCTGTTGTGGTTCTTTTCGTCTGCTATCCAATAAAACATAATTGGATCTAAATCTGCAATCTTACTAGAATTAGGATAGATATAAGTAACTGTTGTTAGCTTAATCTAAAGTGTTGTCTCTTCAGTCTATATTTCCTTTTTATTGCGAGGTCAGTCATGCATATTGACGATTGTATGATTAGCTTACTGGGCGAGGGTATTGAGTAGGGGATTTACTGTCTTTGGGGATGTTGGTCATTTGATCAGATCCTTGCCGCAGCTGGGGTTAAGACTGCTGCAGCTTCCTTCAACAGGAAAGGCTGCACGGCACAGGGACTAGTGGCCTGACCCATTGGGGCCCATAAAAGAGCTTTGGATGTGTAGACAGAAGCAAGCAGGAATCATCCCTCTCAGAAGATTATCACTACGATAGCTGTCTGGCTACATCCTCAGTCATGATCAGTCTTCAGCTTAATTTACAGTCTTTCTAGTCTATTTTCTTCAGTCTCTTTTAGTGAACCGTTTGATCAAATGGTACTGAATGCAGTAGCCATTGGTCCTGTTCATTTGATCCGTTTTCCCCGCCTTTGGTCCCGACCCCTATCTGCTATAGCAGACACATCACACCTTCAGTCATCACCAAAGCTGCCTTCTGGGTGGGTTGTGTGTTTCTAGTGTCTCTTGTCCCCGCCCACCACTCAGTATTTGGGCTTTGGGCTTCCTTGAGCTATGATTAAAGCCTCTTTGTATAATATGAGACAACAACTTTTATACCGAACCCCTCCTATCACTCTGGGTGCAACAACCATCCAGTTGCTTTGTAGTGTAAGGACCCACACTAACTGGTCCTATTCCTAGCTAATGCTCTGAACGCGTCTGCACGGCTCGTTTGCCTTAAAGTTCCCTATCAATTTTCATGCGGCACACAACTTTCTGTTACGGTTGGTGAATGTGCTCGGCGAATAAAAGTCCGACCGGCTGAACAAAATAGCTATGATACTGGCTGCCACACTAGATACGGCACTAACTCCTATACTGAATCCAAAACCCTTAGCTTACTGAAAATCTGGTATAATCTATTATTGTAATATAACCAAATTGACAAGGGAACCACATTTGTCAATTGGATTTGAGTGGCGATGTTGCCGTCATCTTTTAGACTAGCAGTAGCGGATGTTTGGAGGGCGTGGTGTATGTCTCTGTAGTTGAATGCGCAAGCACGCCGGTGTGTATGTATTCAGACTAGCCGGCATTACCTGTATCCGGGAACTCCCAAGCGTTGAGCCAATCAGAGGAGTAAGATAAAAGCGGCTTACAAAGACAGGATGGTGCAAAATTTCAACAGTCTCCTCACATATCGGTACCGAATCTGAAGCCCATCGAGCATCGACAAAATACATGAGATACGCTGTGTATCGACGATGGATACCAGAAATGAGAATGCAAGATCTCATTTGCGCCTACGGCTCTCGTGCTCCACGTGCCAGCGCCTGAAGAAGAAATGTGACAGACGTACACCACAGTGTTCACTGTGCTTACGGTACAAAATCCCGGTTTAATTTTGAACCCGCCGATGCAAAGTCATGAAATTAATAAAAATTCATAGACATCGTCGAGTCTGCTCTTATGGCGTTACGAACCGCTCTATCGAGAGTGTGACGTCGACCAGCTCCGATGCCTCTTCTTCACAAGCCCGCGTGTCTCAGGAAACGGACGATACTTTTCCTGCCGTGTATTTCGTGGACTCCAGTCTTTTCCAACGCTCATTGAATCAACTTCCAGATCTTAGTTGTAAACTGGACACGGACTTGCGATTTTTCATCGGTAATGTCTTCACTGACAAGACGTTTGTACATCGGTATTTTACCATCGTTCATCCTTGGATCTCGTTCCTATCAAGAAAAGGCTTTATAGAACGAGTGTTGAATCCCCTCGGGCAAGCTCAGCCTGGCAACACGCTACTAATTGCGGCTATGAAGCTGGTGGCAGTTTCACCTCAGGGCGACTCGCGAAGTGCTGCATACCGCTCCATCAAGAAGGCTATCCTTTGGGCGGAAATGTCTGGCCTCCTGAACTTTCGAATTTTCCAGACTCTGATTCTCATCGCTCTTTACGAGCTAGGGCATGCCATCTTTCCTTCGGCATATCTGACAATCGGCTATTGTGTCCAATACGGTAGTGCACTGGGCATTGATAAAGCCATTGAGAATACTGCCGACAAAGTACCCACTACCACTGAATCTGAAGAAGAGAAAAGAAGAAGTTGGTGGGCGCTTATACTTCTAGATCGGTGAGTTGCTAGCATTGGAGCCCTTTACGGTTTTGGCTGCCTTGGCCACTCCTCCTTCCGGATTTGTTCGTGCATCTCCTCGGGCTTGACGTCTCCATCTTGTCCTGGAATGGCCTTTTTTATTTTTTATTTTTTATACCGCGCTTGGTATGTAATGAACGCAAAGCTGACATAAAGTGATCAATATAGATACGTGCATGTTGGGTGCCCTGAGCGATCCTGCTTAATAGCAGATCCTAGCAACAGAAGCATTCTTCCTATAGATGACGTTTCATGGGAACAAGGGGTAGGCTGATTGCGCCGATCGTCTTTATACTTCCGAAGAATAAAAAATAGTAATATTCAACAGGTGCGGACGGATGTCCCTCTTCGACTCCTCTCCTCGACGCCGACAGAAACCATGGGTCGATTCAGTCTGACTGCGCAAGCAGCAGTTCTTCTGGGAAAAGTAATCCGAAACGTCAATGAGACATCTCCTGAGGTGGGATTTCCAAGCTCATGAAGCCAAATTATTGGAAGACACTATCCTTGCCCTAACCAACGTGTCGTTTCAGGAGGGTCGCGCTCGTGGTATCAGCGTTTGCAGTCCGACAACAATCTGCTATAGGCAAGCGACCCATGGTTCAAATTGGCTGTTACTAATTCTTCTGTAGTGCACGACTCCTTCTTTATGATCGACGTAGACGCATTGTTGACATTTCGCGCAATTCTGGAGAAGAGTCTGTCACACTCTCGGAGGTTGAGCTTCAGGTCGCAGCTGAGATACTACAGCTGGCTAAAGGTCTAGGGACAAGCGGCTGCTGCGGTGTTGAGGAGACTACTCCTTTTTGTCTACAAGCTATGTATCGTTCGGGCATATCGTTTGCTCGTAGATACAAGGCAGACGCAAGGCCGAGTGACTTAGAAGCGTTGACAACCATTAAAAACGCTCTGAGAGCTATCAGCTGCCGCTGGAAAACGGCCGGTAACTTTCTGCCCCGAAGTCTTCACTGGCTTTGCACTAATATTTACTAGCTGTTTACTTGGAATTGATCGAGGCGCGGGACCTTACGGGAATATTATGATTATACTCACTGAAAGATATGTGTTGCAGGGCAATTGTGATTTACTAAGCGTCGAGTGCGTCCACGGTTCCTATAGCTATAGAGGGCAAAGTTCATTCATACGCATCGCGGATGAGTTCTGGTGCGATATCCTCTCGGTCTATTTGCGGCCCACTTCAATATCTTGACACTTGCTATTAATACAAGAGCAGTGCCACAAAAACCATCAATAGCTGGCACCCCCCCAGCGTCACCCATTGCCAATCTTTTCGGCTAAGCAAATAAAATTTTGTTCACCATTAGTGATCCTCGCTCCTTGTTGTAAGCTCTATACCAAGATTTCAGCCACTACTAATCGATTCATCAACCTGTTGTAGACGCAGCCAAGTTTACATATGGCGGAGCAATCCCACACTAGCAGATCTGACAGATAAGTGCTCCCAAACATTACTCTAGCATTCCTAGTATCGCAAAATTCATGCTTTCATGGTGTTGTGCGGTGGCAGATTATGGGTCCCCGACGTTATCCATCAACTTTCTCACAACCTCTGGATCACTTTGTCCGTTGTACGGTTCCAACCCGAACATGGGTTGAAAGGCCCTGCCATCCACCAGGTTCGAGTCGGCCCCCTTCTCCAATAACCACTCCGCATACTCCCGGTCCTGCGCCGCACAAGCATACACAAATGGCGTCATGTCTTCACGTCTCGGGGGCCGATGGATAATGTCAAAAAACTTAACATTCTTGACGTCGTTGACACCAGCCACATCCGACGAGAGCAGGTATTCAGCCATGGCGCGCCTTTGAGAAAACGGTCTGCCTCGAGAGAACCCATCATGCTGGGGTCCCATCCATTGCACGAGGCTATGTAGAGGGTGTGCGTATGAGGGCTGCGCACCGTGAGCCACGAGTAGGGCGACTAACTCGGGATCCCCTTGGCCCACGGCGACGTTGAGGACTCTTCCGCAGCGTCGATCTAAGGGTCTGCAATCGTAGATGCCGACGTTCAATCGACTGAGATTGGGGTCCGCGCCATGCGACAGTAGGGTAGTGAGGAGGGGTTTGTTGCTAAGACTCTCGAGGAGTGGGACTTTGTCAATGTTGTTAATCGCATAAAGCCCATTCCAAGGTTGGTTCGGATGCCAGCCAAAGTCAAGAAAAACCTTTACCAGGGGCAGAGGGTCTTCCCTATCTCTGTCGAAGATACTAACATCCTTGGGCTTGTTGCCTCTGACCGTTGGCGGGTGGCTCCATGATCGGAGAAAGACGTTATCGTGTAGGACGCCCCCTTGTTCCAGGAGATAGCGCGCAGCGACGGGCTGGTTCCCGAAGGATGCTTGCTCCAAGCCATATTGGAGCACGGCTTGACTTGGGTTGCCCTCTTGAACAAAAGACTCGACTCGATCCATCAAGCCCTGCTCGCATGCGTCGTAGAATCGCATCTCTGACTGGTCACGGCCGATCAGATTGGCGGTCACGACATACTCAGGTCTTGGTAGGCGTGGAGGCAGTGCCGGAAGATCATCGTCATGCGGTGCTAGGTTTTGTTGGATCAGGACCGGTGCCACTGCAGGACGGATCTTGCTCTCGATGCGGCGCCGATTGGCATTCAGGGCCTCCATCCAGGCGATGTGTTGGCGGATAGCGTCAAAGCACTCTGAATGATCCATGGCTAGATCTCATGTGCATATGGGTCTGCCGCAGGGGACAATGATGGATATCGTAAAATATGGGACAAAGATACGCCTTGTGAATTGTCTTCAAGTATCCGCTTGGTGTTGCCCAAGTTAAGGTCTTGGATTGAAGTTATAACAGCCACATAAATGGCCTCAAGCCCAGCCGGTGGAGCATCAAGAAGAAGGGCACAAAACATACCAGAGCGGGATTTGGTCGTCACCGACCCAATTACTAAGTCAGTGGGGTGAGTTACAGCCACCCCGGTCCAAGAATTCCCTGCAGGCGCAAAGCTGTTGTGGGATGGATGTTCACCGGGTATTATTTCGCCAGTCGGGTGAGCAAAAGAAGTTAGCAACACAATATCAAGCTAGTGGCGATTCCAATTTTACCGACTCTGTGTCTACAAGCAATTGAGTATATCTTCCATTTCTCCCCTGATATGCTTAATTCGTAAAGACGGCAGTTCCACGTTCTTATAAGTAGTTGTTGTCAGGAAATATAAGATGTCTTTTACTCCTGCTAACAATATGTGCAATAGAGCTAGTTTATCTGCGTTTAAGACGCAATGCCATAATTACACCTGTTCTCTTCGTGTACGATTCCCCTAGGGGAGAGGCCGGTAGCAACTCCGCATCACCGTTCGCCTTCAATGCCTCCTCGAGGGTACATGATCCACTTTCCTCAAACCCAAGTGAACGATACAGGGCAATGGTCACTTGGTTCTCTGGCTTGATCATGATGCGTACCAGTATCCCGCTTTGCCTGCCCACGTTGCTCACAAGTCAAATGTCGAAAGGCTTCTTGACAAAGCTTTTTGCCTAACCCCTTCCCTCGATGGTCCGGCAGAGTATACAGGGACAACATCTGCCACTTCTCTTCCTCGTTATCCGAAGAAGGGGGAGGCTGACCCGATTCTGATGGGAGCAAGAATTCTTTCGCCAAGATTGGCCCACGAAGGGTGACTTGCGCAACCCATTTGGTCTGGCTGCCGTTGGTAATGGCACAAATAAATGTCCTTTTGTTAGGGCTTTTGATGCGTCTCAGCCATTCGTGGTCCGGGAGTTTGGACTCGGTCTCGAAGGTTGAGGAGAAAGACGATGGAGATTGTGTAAGAGCATCAAGGCGAAGCGTTTTGTACTTTAAAGCCACTTGAGCTAGCTCTGGATCTTCCTGGTTGATTTCAAAAAAGCTGTAGCTCATCTTGAACTTCAAACAAATAAGGGATGAGTTGGTTTGATTGACAATGAATGATGTCTTTTGACATGCCTACCACGGGGAGGGCGAAGCCATATATTTATGAGAGGCCGCCTATCAATGTTTGTAGTTTTCGCTCTGCAATCCCGTTATGCGAATGCCTTGCATCTCATTACGTAAAACAGCTGTTGTCATAATAGATAAGACGCGAAGCTGAAATAGATTTCCAATCGCGTTGGAAGGACACTAAGTAAGGCCTCCACGGCTGCTCATGCACTACGTAAACCACACAGTTAACCATATTCGGGCGTGCTAGCACTTAGGCTCAGGACAATTTCCGACAATCTGCTCCGATCCGCTCCTCCGACCCGCCTCCGCCAACCCGCTTACTCCGACCCGCTTCCTCCGACCAATTTTCGTCCGTCTCACCAACACGCCGATAAATCCCCGTTAGACCCAGCAAGTCGGACCTACATGGGTCTCAGGATGACCTGCTGACAATGACCGGGACTAATTCTTTGGTAAGCGTTAAATGACTATCGGCACTCAATAGGTGTATGGGGCCATGGCTTTGGGCGGCAGTGATACGACTTAACGAGGCTGGGCGGGTTGTCCACGAATGTAAAAGTTTCTTCACGCGATCTTATATTATTGACGGCAAAAATTGACAAAGCGGACGACACGGGAAGCGATAGCGTAGCATAAGACGTTGTGGAAAGGCACAGGCGCTTCGAACTTTATGCAAGAATAGAGCTGTCCGTGGGATTGGCCATGATGAGATGGCTGGAGACCAACTTTGATGGTAGGCTTGAGAGGTATCTGATGATAAACTCTACCTACAGATCTCTGGCGACCTACGCCTAGCTACCATAAATCACCCACTCGAGGAAGGTGCTTACTGGCCGCAAGTGTGTTTCAGAAGGGAAATCCGGGAGTTATGGGAGAAAATACGGGAGCAATTTAAGACTGACCCTAACTACTACAAAGCAGTCAAAGTATATCTAGGATGTCGTTTCAATGACACCAGGAAGTTCCTGGTAGTGTTGCCGGTGGCAAAGGGAATCTAAGAGCGCATATCCCGTGCCTTCAGTTTTTACTACCGGCGACCAGTTGGTGCTGTCTCTCACCTGTCGGTTCTGGGGTTTGGAAATGATTAAGTCAAAGGAGATTCATCGTCATCAGTGAATTAAACTCTGTAGAGAAATAAACATAAAGTCCGCACACATATCAATGCTTGCCACTAAGCCCGTTGCCGTTCTGGCCATTTTTGCTCCCGAATCCATCGAAGAAGAGCTGATCAAATAAATCATTGGAGAACCTGTCCTTCAGATCCTGCAAGGTCCAGTTCGCACCCTTGCCAATCTCAGTGAGGATCTGCAGAAATTCCTGCCTCTCATCCTTGTAGTCCTCCTCCTTCAGCTTCTGGAGCCATGGCTTGCCGTCGACCTTGTAATTATACCACTCCTTGGCCCAATGCGGTCGAGTCTTGAGCGTCTTGCCCGTATTGGGATCTTTCAGCGCCATCCATTTGTCGAGGACCGACTGCGCAAACGTCGGCCACAGATCCGCCGCGTTGTGCAGCGTGAGCACCTCGATGCTGCACGTACCGAGGGCGTTGCCGCGCTGAGGCGCCATGACGACGTCGCTGCCGCCCATGATGCGCATCTCCAGAGGCATGCGCATTGGGCACTTCTTTCTGTTCTCGTAGCAGAGGAGGATGGCATCCCACCAGGCCTGCTGAACTGGGACAAAGTCGATGGCGCCAGCAGGGCCGCCCTTCTTGGCCACGAGGGGCATCTCCACCTCGACGTCGCGGACCCGTACGTTCTGAATCGCGCGCTGGAAGTGTAGAGCGTCCGGAAGCCATGTCTTGACGGGCTTTTCTGGGAGAGCGGCCATGGCGGCGCGTGAGATGAGGGTCACAGCAGCCTCGGACATCTGCGTGATCTTGATGAGGTCGTTCAGAATCTTGGCGTTCTGAAGGACGTTCATGGTGACAGTTTGAATGAAGGAAAGGAAGATGTGCGTGGTGTCAGGAAAAGCCTGCACGCCTTTAGAGTCTGAGGTGTCGTTCCAAGTGTTGACCCAAGAGAAGTCAGAGTAAGGGAACCAGAACCACTCAGCGTAGTAGTCGTTTGTAGCTCGCCGCTCGAACTCGGCCTGGCACTTGCGTTTCTCTGCGACAGGCAAGTTATTCCAATCCTTGAGCAATGCAGGAGGGATATCCTTTTCGGCCAATCCTGGCGGCGGGGTACAGCCTGAATGACGGGCATCTTCTTGGGAGCGAGCTGTGCATAGGTCATGGGAGGGAACTCCATGGTGATGTGGGTGACGACGCCCATCAAGCCAAAGCAGCCGCTTGCGGCACGGAGCTGATCTGGATTGTCTACGTACCGGGACTCGCCGTTGGCATCGACATACTCGATCTTGCGGACGAGGTCACTTAGAGTCATGTTGCGACGACCTGCGCCGTGGCAGATAGGAGCGTTGCTGCCACCCAGCGTGATCTCCACCATGATGGCGTTGAGTGGGATAGTGACTGTTTTTTGTTTTTGATGCACCAGCGGCGTAGTCTCTCGTTTGTTGTTGCACAACCAACCCGGACGAGCTTGTTGCCGGGGATTCGTGGCTTTCCCGCCGCAAATTCGATGCTCTCAAGCTCGGTGGGTTTAGATTGAGAAAAAGGCAGGGCAGCAGTGTTTGGGAGTCGCGTCACCAACTCGATGCCCAGCATCGAGATCATGATCTGTCCCTCTCTTCCAAAGATAGGCGACCATGAGTGACCTAGGCATCGTGGTAAGCTACAGCGAATCTTGATGCACGCACATTGACCGGTTAATTGAACTCACGATACCCAGAGCATCGAACGCTCATGTTCAGCTGCTTTGCAAGCTTGACAATTTCTGAATCGAACTAGTCGTTGTGGGAACATAGGTGATGCGCGGCGTATTCTTGATGGTAAGACCCCAATTGTCGAAGGGCGCATTGTAATATACCTGAGCATAGGCTTGTCAGTTAAGGTGGCGGAATGACACTATTCTTTCTTACCAGGGCCCCAGTGTCATCCTCTTTGTCGAAGAAGAGGTTGTGTATATCCTTGAAGATTCCCTTGACGATTCCTCCGCTCTGAGCTGGGCCGTTTCTCTGGGAAGCGCTTGTCGTACTCATCATGCTCATCACAGCCGCACCCGCTGGTCCGTCGCTCTGCAAAAGGTCAATGGAGCCAGCTGAGGATATATGGACGGCAGCCTCAGCCTGCTCTAGCTTGCATAGCTCGTCACGACATCCGGGGCTCGGTTCAAGGACAAAGTCCCGGCCGAGCTCCTCGGGGGTCTTCTCCTGGTCGACGAAGGCGTTGACCTTGTCCCGCTCCGTTTGTGTGAGGTCTCCCAAGACCTGGGAATAAGTTCCATCGGTTGTAGAACGCTTGAAAACCTTGAGAAGACGACGATGAAAGTCGTCCTGAGCAACACCCTGGTCAGACGTGTAGTCATCGAGGAGCTTCTTCAGACCAGGCATGCCCTCATCACGGAATTCGGGGTTATCATCGAGTTTTTCGCTGATCAAATTCAGCCGGTCATTGACTGGATGATTCCATGACTGGGGCTGAGTTGAAAGTGCAGAAGCCATCCTTGAATATGGGGTAAAGAGCAGATGTGAAGGGTGGGCCTTGTGTTGTAGCCGATTTTGAGGATGAGGCAAATGAATCCTTCGGAGCGATTGAAATCGGACACGAGGGACAGATTCTATATATATACGCAAGCGGCAGCGGGCGGGGGAAATAAACCAGTTTTTTAGCCGCACGGAGGCTTTTCGAGATAGAGCGGATGCACGCCGGAATGCTGATCCAAGGATGATCGAGAACTCAGCTCAAACCCTAATAATAAATGCCCAGCAGCGAAACATGGCTGAACCCTGCAGGCCTTGCTTTGACTTGTCTTACTTAACTACCCACCTTCATCGAAACTCCCTGCTCGCCGCCCATGGGCAGGCCAGTCTACTGGGCGCAGACTCGAGAGCGTTGTCCGCCATCCAATCGTTCCCAGGACCGAGACTTAAGGTCCATAGGACCAAGAGGGCTCAGCTTGCCACAAAGCTTTCGAGCCGGATTGCCTTGCAAGGCGGTGAAAACGGTCGTCACATTCCTGCCTGCTATGGTGGGGATGAAGCAATACATTCAGCCAGCCACCAAAGGCAGCGAGGAGTCAAAATCACCAAGACATCCCAATGAAGAGCATTGGCCGAGACCTGTATATGGGCCCTGGGGCCGGGTTCGCCCAATTCGCGATTGAACCGCCCGGCAACGGCAGTCTGGTGCGCGCCACAACTAGAGTAGCCACTCGGATCGCGCAGCAGGTATTAACGTGGTGGGACAGCTGGACGTTTGTCTCACCAATTCTGTCGAGCCTGGGCTGCGTGGCAACTCAGGATTGTGTTCTCGGCTGTGCAAATTGTTCTAGACCAGTTGAGTGTCTCGAACTGGTGGATTTTCCTACTCTTGGCTTAGTGACTGCCTGTGAGTCTTCGGCTTTGGATAGCTCGCAAGCATTGTGGTGAGGCTTCATGTATGCGAGGTTTCGAGAACTCAAGTTAGTGGCTGGCTGATGCGTGTCATAGTCACTTTTCACATTTCAGCGTCGCTAGTTTTGCTGTTTTTAGTTAGGCATATTGAAGCCCCCCAACTGCCTCAGCCAATAGAGATCGAATTATTGAATACATGTGACCGCCTGGTCTGCGCCACAACCCATATCAATGTACGGCGTATTATACACGAGACAGGAAGACGAATTGTGTAGTTGTTCCAGCTGTAAAGCAATATGTATTAGGTGGTTCAAAGTTTTGAAATGTGGCCATGTCGTGGCATGGGAGCTGAAGCAGAGCAACGGTAATTTAAGTTTAAATATCTACTATAGTTTCGCCTCCAATTGGGTTGTTTGAATCGTCAATGTTCGGTTGAGTGCAGTGCGCCTGCCTGTTTTGGCGGGTCCTCAAACGACGTTGTCTTGCCCGCGTCCGTTCACGGTCAAGCTTATCCACCTTTTCCTTGTAGTAAGCGTATAGCAACCTATTTTGGGACATAGAATGATGGTATTTTTTGCAGTGAAGAATGATATTCTCTAATAAACAGTGTACGAACCTGCTTTACCTACCGGCTCTGGTTGTTTATTTATTTTTATAGGGTATTGTAGACCAATGGGAATGATGCTTACTATCCGCTCTTTTTTGCTTCTTTTCCTTTCTGTCGATGATATAGAGTAAGCACAATTATAACTGCTGTCTTGAATCGATTGGTTTGCTTGATTAGGGAATGATGATTAAAATTAGAAGGTACAGAGTGGCAGAGGCAGGAACTGGCCAGACGACGTTAACTGCCGAACTAAAATGTCAAAATTCAATGGATTCAGCATATTTTGCTTCAGGGCCCAATTTCGATCCAATACATACAATAGATGGAGAAAAGGAGAGAGGAAAACCCAGCGCACCCAGCAGTCACTCGCATATCGATGCTCACTGTCTATTCAATAGCTTAGCTATGATCTGGGCGAGACCTTGTGCATCAGTGGCCTCCAATAGGTCCCCCTCTAGCACGCATTCATCTTCAATCATACAGTCATTTATAGAAAAATAGGTGATATCTATGTTATCGGAGATATTCTGGACAAGGATTCCCTATAATGATGCCGTGCCGAATATGATGTTGATGCTGTCGAAACTGATTTCCCAAAGTGAGCTTCGATGGTGACGAAGAAAATCTGCCAAGTCTTTCCCTTGAACGAAAGCGGCCACTGGCTCTCGTACAACTCTCAAGACACGGATTGCCATACCAAAATGTCTGTCCTGGTACTCCAGGGTGTTTTGTTTATCTCGTCTCGCGTAAGCTAATACCGTCCCCTCATTGAGGCTTCCCACTGACCTCAGCCGGAAGAGAGACAAGATGGTGAAGTAACACGCACGCTTGGAAGAAACGGCGGATGATAATGTCGTGCGGAGATTACGTAGTAATTGTGATGCCACTGTCCGTTTCATGGGTGTTTGCTTAGGAAAAGTCTCCAGTACCCCTACACCTATCAAAGAAAACAAGACCAAATTTGGAGTTAGCGACTCGGCATGATACAATTGAGCATTGCAACCATATCGAGAACAAATACGAATGTGGCAGAGCTTTGGAAGACCTGTTGGGCGTCGTTGGGTTTAAAAGCGCACTAACGAACAGAGAGTACCTACTCGTGGTCTCCATCTCAGAGCTTCACCTCCTGCACCACCACCTGCAACACAGACAGGAAGGGTTAGATATCAGTCAAGTTATTTTTATGCATCTTAGCCATAGCATGCAAAAGATTGTCTGAAAGCTCAAAGCACAAATGAGGAACAAAGGGCTAAAAACGAGTCTTCTTGTAACTGCGAGACTTTAAGAACCCTTTTGCCACATCTGAGCGGCTGGATACGATATCGACTCATACCCACGATATCAGCGAATCACCCAGTGCCGATTTACGGTGCCAAAGGCTAATGCAGCGGTCTTTCGGTGACGTAGAGCAGGTCCCGCTCAAATATCTTCTCTGACTGGTGGTGGTGTGTGTCGATCATGAAAAAGAGCCCACTGAGGGCGAGGATGTAGACGAGACTTTCAAAAGTGAGTTCAGCGCAAGATAAATTAAGCTCGAAGATACAGCTTATTCATCTCACGACTCGGTCTCTATACTCGGCCAGAGAATTACCCTGAGCAACTCTGCTCTCGCTATACTTCCTCAGACGGATCGCATGAATAGCGACGCATCCAATGGTGTCGATGGAGTCCATAGACGCATCTTCCTCGCTGCTTCGGCCAACCGTGTAGGCGCTATTCTCCAAAAGGTCGTGCCAGTAATGGGCTCTCCAATTAGCTGGTAACATTGGTGCAGGTAGAGGCAAATGTCTGGGGAGCGAACACTTGTATTGAATCCAAGATATGCTTAACAGGCTGATTGGATCGGGATGTTGGGCTGATACTATTTAACAGACAACTCTGTTGACATATTCTGCGTAACGTCCTAAGAAGATGGCAGGACTGGGTAAGTAATGTTACTGACGACGCCGGACTATTGACAACTTATGGAAATAAAATTCTCTTGGAATATGAAAATGTACTGCCGAGCTGCGACTGGATGTTTGGCTAGAGCGCCTGAGAAACGAAAAGAGTGGTAAATCTGCCACACAATACAAGATACAAATCGGGTGTCAATAATACACATATCGAATCCAACAAAGTGATTTAATCTCGGTATGTGCCTTATGTATTCAAGAACTAGCCTCAGGCTTTCTCCCCCAAATGAAATAGACTGGAAGGTAAAGATGAATAGACGGATCCTTTAGATCTTTCTTCACCTGGGCCATAAACACATGAACCTCGTCTATGTTCCAGCCCAATCCATGTGCGAAAATTCCAGGTGTGTAGGAGTCCACGACCTGGAGCTCCTGAACAGACTGATATTTCCCAATCTCCTTGAGCTTGGGGTCTTTAGGCCACGTGCCAATTGGCAACTATAATTGAGATATTAGTACCTGGCTTACAAGACACCGAGGGTTCCTTCGAGTGGGGTGATATACCTTGTGGATTTCCTGGTGAATATCGACGAACCCTGCGTCAATCAACTTGTCTTTCCACCCAGCAGTGCAATCCACCGGTTTGCCAAACTGTTCAGCGCCCTTGCACAGATTTTCCATCCAGGATACGGCATTTGTGGCCTTCTCGATGGTACCGTCGTCACACATGAATTCGGCATGAACGGCCTGCAGCTCAATATACCCACCAGGGGCCAAGTGGCGAAATGCCTGTCGAAACAGCCGATCTGAGTCGCCGATACACCCCTCAAGTTCCCGAATGTGTATGAAGTCGAATGGTGTGCGATGTACCCAGTCTTCTTCGTAATCATCCACTTCAAAGAAGCAATTAGGCGGAGTCCTACATGATGGTTGTTAATACGACCCAGCAAAGTACAGAGGAACATACGTACCAGTTAGGTTGTATAGGACTCAAGTCGGTCCCAAACACTTGTGCGGACGGATGATCACTAATGTTCAGAGTTAACAAATGATCTTGCAATAAATCACCGCTAGGACTGGAAACTCACTCGGCAAAAGCCATCGCCCAAATGCCGGTTCCGGTACCAAGGTCGAGCACGCGCTGAATACTTTTACCAATAGGCGCAAGTTGAAGTTGTCCATCAAGCATAAGAGTATATATGTGATGAACTAAATCCATTCGATCTTGTTCTTCTTCGTCATTTGGCTATTGGTGACTCGATTAGCCCTTTCTCGACTGTTATCGCGGGAAGTCTCGAGCACATACCACCGGGTAGGCACCTTCGCGAAATGCATGATAGCGGCGCCCGTTCTGTGTCATTGTCAGCTCAGCACCTGGTGGTTCGTGCCTGATCACACTAACCTCGTATCTGAATGAAGCATTAACTTCTGTCGACGGACTATTACAAACATTTTCATCACTAGGCCCAATATTCACCTGTAGTTAAGTATACTGGAGTTCAGAGACGAAAAAAGGCTGCCAGATGCTTCTCTAAAAAGAAAGTTAGAGAGGCTAGGTTAGAAGTGTGTTTTGGGACTCACGATTCCTCGTAGGCAGAGTCGTTCTGCTCCTGGTCATCCTTGAAGACAACTGTGGTAAGAACACGCCGAGGTATTTGTTTCGAAATCTAGAAGGGTTTACTTACGTCTGCCTGCAACTGGGTTTCAGGCACCAGCGGTGGGGATGAAGTTGCCGGGGGCTGGCGAGCCGGAACCCGATTTTGGAGGCGAGCCGGTGCCAGATTTTGGAGACTTTCCTTCCGCCATTTGTGCGAGGATTTGAGTATCAAATGCAGGGAGCAAAAAGAAACGAAAACTGCGTCAAAGCGCGCTGTAAAAGTGCTGCTTTTTATCATCATTGCCATACCCCGCCCGGGCCGCGACGCTTCCAACCCTTGCTGTATTTCGCGTAGCTCGGCTCGATGAAGTGTGTAACAGGGACCTAGGACTACAGTGGGGGTCAAGGGGTGTTTCGGTGGCTCAAGGCTCGCTAGGGGCTAATTTGGCACTGTACCCGAGTTATCCAGACCCTACGGAGTGGATGGTACCAATAAAACCAGACAAAGATGGCCTGACGCACATTTGGTTAAGTCACTTGTTGTCACGCTACTTAGGCGGAGCCTTTGCCTTGTACTGTGCGACCAATTGGAATGCAGATGGCCTTTACGCAAGCGAGTGCAACTAAATTCACAACCTTGCATGATCAGATCACTCCTAAATTCGCTCAAGATACGAACCGGTACTTGCAGAGCGCGGGACGGGGATGTCTGAGTCACCGCTCTTTGGCAGATGGAGGCGTTTTCGGCTTGCATGTTGTGGATAGGGTCTCATTTGGAAGCTCATTTCGAATGCAATCAGGACGATCTAGTGTTTATGATAGACCAGTCATGTCTCAATCCCAACACGGCGGGCCGAGCCATAGCTTAGATCCCGACTGCAAGGGGGCGGGAGAGTGCCATCCGATCCAGGTGAACTCAACTCCCCGCACCGTACGTAACGGATCAGTTTCAGACCGAAAATCCGCCAGATTGTGGTAGATATCCACTTGCTGAGCTACCGCACTCAGTTACACAAGCCAAAGCGAGACGATAGGATCCATAACACAAAGTAGAGGCGTCTTTAAACCACTGCCAAGGGCATTTAACGTAGGATACAGAATAGTTGACCACGTGATGCAGGCGCAGGCTACAGTACGGCGTCAGCATCGATCCTGCTCCCGGCTTGGCATCGTTCCACCGAATAATCTCTGACACTGCTGCGGCGTATGACCGTGGATGCCTTCGACATGATAATTCCACTTCCTCTGACATCTCCTTTCTCGCGCCATCCGCTCAGGACTCAGCGCTCCATCACTCCCGCGAGGTAATCATGAGTCTCTTGCACCACGATGTGGAGTCGGACGGCGATGGGTTTAACAATGGAGAGTTTGACAATGATACCGTTTTGATAGGGCGCACAGAGGTTCGCGAAGGCATCCCCGAACTCCACACTGATCTCAGAACTACGCGCTTTGGGAGTCAACCCCGTGAGGGCGAATCACGACGGCCAGACTCCTCTCCATATCGTCGCTAGGTTTCATCCCTCTGCGTTCCGCCAGGACAACAGCTATTCCAATGGCAGGCCAACTAATGCTGATGATGCGTGCTTTTTGACCACTTCGTTGGCTTGTACAAGAACGTTGACTGCGTCGACAACGACGGCGTCACATCTCTACATGTGGCATCGACCTTTTCAGAGTATTTGACGCGCAGGCTGCTTCAAGAAGGTGCCGACCCACGGAAGAAGACATTGGAGGGGCTGACGCCACTGCACTTGGCTGCGAGGTCGAGGCAGACAAACACACTGGGCATCTTGCTGGCCTGGCTCAAGGCCAAGGTGGACGAAGCGACAGCTCTAGAGTTACTCAACGCGCCTGACCGTCTGGCTAGGTCAGCTCTTTACTACGGCTGTGCCTCCGGTCGTGTCGAGACGGTGCAGATGCTCCTGGATGCCGGCGCTGTTGTCGATACAGATTCATACGTCGGGTCTCCTTGGGATGGCTGTGACGCGCTCCAGGACGAAGAGACTGCGAAATGGCGGTGGAGTCCTGCTGGGATTGCTCACTTGGACTCTGAACCCGATGCTGCTGGAGTCTTGATCGCCGACACGCTGCGAACGAAGCTTGACTTGGAGCGTACGAGCTTCCACACGCGGTTTCCCTTCACTCATGAGCGGCTCGACGAGATCACAGACCTTCTTGTTACCAATGGATCCGCCAGTGGAGCCCGCCACATTGATCAGGCTATATCTTCGGCAGTAGAGAAGCAGTTCGATCACGCTACGGAATGCCTGTTGCGCGCACGCGAGCGTTTGGGCAGCAATGAATGGTACAAGCTCGACGACGAAAACGTGTGCCCGCCTCTCACAGAGAAACGAGGCTCCGTTGCCATCAGATATTCCGTATGGCGATCTCTAGCGACTGTACTCATGGCTCGTCAGCAATATAATCTTGCTACCAGAGAGATTCTTCAAGATGTTGAATCCTTGTTGGGCGAGGACAAGCTCCACAAGGACTTTTCGATGCATCACGGCACCATCCTGCACTCTCTCGTCGGGCGGCTTCGCAAATATTCTTGACCAAGTGGCTCGTCCTGAAGCTGTTCATGCGATAAGAACTCGAGAGGATAGCGGCCCGATTCCGCTACTTGTAGAGGCGTGCCAGCGGGAGTGGTGGAACATGGATGTTGTTCGACTGCTGGTCGAGACGAAAGGCGCTGACCAAGTGCCAATGCGCTCGCCCTGCGTCATTCCGGATATGGAAATGGCTTCAATACCAATGGCCCGACTACGCTACACATACTTGCCCGAGGCGGCCATTGGTGGCAGACGAATGAGGCACTCCCCTATCTACTCGGGAAGGGAGCGGACGTGGAAGCTCGTGACGAACGTGGCATCACGCCGCTGGGCGCTGCGCTGGAAGCAATCAATGGTCCGCACTTCGACAGAAAGGCCGTTGAGACGCTCTGCCAATTCGGCGCCGATCCGAATGCTGCCGGCAACCGAGGCCTGACTTGCCTATCCCGTGTCGGAGGCAACATGGACATCTACCAGTCGCTAATTCGCCACGGGGCAGCTCTATCCCCTTCGACCATGGTGGACGCGATCAAACGTCAAGATGTGACGCTTGTCGAGGCTCTCCTGGCCGGTGGTGTGGACCCTAACTTGCGCAATCCCGGCAAGGAAGTTCCGGCGTGGGTGTCGCCAGATGGACGAAGCCACGGGTCCCATCGTTCAGATCCCGGAGAGGATCTAGAACAGTATCCTCTTGAGTTACTCACCGCGCAGGAAGGTGATGACAAGAGAGACAAGCAGGTTTCTGAGCAGATGCTCAAGCTTCTCCTGGACCATGGGGCGAACCCGTCGGCACGATATGAAACAACGACAGTGATGCATCGACTTATTCACGAGGGCACCATGGCTAGAGCTTATCTCAATGGCAAGAGCCAGTTCCTTGAGATTTTGCTGAAGAATCCGAACTTGGATATGGAAGCACGCAAAGATGGCTTTGGCATGACCCTCCTGTTGTCCGCATGTTCCAGGGGAAGGATTTTTGTCCCTCCGACGGAATCAGAGAAGCCGGCGCTAATCCAGCTGCTTCTTGAGGCGGGAGCCAACGTCCGAGCGAGGGACAACAAGGGTAGAACTGCCTTGCATATTCTCCTCGCAGCCAATTCATATCTCCGCATGCATAAGAATCCAGATGTCGGCCGTATCATCGCAGCAGCTCCAGAGCTAGTCCATGTTGTGGACAACGAGGGTAGAACGCCGTTGCACGCCGCCTTCCATCATAAGATGGACACCAGGCATGTGTACGAGTTGATCGAGGCCGGGACAGACGTTCAAACCTGGGTGAAGTCGACGGGCAACACGTCATTGCACTTTGTTATTCCGACAAATGTGGGTCATTGGCTTGGTGAAAGTGGGCAGGAAGTTCTGCCACGACCCAAAGCCTGTCTGTGGTGCGGCTGTGATCGAATATGAAAAGCAGGGTAATCTTTTTCCGTCGCCTCCTCACTATGGGCGTAGACGTGAATGCACAGAACGATGAGGGAGAGACGCCGATATTCACTTTCTTCCGGGACGCCGAGGTGTTCGCCAGGGTGACGGACAATAACGAGATCCGCAGGGATACCGCGCAACTTATAGCAGACGACAGCTATAAAAGGGAACTGGATAGAAGGCAGGCGGCGGTCGAGAGGGAATACCTAATCTGGCAGCTCTTCGACGACGTAGGTGTGGACTGGACAGTGGCGAATTGCAAAAGAGAGACGCTGCTGCATGTCGTCGCGGCGTTAAAGAATAACCCGAGCACGCGGGTGAGGCGCTTTGAGTTTCTGGTTGGAAAGGGTCTCGACCCTATGCAAGAGAATAGAGACCATCATACGCCGCTGGATGTTGCGGCGGCTCTGGAGTGTGATGACATCCTGGCACTCCTTAGAACAAATTAATTGTTATGATAGGCCTGCTAATTTAGCTACTTAAACTGAGAATTGGGGCTCGCGCCGCCAATATTTATAATCAGCTAGAATGATTGCTATGTGAATTCCTGAGGAGGAGGGCTTTCTAACTGAGACATCATCCGTTCAGTCACTAAGAGGCTGGATCCGCGTCACGTTAACACTGTGAAAGCTGATGCGGAAAGACGGATCCTGAGCCTCAAGCTCAGGGTCCGGCCTGAGGCATCAGGCCTCCCTCGGTCACGTGGACCGGGACCCTTACGGTCCCGCGCCAACGACCGTAAGATAGAGGAATCAACCTTCTTTACACATCTTCATGATACCCTCACTTACGTGACTAGCGACTCCAATTCGCATCAGAAGCAACCCATACCAGTCCTGGAACCCAATTCTGGGACCTCAGGCTAGGATTCTTTCCGTCCGAGCCGAATCTAGACCGTCATTGAGCCGAGATCACGAACCTTTGATACTGAGAAAGTCATCAGCACACTCAAAGTATTTACGAGAGATTTGGATTGGCCTCATGGACCGATGATAGAGAAGGAAAACTATTCAGGTAGGAATATGTAAATACTATCACGGTATTATGAATTTTCACCTTAGACAGAGTAGGATTGATCCAAGCAGCTGTAGCTACTATTGTTGAATATTGACATCCCTGCGTACTGCGACTATCTTGTGGCAGAACGGTCACGAGTACAGCGATGAGAAACCCACATTTGTGTCGGTGATACCACAGGTCTTAAAGGGGCTGTCAAGAGAAACTTCGTAAATTGAGAGGTTTGCATGGATTCAAAGAGTTTAGATCACCACGCGTATTAGTTTCTGACACGTGGAGTGTCCACACCTGCATTGCTGCAATGGTATTAGAGTAACCCATGAAGAGACAGCCCATGATCGTGCGATGTCTGAAATGCGACTATGCGCCATGGAAGCAACAACCATGGCCTCTTTCGCTGTGTCATTTCTGGCAGTAGGTAGTAGTGAGAACTAAGCAGCGTCGGATCAAATCGTCAAGGTGTAGTTCACATGGTTGCCTTCAACGGCGGGGATACGCCTCAATCATGAATGTCACTTCCTGATTAGCTTCCACCACAGCACGAGTTGTATTTCCTGTGATGGTTATGACATTCTCGTCCCCTGCTAAACGTCAGCTCAATGCCACCTCAGACCAGTAGGAGACTTACAGTTCCACTTCCAATGCGCACCCAAAAACTGTTCTTCCACGGTTGAGTGGTGGAAGGTACATTGTCCAGTCATCAACGAGAGGAGTCCCGTCGGCTTTGAAGGCAGCTACGGCTGCTGGTTGATGGACTCCGTTCCAATTGATAGCTATGGGTACTTCAGACCCAGCTATGGCGGCGGAACTTGCGACTGGGACCGTCGGGGCGTCCCAAAGGACGAGTTGGATCGGGATGCGTGCTCCAGTCGAGAAAGAGACTAATGCGATTGCTTTGACTCCCACTTCGTTGGAAGAGTCAAAGTAGTCTGACAAGAATGAGGAATGGAACTGAATGCCGATGGAACTAGTTGAATAGTCGGATCCTTCGGTTAAGAGTCGACGGTCAACTGCAATAGTTGTAACATTGTTTCCATTGAAATAAAAGGAACGAATCTGATCATGAACCGCGTCGCCGATTCTGTGAAATATAAACGCACACGAATACTGGGTTTCTGCGTCGGAAACAATTGTGGCCTCTGGCAAGCTGTTTTCGATATCTTTCAAGGCATTCAGATGAACCTGAAGACCTGTCGAGTCGAATAGAGTGTGGGCGGTACGGTCTAGAATGTCATTTCCAGTGTCCCAGATCATAGGTGCGAACTGGTACTTGACACACATCCGGGCGAGGAAGTCGTAGTACAGCCACCTAGCTGCTGGCTCAGAGTTGACTGGGCTGACGAGCCATTCTCCGATGATAATGGGGATATCCGGGAATGTGCTGCGCAACAGGGAAAAAGAGTCCTCTAGCTGAGTCTTCTCAGCTGCCGAGCCCCAAATAGTCTTTCCCCAAGCAGCTGAGGTGAAATCATCTGCACGAGAAGCTATCAGCAAGTTATGCATACCCATAATGTGGATATTTCACGTACAGGGTTCATAATAATGTACTTGTAGAGCAAAAGGGTTGGAGAATTCCGAACCCGGCTTTTTGAACCATTCAATGGTTTGGTCGATGTCCTGCCCTGGTCCACTCAACGCAACAACTCGCTGCGGATTAAAGCCGCCGCTGTGGTTGATAGCCAGTAGGAAGATGTCGTTCAGTGTCGTAAGTTGAGCAGCGTACTCGTTTGTTGCGCCCTGGGGCTTGTTTAAGGGCTCGAAGGCTACACGAGACGCTGTGCAGGCCAGCTTTTCTCCAATTTGATACCATAGTCGATAAAAAACTTCTCCTCGATCATTGTAACGTTAGCATTGGGGGCTGTGTAGTCGGCCCACAGAGTCGAGTCGTGATGGATATTGACAATTGCGCTCAGGTTACGAGATGTGACCATGCCGACGACATCGTACACGCGTTGGAGCCAGGCTGGATCAACCGTCCAGTCAGGAGAAAGACCTTCGTTGGAGTTTCCAGTGAAGTGATACGCCCAGGTGACTATAGAATAAATTTAACGTTAGGGCCGGATGAGTTTAATTCACTGGACAATGCTTGTCAAAGTTTTGATAGGACGGGGTACTACATACCTGGGATGCGAACGCTGTTGAACCCTGCATTCTTGACATCATCAAATGTTGTTTCGGCGACGGGCTGGTTATTCCAGCTGTTCTCGGTTGGGATGGCATCCAGGCTGTTTCCAAGATTCCAGCCAGGGGCGAGATGAGCAACGAACTCAGAAGCCGATATTGCGTCAAACTCCCCGGCGCAGGTGGCTCGACCTAACACGAGGACAGACTGGTACGTGCAAGCGAGCCCCACAGCCAGAGCCAGGGATATCCAATTCATGTTGGGTGGATTCTTTTGAGTATGGGCGGTAATCTTCAGAAGGCCGATGTTGTAAGAAACCCAGCATGTCGGGGGTCAAGTCTGCTTTATAGAAAGTCAGGTGCCGGCGACACTGATGAGAAGACTGCGGCCCGGCAATGAACAAGTTATCTATCACTAGTGGGTAAACGCACGGGATATAATTGCCCCTCGTGGATGCTCATCAGAGGTTGGTCCCTGTCAAGTTGCTTGTGAATCATTAGATGGTTTTAACTTGTGTGATGCAAATCACAGTCTGGGCAACAGTGAATGGAAATAATTTATCACTGCAAGCGTTTATCACAGACTTACCTTACCGCCTTACAGCGGTTTCTTTCAATCACGGCATCAACGCTTTCAGCATGTTCAAGTCCTCTCCGGATGCTCGGTCTTCCGGTCGTAATTCAATGCCGACCGACTTGTGTTGGTGCGTCGGGGTTGGCGCCTTCGAGTGTCGGCTTGTCAGCCCACTCTTCCCAGCTCGGGGCATCACCACGTCCTGTATACCGCTATCCAAACCGAGTCCAGCATTGGACGTGAATTTGTGACAGGCATCGCCGACAAGGATGACGCGGCCAAAGCTCCAATGCGTAGCTATCCCTTCTTTTAGATTGGACATGCCAGACGTGAGTCTCTTCGCCCACAGATCTCGAAATTTGAGCGTCTCGTTAATAGGGAAATCCTCGTATTCCTGGGCCAGATCGTCGATATCTTTTTTAGGAGTAGGATGTACGCTCTCGCGTCGGCTTAGGAAGCTTTTTATAGAGAAAAACCCAGCAACGCTCACGACCAGTGATGTACATGAGACTTTGGTCTTGATGCTGCGTGTTATAGTTCTGTCCACTCTCTTCCGAAGGGCGCAAGAAACTTGCCCACATGCACTTGTAGGATGACGCAAATAGTTCTTCTGGGTCCCAATCTCGGGAAGGGTCGGCGGTCTGCAGCGCAAGCTTCCGCATCAAGTGACGCGTTTTGCTGTGGACGCCGTCAGCACCAATGATGACGGAGCCTTCATAGACCTTCCATCGGCGGAAGTCGCCCTCACACCGTTTTCGAAAGACTCGATATTGGAAAGGCTTTTGCCCAGGTGTATGTTGGCCTTAGCCTCGGCCGGGAGACCATTGCACAGCACCTCAACGAAGTGAGCTCGATGGAACGCCACGAGACACCAACCGTGGCTGAAAGAGGACGATTAGTATTAAGGATTTTGCAGCCCCAGGTGCGACTTACTTCTCGCGCATTAACTGAATCTTGGTGCTATTCTTGAGCACCCTCCCTCCAACGTCAAACGACTTGGTAAGCTCGATCTCCTTGCCGATTGCTAACAACTTTTCGAGGATGCCAAACTGGCGCATGACTCTGAGGCTAGGGGAGCTAGGACTAAGCTCGCTCAGAGGTCTTCAATAACGTTCTCCCTTCTTTCCAAGACGACAAAGTCGATGCCGGCTAGATAGAGAGCATGGGCGGCAATTAGTCCTGAAGGCCCACCACCAACCACGATGACTTTGAAAGTATCCTGGTTCATGTTTGGCCAAACTCAGTGATTGTTAGCTCGTTTAAATGTGGATGAAGGTAGTAGGATGTCGTTTGCAGAATGCCATTGACTAGCGACCTATGACATTGGGCGAGTGGATAATTATATATAATAAATGAGGCTTGGTCCGGTCGAGGCACTCATCGCAAATGAAGATTCCCATGACGGCGTCTCGGCATCAAGTTGATCCCGATGAACGCGTCTAAAGAGCCCGTGCGTCTCAAAGAAGCCGGGACTCGCAAGAACCGAAATCATCGTAACCTCCGCTTACTAAGTTAATGTTGGATAGCGTACGGCACATTCGATCCAGGGATCAATGCTCAATAGGGTGTGGATCCTGAATCTGTTGATAGTCTTTTTTCTAGATTGCCATGGGACAGGGAGGCTTTTCGATCGCCGCATATCAAGCCCTTTGCGCGCGAGAATATTGGACACGGATCTGGGTTCTTCAAGAGAGGTTCACCTCGCGAGGGAGGTAGACTTCCACATTGGAGATCAGACAGTTTCCTTGAAACTGCTTTCAGGGGCCTTTGCATTATTACAAGCTTTGCAGAAGTACCTATTCGCCATGGCGCCTCACGATCAAACCCTTCAAACCCCGCAGATGCATGCTTTCATGTATGAAGTCACGCCATTTCCACAGATGCATCGCTTGGTCTTATGTTCTTCACTCTATCCTTCTGAAGTTCTCTCCCTGCTGATTGAAATGACAAATTTCTGCATCAAAGACACCATTTCTGGAGCCCGCGCAACAGACCCACGAGATATGATCTACGGATTACTGGGATTTGCAACAAATGATGAAAAGGGTATATTGTTCCAAACTACGGACTAAGTATCTGTGATGCTTATCACTCCGTAACGCAGACTTTCTTGGCCCAAGGGTGGACGGACGTATTGGCTTGGGCCCAAGGACACAACAGGACAGTCCAAGGTCTGCCGACGTGGGTTCCGGATTACTCCGGTACAATACATGAAACACTTTGCAGCAAATCACAAACGAAATGGTGGATGACATCCTTCAAAGCCTCGGGCAATACCCAGTTAAGCACAGGAGACAACCCCTGGATGTACTCGGTGATTTCTTTGGCGGGGGTCAGCGTGGATAGCATCAACATCGTTGGTAACGCTTCACCGACCCTTCAGAAATGCAAAGGGGACGAATTGGCGAAAGGCACAACTGTGGTTCCGACCAATCACATCCTTCTTTTCCTTGAGGAAGCTCAGTCACTGTACCACGAGGCCAAAAGGGCGGCTAGCCTCAACCCTCCTGCTACACTATACCTCACAGACCAGCAAGTAATGTGGAGGGTGCCTATTGCTGATCAAGTTGTGCTACCAAGTGGTATCACAAGGTGCCAATCGGATTTCGCAGCCGTATACGAAACAGTTCAGTCATCTTTAAGACTCCACATTGATCAAGGGTTACCGATACCCCAAAATGCTCGCCCGTATATCGATGGAATACTACTTCACAAGAACTGTCAAAATTTTGTGTGATTATGGATATTTGGGGCTTGGGCCGGCTGAAATGGAATATGGCGATAAAGTGGTGGTGCTTTTCGGGTTTCAAAGTCTATTTGTGATTCAGCCTCAATTAGATCTGTCTTTTAGTCTTGTTGGAGAGGCATTCGTTTATGGGATTATAGACTGAGAGTTCTTGCGGCAACCCCTGGAAACAGAGGTATTTAACCTGGTTTAGGAATAGCGTGACAAGTAAACCAACATCAGGTTAACCGGCTTCGTGGCAGATATAATTCTAAGGCGCCGGATCACCTCCATAAGGGACGGCGCAATATGCAATTCCCCATTTAGTTGGATTTTATTTTACATGATAAGACCTCTTCAAACAGATTTGCGAGCTCAATCGGCTATGAAGCCGTAGACTATCAAAACTGCTCTGGATGATCGATCCGGATCAAGACCTTGGCGAAATGCTTCTTCTCCTTCAATCGCCTGTACGCGTCTTTTGCATCCGCCAGCTCGAAGACAACGTCATCGACGGCAGGCTTGACCTTCGTTTTGTCAATGAAGTGCACAAGTTCCTTGAGCTGGTTACGGCTACCACCGAGGGAGCCGCGAACGATACATGTATGCATAAGAGTCGCGAACAATGGGACCGGCTCAGCATCTTTTCCAACGCCACCGACGACGGCAATCACTCCATCCACCCGCACACCTGCGAGCGACTGAGGAAGCGTCTCGTTACCGCCAATGTCGACGACGATATCGAACCCTCTCCCGTCCGGTGTCAGAGCTCGCGCTTCGATGCCCCAACCATCGGGGTTGGTCTGATAGTTGACGACATGCTGAGCGCCGAGCGCCCTGAGCCTTGCCGCTTTGGCTTCGGACGAAGTTGTTGCTACGACAGTGGCGCCCACGGCCACAGCAACTTGGAGCGTGGCGATGCTCACGCCGCCTGTGCCTTGGACCAGGACAAAGGTACCCGGCCCTGCTGTCTTGCCCTCGAGGCCGAAGAGCGCGTTCCATGCCGTCAACCAAGTGACCGTCAGCGTAGCTGCGGGAAGCCACTCAAGCGATGCCGGAGCGTGGACAAGAGCACTCTCAGAAAACACACCGGTGGATTGCAGTGTCCCATCAGTGCCTTGTCCGAGCATGGCTTGAACATCGGCCATGCCTGAGTAGGAGTCGCTGCCCCTGGACTCGACAGCCTTTGGAGCAGCGTAGGTAACAACCCCATCTCCGGGCTTGAAGCCGGTCACCGAAGACCCCACTGCCTCTACAGAGCCAGCGCCGTCACATGCTGGGATGACAGGGGCAGTGATGGGGCCGTTGATGCCCTACTTCCAGTTAGCACTCGTGGTGAAATGTCTAGACAATGATTAGACAACTCACTCCTGGACCGGCAATGACAAGGTCTCGGTAATTGAGGCTGGCGGCGCGCATCTTGACGAGCACTTCGTTGGGACCAAGCTCGTCCGTCGAGGGTGCGGGGATGTTCTCCTCATATTTGAGAGAGGTCTCGAAGCCTTCCTGGCTGGTCAAGATCCACCGTCTAGCCATTTTTGACGTAATGTTTGATGGAAAAGGCTTGCGTGTAAAGAGGGATAATGAGTTTGAAGAAGTGTTTCTGTGCTGCGAAATTCTGCATCAGACGTGTGTTCCCAAGCATTTATGTACCCGATGTCCTCACCGTCACGGCATCCTCGGCGGAAACTAGGCGGGAGCTAGCGGGCGACCTTGCGGACTGTGGATTGCGGACTGCGGATTGCGGAAGCCTGTAATAACCAATCCAACGAATTTGTACTTCAAGCTTGGGCAAATCGGTATTCTTCGGTCTGTCTCAAGCCCCGTTGCCGTGCAGCCATCTCTCCATCCTTTCCGGACCAGCATCTATCTCCATCAGAGCCAGCGCAAACACATCAACCTCGTCCGCTTTTTGTCTCAGCCATGAGCCTCTCTGTCTCGTTCCTGTGCGCAAACCCAACACTCCCTTCCGCACACATCTTGGTCCATGCAAAAGCCGTCTCGGCATCCCAAACGCCCTTCCTCGTCGTGACCAGCAAACCCCCGTAACACGGTCCACTGCCCGTCTTTAGTAGTTCATAACTGGCTAGGATGCCCATAGACATGCACCACGTCCTTCGAACAGACTCAGATAAGATCCATGCGTGCCAGAGGAGCTGTTCGGATGAGACTTGACAAGGGATAGAGGGCTCTGTGTTGTATTGAGGGCTGTAATTCGTGAGGGCGTTGCAAAAGAGGAGGGTGTCATCGATGGTGGCGTGGACTGCATTTTGGAGCATCTTCTTGCTCCAGTCATGGAGGATTGGAAGGTGTTGCTCTGCGAGATGGCGTTGGCGGATATCACCATCTAAGAGACGGATGGTGCAATAAATGAATAGAGATTGGACCCGGCCGATATCATCAAGTGTATCACCTCCCTGCTCTGCGTTGGTCTGTGAGGCAACAAGTTTGTCTGCCTTTTCTTCAATGAGCCGGTGGATCATGTCGGATGTCTTGTCCGTCTTTAAAAAGTATGTCGATAAAGCCATGAAAGCGTCGTGAATGCAGACTGGCATGCTCTTGCTGTACAGTTTTGAGTGGATGAATGGGTTGCTTCCAGTACTAATCCACTCCCTCAGCCAGTCCATTGTCCTACTGAAATGGCCTTGGATCGTAGTGGTGGAGATGGGCGCAAGGTTCGAGATTTCAACAGGGGTGTTCTTCCAGGCATCTGGGGTAAGAAACCAAGCTGATCGCAAGTCGTCGAGGGAAAGAAAGGTTGAACTAATGGTTGGTGAGGACAACTGAAGCTCCAGTTGCGGATCGACCGTGATATTGTCGATTGCGGGTGGCAGTGCATCTCCCAGGGATTGTTGAGCATGATAACCCTGCCGTACTCTCGACAAGGTACCAGTGCCATCATCAGCCTGGTAGACGACCATGTATGGCTGAGACTCGTAGAGGCAGTCCAGTCCTCGGAGCTCACATCGTCGGCACTGGGGAAGCTGCCTAGTGCATTTCCTCTTCGACGACTTGCAGGCCTCGCAGGCCTTGAGTTCGTTTTGAGACATGTCCTATTCCAGCCGCATCCATCTGGGAAACATCGGCTGTGACTAACAATATTAATTGCTCATTGGAGGTTGCGACCGTCATAGGTTCAGCATGCGTGAGGCGGTGAAGTGGGAGGGGTTTGTCAGCGACAGAGGGACAGGCATGGGGAGCAGATGGTGGAGTTCCGCAGGGGAAGATATTTCCTATTACGGTTAGGCTTCCGCTGCTCTGTCAGATCTCTGCAGAGAGAAATGCCGAACAGAATGTGGCCTTGCAAGGGTGACGGCAGCGATTCTGCAGTATTTTTGGTACCAGTCTCTTTCAGGAGCACGGCAGAAAGCACACAATCCCATTGCGTTGAATAGCTGGACGGTAAGAATGACCATAGCATGAATGGACAGAAGATCTTGCTCACCACTTGGAATCAGTATCCGTAAGCCTTGGCAAAATGAGAGGTGGCGATGGCATTACTGATCACCGAATGCTAACTTGATTAAGGTTGGGGCTTATGTCACTCGATTGTGAGCTCCAATCAGAGAAATAAGTACCCCAACAGCCCCAATTTCTTCCCAAGATCGACCATCCTTAGTTCAGAACAAGACGGAAAGTGTGCATTTTAGTAAATTACAAGCTACCCTTTGTACAGTAGGGGAGTAAGAAGGTATTTAGATCTATAATAAATAATCTTAATAATTTTCTCATCTACAGTTATAATACTAGTGAATGTAGGAAGTAAATAACAGAGAAAAAAAAAGGGGGAGAACCCACCCACAGTCTGGCAATTAGCGAGAATGAGAGAATTAAATATATCAAGTAGGTGCATGCTTTTTGTCTGTTTTAGGATCTTACTCTCGCTTCTTGCCGAAAGTCTTCTTAGGCACCCTGGTTAACCAGTAAATTTGAGAAGCTCGTTAGGAGCGCACACCACGTTGGTGTTTGCAACAGCTACAGATATCATCGCCGTTGACATATAGGAGAATGGTGAGACGCGGTGCATAAAGATCCAGAAGCGGGGGAAAGAATCAGGACTGGCCAGAATGCCACAGAAGATCAAATGTGCGTCCGGCTATGTGCTTGTCGGACTCCTGTGTTCTCCGTTCATTCCCGCTGACAAAGAATCACCAGGCGCCGAAGTCCCTACAGCCAAGAGCTCCAGCACGCCACCACAGCCATAACAAGCGGATGCAGTAGGATCCCCAGGTTTCAAAGTCAAAACAACTAGAAAACTCAGTAGAGTTACTCAGGAACTAAATAAATAATTTGTTGATGATGACTTGAACGTCGCAACCGTTCGCGGCACCGTCGTGGGTTGCTTACGCGTATTAGACGGGCTGAGGTTAATGTTACGCATCGAGTGGCCGCGTAAATACTTCCAGCAGGGGAGTCATACATGCACGCATATGCGTGCAAATAAGACCACGTGACTTTGCACGGCTATGCGTGCATGTAAGATTCCTTATGTAAGTAAGGGGAATCCGTAGGGGCGTAACGTGGCCTTATTTGCACACCAATTCAACGGTCAACAGCTTCTATCACATCAATTTAACGGTCAACAGCCTCTGTCACACCAATTCGACTTGCCGCGCCTTTCTTCTGCTATCATAGAACCAATTGGCGTCCCCCGAAGCTTCCCTGATGATGCCCTTCCTCCTGAAGGCGAATTTAACTCACGGGAGGAATTACATACGGCGATCAATGCCTGGGCAGCGCCACGAGGCTATGCCTTTGTGACCTCAAGATCTTCGATATCTACGAGTGGAAGAACCAGTGTTACCTTCAGCTGTGACCGTGGAGCAGGGCGCAGGCCTCCTTTGGTCTCAGCCTCAAAGAGACAGGTGGACTTACGTCGTACAGGATGTCTCTTCTCTATTACAGTAAGGGAAAGTCTATATAAGACTAAATGGAGTCTGAAGCATCATCCTGGGGCTGGCTTTAGTTAACACAATTATAAACCAAGTGCCACTTAACAGGCACATCTAGAGCTTTATCAGCTATTATACCTACAGAAAGTAACAGTCCAACAACTCACCAATTCCGGTATTGCGCCAAAGGGGGTTATATCCTTTTTACGCTTAACCTTAGATATACTTACTATAAAGTAAGATGTCTATAACTCTATTGCATAGGGCAAATAGGACCTCACTTGGGGTTAAAGCAATATATATACCCTTACTGACCAGCTTAAAAGTAAGGGCTTTTAGAGCTGAATTCGTCTTAATAAGAGCGGTAGAGTTGTAGCTGTATTATTTATATACCTGAAGTTACTAGAATACCTTAAGTTATATCCTGAAGTATTTATATTGAACTGTATATATAAGACTAATAAGTATAAGATACTGCTTCTTAATATAGTTAGTATTAATGCTTATTAATAATCCTTCTATATTATATTTATATTTCTTTAGTGGTGAGGAAGAAGATAACTTTATCTGGGCTCTTAAATAGCTATAGTATATATATAAGCTTTATAGAGCAGCCCTTCTATCTGTAATACTTACAGATTGCTATCTTACTTATATAAATACTGTTTCCTCTCTCTTTTATTTCTCTAAGTTAATCTTAATATTATACTTATAGTATATTAATAAAGTAGTTCTAAATTACTATATATATATATTTACTTAAGATAAAAATAACACTTAAGGATATAAAGAATAGAAGATATTCTATAGATATTAGTATAAGATTATAGCCTTACCGACTAAGGATATCTATAATAAGAAACTTAAGAAGTTTAGGAAGCATTATATTCCTAACTATACTAATAAAGTAGGCTATATTATAGAGACCTAGCTAGATCTCTATAAGTAGAAGTTTATAAAGATATAAATTAACTAATACCTTCACTTTAAGCAATATATTATATTACAGTATAAGGGCATTTATTAGCTTATTAAAAGTTACTTAAAAACCTTATAAGTTAACCTTTTTAAAGTATAGAGGATTATTAAGCTTATTCTACAGAATTAGCTTATTGAACTTAAGGCAAATTAGGCCAGACAGAATATTACTATACTTCTTTAGCTATCTGGGGTATTATACAGTAATATATATAGTTGGATCTTATATAAAGCCCTATATAAGGTTGAGAATTAACAAGAAAGACTGCTAAAGAAACACTCTATATATATAAAGATCTTTATAAAGACTCTTAGTCTGCCTTATACTTATACCCTTCAGTCTTTACTAGAGCAAAATCAGCCCCTTTAACTATATTATTTCTATTTATATTAGTATCTTTAATACTTAGGAATTCCCTAGCTTATTATTAAGCCTTACAAGCAGTTTAATTATCTAGCAGCTAGTTTAATACTGCTACTAACAAGCATACAGTATAAGCTCTATATATTTAAATATATTAAGAAGGCAGCACAACTAAAAATACCGCTAATATATTTAAGATATTATAAGTAAGGCTATATAATAAAGTCTAAGGTATACCCTTTACGTTACAAACATCTATTAGAAGCTCCCGCCTAAACTACTACAATAATATATATAACAATACATATATCTACTCGCTCTATAACCTACTTACTATCCCTATTATCCCCAGCAGGATCCTCTATAATATCTAAGACTATAGCTTACATAACGATTTATATAATAACATATATAATAACTTAGGTAGTATCTCCTTTAGCAGCAGGACTAGTAATTGTTACAGTAGTAAATACAGTAATAGTATCTATATTACAGGTTAATAATCCCTATACTATCTTCAACTAATATAAAGAAGTATAAGAGGCCTGGTTTAATACCTTACCCTAAGGAGTCTATAAGACTAATTAGTAATACTAAAAGGCAATAGAGCTGCCTTTATATTACAGTAAAGCAGAATATAACTGGTGTCTTAACTTTAAGTAAATAGGGAGTTATTATAGGGCAGAAAGCAGTATTAAAGACTGAACTAAGAAAGAGATAATAAGTTATCTTAATTAGAATAAAGCTGAGAATAAGTGGGTTAAGCAGAATATAGGGAAAGAGATAGTAGAGCAGTCTTTTTCAGTGCAGTAAGGTATGCAAGATATATAGAATACTGCCGAAAGAGATATTAAATTATAAGGGAGATAGTATTAAGATAGAAGCCACTTCTAGTAACATTTATAATAGTAATAGGAAATATAATTATTATATATTATTAGGATAAGAAAGAAAAGGTAAATCTCTAAGTATATAACATATATAATAAGTATATAAGCCAGATAAATATATAAGCCACTATTATTAACCCTCTCAACTTAAAATTACTCTAAAAACACAATAAAACAATTAATTAATTAAAACTAGTTACTATACTCTTCTCCAGACGTCTCAATTACTACCTAATAGATCCTTATATTATAACCAGACTTACTGTAGATACTATACTGCTAAACCCTCAGTTATACTAACCTTTCTTAACTACCACTCCTTAATAATTCGGCTAATACCTATATATCTACATCCATTTAATTAATTACTTACCTCCCTTCTTCTACTATTATTACCCCTCTTTTCTGTAGTTTAGTTCTTTTTGCCCTTCAGCGCCAGCTTAGTATCTTATTTGCCTCTTAAAGGTCTTTATTCTTAGACCTTAATAAGGCATTCTTATATATTATTGCCTTAGTCCCTTTAGTAAGCAACTTAAGAGCTTTTAAAATTAACTCTAGGGAGCTACTTTGATGCCTTCTGATTTATCTATTGAGGTATTCAGACTGAGATTGAGCCTTAAGGATAGTCTTTGGAGTCTTTAACGCCTAAGGGGTTATAGGGCTAGCTACCTCCTCAGCAGGCATTAGAGTCTGTAGCTGCATATCAAGCTTTAAGACTATACTTTCTGGGTTAAGAGGAATAAGCCCAGCTCCTCTAAAAGCTGCCTTGATATTTCTTTCCGTTATAGTGGCCTAATATGCGGTATAGAAGGCCGGAAAGAACTCAGTCTTTAAAATATAGGTTATAGAGTATCTAATTAAATACTCTATTTCTTGACTGTAAGCCTACTTAAGTAGGTTAAAGTATCTAATATTAAAAGGCTAAAGTAGATAAAATAAATAAAGCAGTATATAAAGTATAATAATTTTATTTTTCTTATAATATCTCTTAAAGTCAGTAAAGTAGTAACTTTTATAGCTATTAAAAACTAAAAGATAATAGAAACTAACTAATTAATTAATTATATACTAATTAAAATACTTTAGCTACTTAAGATTAATCTTATTATTAGTCTAGCTATTTTAGGTTATTATAATAGCCTAATTGCTTAGGAGGTTGCTTTTTTAGTACTAATTAATAAGGTAATATTAGCTTGTACTAATAATAAATAGCTAAATTGCCTAGCCTTCTATATTAATTACTTAAATAACTGTAATCTATTTCTAGCTTCTAGACTATACTGATTTTAATTATCTATATCTTTCTAAACCTATAATAACTATTCTGCTTATAATTATACCTATAAAAAAGCCAGTCTTATTAAAGTTCTAAATATTATCTAATTAAATACTATACTTTACAATTATATTTACTACAAACTAAAACCAGTTATAAATAATAGTTATATCTTTATATTTAGCTCTCTAGTAGTTATATTTACGAAAAAAATACATTTTTAGCTTATAGTATTATATAATAAAGTTATAAGCTCAGTACTTACTGACAGGTAGTGTGTTGCAGTCGGCAAGCAGTCAGTTAGCTATTTCTTCAACAGCCTGCAGTCAGGAGGGGAATCCTTGCGAATCTAGGTTGAGAATGAACTGAACTATAATCTATTCCTCTAGATTAGATAGTCGGCGTGACTTTAGAATCCAATTGCGTCGAGACTATATACCATTCTGCCGGCGATATAAGGTATTACGATTAACCTTATAGATATCTGCAGTGTGTTGGATACTTAGTTTTAGGTTATTTTAAAGGGCCTGAAGTATAAGAAGAATTTTAGCCTCTCTATTTCCTTCTGATATATCGGGTAGTTAAGAATGAATTAATTAAATAGTAATAATATAAAGTGAGGGATTTTTAGCTTATATATTTATCTGGCTTATATACTTATTATATATATATTATATAGTAATCTAATAGCTTAATTTAATAAAGTTGTAGTTAAGTTTATATATAGAGTTAAGTATATCTTACTCTTACTTATAAGATAATAAGAGATATAGCAATAACAACATAATATTAAACTATTCTATAATATCACTATATTCCCTTCTATATCTATATAACATACCTATTTAGGTTAACATTCTAAATATAAATCCCTAATCCCTCTATTACCTAGAGATTTAATAGGTTAGAGGTTATCCCTATAGCAGCTATTAGCTATACTGTACCTAGGACTGTAATATTTATATTACAATATGAATTATTAAGAGTTTAAAGTCAATTATAAGTCTATATAGAAGTTACATCTAAATAGATACAATATTGCTGTTAATAAAGAGCATCATTAAGATACCTAATATACCACTCCCCCCTAACCTAATATCTAAATGGCAGTACCTCTATAATAACAGGCTCCCCTTAGGGGGGATATTAAGTAGCTTGAGCTCTTTATAAGTGCTTGGGGGTCTGTATAGAGCATAGTGGGAGAGGTTGGGTCTGTTGGCAAGGTAGTAGCAGACCTCCAATACTCAACAGGAAATGGAGCTATTGAAATATGAGGAAGGCGGGCTGGTAATAGCACTTATTGATTATTGGTAATAGGCTGTAGAATAAACTGGTTGTTGTTGTTTACTGGGAAAGGCCCTGCTGGTGTTGCTGTGTTATCCACCCAGATGGGGATGTCTTGAGGGTTCTGACGCTGGCTTTGGTTGCGGTTATACATCTTGAGACTAATGTTTGATATGGGAATAGAGAGCGGCTTCCAAGAGAAAGCCCTGCTTTATATATTGCACGTATGGAAGTGATTTATTTACATCGCGATGACTGTAATTGTAATGAGGCATTGTGTGTTATTCACAGTCTTGAGCGAGCGACTGACATGTGCCAATGGATGATATGTTGTACATTGAATAGCTGTATATACAACAAATCATCCTCTTCATTCAATTATGTGTAAATACGGCTTCTGCAGATAGGAAAGAGATATCTCTTACACACACCGATGCCCCTTACTTACATAAGGAATCTTACATGCACGCATAGCCGTGCAAAGTCACGTGGTCTTATTTGCACGCATATGCGTGCATGTATGACTCCTGTTGGATTGTGACCTCGGGTGGCGGCATAAATATCGCCATCAAAGATAAAAGTTGCCACCTATTGCCACTGGCTTAGCAAGCATCTTCTAGTTGATTCCACATAGCTCAGAAAAGGCATAAAAAGCCTGCTCTGAACCCTTAAGAAGCAAAGGAACAACCTTCTGAACATACATCACTTGATCAATCACTTCTGCTATTGCATATAGCAAATTGCGTATCCAACAACTCCCCCTTCCAGCATGATAACTTACTAAGCGGGCGCCCGGAGAATTTGCGCCTCCGTATATGTACGTAGTCAAAAATCGACCAAAGCCAAATCTCATCGACTGTCGGTCGGCTGTAGAATCAAGCCCGGCCCACAAAACAACTTCCCCTTCTATCCGTACTCGGTTCACCTTCTCAGTTAGTGCGGCAAGGGGTGCAATTTCTCACTCAGGTAACATTGAGCCTTCTCATCGCGTTACGATCGACATACCGCCGCAGAGAGATGGTCAGCGGGTGAGACCGCCAGCTCCCCTCGCGCTGAGTGGCTTGTCACAGTCCAGCGACCGACTCGAGGGCCTCGACCGCGAGACTGTCCATCGGATCCTCCAGTTGTACGCTGAGTCTTCGTCACGACTGATCTTTCCGCTCGTCGATCCCATTTCCTTTCAACACATTATAGATGTGGCCTTTAGTTCCGGGCGAAAGATCAATACCCCCGATCGGGCGATTCGGCAAGCTTGCGTCTTGGCTTTTGTCTCGGTCATGAGCTATTTTGACTGGAAACGCTCGCCTCTCTCTTCTTCGTTTGGTACGAAATGCGCCTCTGAAGCACATGATATACTGTTGTCCGTGAATCTGCCCACCAGTCTTCCGATGCTTCAAACAACCGCTATGCTAGTAAGTTAGAGTCAGGCAATACCCTTCTCCTCAGCTCAGATTCATGACTAACATCATAAAAGAATATCCATTATGCCTTTTCGGGGCATGTGTCGGCTGCCATTGAAATGCATCAAACTGCCTGCCGCCGTGTTGTTGAACTTGGTGGGCATGCCACTGGCCAGAGTCAGTCAGAAGGTACTGGTCCAACCCATGATGCAAGAGAGAGGCAGCAACTGCGGATGATATTCTGGCTATGCTACATCTTCGATAAGCACATCACTCTGCGCACCGGCCTATCACCGCTTCTGCCCGATGACGGTTGTGACTTGACACCGCCGGACTATAGCCTGGATGATGCATGTTTCTTGTCCGACAAGGACAGACATCTTCTCTTATTCCTCCGCACCGGATTGACGCCTCTTCTTCCTGGGGACCTGAACTTAAGTCATCTTAAGGCCAAAACCTGGCGACTTCTCTACTCCCCCGAAGCACGGGACAAGTTCCGGTGCAGCGGTCTTGCAAGGCATCTGGGAACTTGATCACGATCTCGAGACTTGGCGATTATTTATTCCTGCCCAACCCCGGCCTTCATTCTTGATATTCGACAAGACTCGTATTTTCGCTCCCGAGATCGATCTGCCATCGAGCCTGCGTCACCATACTATTACCCTGCATCTTGAATACCATCATCTCTTCATTCTGATACACCAGGCTAGTGCGAGATGCCGGTATTTTGAGGACTCTGTCAGCCCGGAAGAGGCGTGGAAAGCAGGTGTGCAGTCTAGTACCTAATACACTAGCGCTTGAGGCAAGCCGCTCGACTCTCTTATATCTTGAAGCAGTTCAAGATCGGCTCTCGGGTGAGGCATTCTGGTAAGTTATTTATGTACAGTCTAAAGTATCCAGAGTTATTCACCAAGTTGCAGGGTTGTAGTCCATTATCCCACCATCGCTATGCAGTCGCTCTTTCTAAATATCGTTGCGGACCCGTCTGGAGCGGACCCCACGTCTGACTGCAGCTTATCAGTTCTACAGCGGTCTTGATTAAGAAAAAGATGCCAGTTTCAAAGATCTCAAGCCAAGAGTTGAGCTATATGCACTCTGTGGAGAAGTATATTGCAGATGTTATTACTTATATCACAGGAAGTCAGGCCTGATTAATAGCTAGGGTTGTTCAGTAGCAACGTAGGAACATATAATCCTGTTTAGCTTCGTGCCAGATAGGTATCGTGGACAGCCAGGGGGACTGAAAGGCTATATGTTGGCCGCCCTCATTCTTTTGGATTGCCATGGTGCCCCTGAGCATCTTAGCCGCTGCTCAGTGCTTGGAGTGGGATTAGATCCGGCCTTGGCCCTTGACTCTCCCTGCATTGTGGATCTTCAGCTTTTTCGCCTATTATTATGCTCCTCGCTAGGGTAACTAGTGGAGAAAACACAGAGTAAAACAGCGCCCCCTATAGTGGACTCGACGTTGGACTTAAGACTCTTAGGCGCGAGTTAAAGGCGTACCGTAGAAACTCAATTATCTCGCATAAGTAGCGGCCCCCATAAAAACATAGGGCGACAAATGAGATCAGCTGCTTTTGGACACTTCTGCGAACTTTTGCGGTTAACAGTGGAAATATGGAGACAAAGTGGAGACGCTACTTGTGAGAGTTAACTGAGTTTCTACGGTATTAAGGTTACTGATGGATCCGTTACGGTCAATTCGATCTGATAGATAGGGATCAATACAGTGATGATGATGATCTTGATTACTTCTGCCGGTCATCCGGATCGGCCGGAAGTGGGGTTATTATACCCCCCCCTTCTGACTAAGGTCAGGATATCAATCTATCCGAGGTTTCGTCATACAGGGTCATCATCCAACAGTTACTTTATATCTCTAACGTAGTCCACAACCGAGTGGGCCACACAAGCGAGTAGGCCACTTTCCCCCTTCAACATGCTTCTTCAACTTCAATATCCAATTGCACCACAACCAAAGATGGAATCCTCTTCAAATGAATCACGGATACTCTTAGCCCTTTAAGCTATCGAAAAAGACCCAAACCTAAGCGTCCGGAAGGCTGCACACATCTAAAACGCGCCTAGGACAACCCTACAACGCCGGATTCGCGGGCTCCGCGCTCGACGCGATATCTTGCCCAATTCTCGAAAACTCACACCCCTCGAAGAAGAGGCCCTTCTTGAACGTATTTTCGACTTAGACGATCGAGGGTTTTCGCCTAATTACAAGAGCGTGGGAGATATGGCCAATTCTTTGCTCGCGGACCGCGACAGAGGACGCGTCGGGACGAACTGGTCAGCAAACTTCGTTAAGCAACACCCAGAGCTCAAAATGGGTCTAAACCGCGCATACGACTTCCAGAGAGCTCTCTGCGAAGATCCTATATTGATTTGCACATAGTTTCGCCTTGTATTCAATATGCGGGCTCTTCGGTGAGCGTCTCTAGCTCTTTCTTTGCCAAGGCCTCTAGGTCGTGCAGATCGTATGCTCTGGCCACAACATAGGATTCGAGAGCTGTCCTGAACTCGAATGTGCGTCCCTTCGTCATGTCCGGTTCATTTGGGCGAAGACATTGGTAGGCTCTGGTATATAAGAAGTGCATAAGAGCATGCCCCGCGGGTTGAGATACATTGGCCAACTGGACCTCAGATGACTGATAACCAGTTCCAGAGAAAAGGACAGGATACCGCTCCACGAGAGCTTTGTGGACTCGCATCGGAGATTTGCGGTCTTGGAGATAGATCTTGACGGTTTGGTCCGTGGAATGCCAAAACAGGGCGATGTCTTTCTGGAACATGGTTTACGGCGCCTTCCACATAGGGTTACGATCGCCGAGATACATCTCTGTTATCTCAATTTCCTCCGGAGTTAAGATTCCGCAGGTAGTTAGTATACCAGAGACGTCGATAGGTGGATTTTCGATAATATCTTGGGGGAGAAGGTATTCAGGTGGAACTCTATCAGCAAATTTCTGAAGCAATGATGCACGTTTCGCCTCAAATTCCGGTGTGCCTTGTGGTACGGCCACTGGCTGGATAACAGAGAGAGATCTGGCAGCCATCATGAGACGACGGTTTATTGCTACAGAAGCAGCTGATTGCCTCGATAGAGGAAAAAGAGAAAGGGGATGGGGTGTGTGACTGAATCCTCAGGAGGGTAATTCTATGCAAGTTAATGGCATTTAAGATGCAGAGTCTCCCATTATTGTTGCTGACCAACGGCCCGGTTATGCCACTAGAAAGTAATGTATTGTAATGGCTGCGAAGAGTGTCTGCTGATTGAATGTTCAATGGCTTACTGTACGCACTTTGATGTCATCGTCATCAGCCCAGTCATGCAGCCAAATACGCACAACATGATATTCGTGCATAGTGGGGTTTGTTGAAGGGCGATCTTCTCCGAGGCACGCCTGAACTTAGCGTCAGCCACGCCTCTGTTCGTGATAGCTTGTCCTAAGGCTATACATACTGAACCTACGTCTTTCTCCCCATAACTCCATTAGCCAGAGTTGAAACATCCAGTGATCAAACGCTTAAAGATCCTGCATCACCCCCATCACTTACATCATCCCCTTTATCTGTATTGTCCCAAATTTGCCAAATTTGCCTATACCTGGCCTCGTCTCATTCATTATCTCCCAGCGCACTATGTCTACTGCTGTAGAAAAAACGTCAGGTGGTGAGGCCATCCCCGGCACGGTCCATCTCGTTGACCTAGATCACACAATGCATGCTGCTCACTCTAGTGTCAGTAGTGACATTGTACTTAATCCAATGCCTTCTAGTAATCCGAATGATCCACTCAATTGGTCCCCTCGTCGAAAACTTCTTTCCGGTATCTGCCAGAGCTTGTCAGTATCATCCTCGAGAAACAAACCGAGTCTGAACTGATTCATAACTATAGATATACGTGGTTCACTGAGATCACATTGTTTACAGTATACTCTGTTATCGTCCCTCTTTCTGCTGCGTCTGGAGTTTCTATCGCCACCCTCAACGAGGGCACAGGCTACATGTTCCTACTACTAGGTTGGGGTCTTCTCTTCTGGCAACCATTCTCTCTGAGATATGGGAAGCGTCTAGCATATCTTATTTCAGTCCTTGGTGCCATTGTAAGTTATTCTACAAAAAGTCCCAAGTGCATAGCTGACCAACCAAGGGCACGAGTATTTGGAGGTGAGCGTCGCTGAATGGTCAATTATCGTAAAAAAAAACTCATAGATATTCAGCGCATACATCACGAGCAATGGGGAATGGATTGCCAAGTGCATCTTACAAGGGTTTTTCATCTCACCAATCGAGGCGATCCCAGAGATTTCTGTCACTGACATTGTGCGCGCCACCGCATATTGATTTGATCTCCACAACTAACGTAGACAGTATTTTACCCACGAACGCGGAACCTATATGGGCATATATGCTTTTACTCTGGCTGGAAGCAACTATATCGCACCTGTCATCTGTGGTTTTATCGCTGAGTACCAGGGATGGGGATGGGTATTTTACTGGCCTGCTATCTTCCTTAGTGTTGTCTTCGTATTTCTCTTTCTCTTTATGGAAGAGACAAACTATAATCGAACCACCTCTACTATAGCGGAAGGGCCATTCTTGTCTGTAGAATTGCCTACGGGTGCGCACGCACCTACGACATGCCCTCACCACCTCTACTCCATCACCGGGAGATACTGCGTAGAACATTCATAGAGGCCCCAAAGCGATGTCACTTGATCTATGGATGAGCGACTGTGCTCACATAGATTTTCAATAGCCTAAAGACGGCGCTTCATTGGAGGCCATGTACAAAATTCAAGCGGCGGCTGGGACGGTAACTGTCAGCGTGAAGATAACCTCGCCCTCCACATCCTCCGTCTCATTCCATTTCAGGTTATACACTCCCTCAACACCCGACGGGATGCCCTGCCAACGCGAAATCAGCCCCCCATTGTCGGAGGCAAAAACGACAGCCCCATAGAAAGCAAATCCGTCAACGACCAGATGAGAAGCATCGTTACCCGTAGCATCGACGAGGGAAACATTATGCTGGGATGAAGCAGAGCTGGGGATGGCAAAAGTGAGGTTGGACCACGTCGGCTGGGCATTGTCGGCCAGCCCGGTGATGTTGGGAGAACAGGTCCACTCCCCGTCGTTGTCCGTGACTCCTTCTCGTTAGAGTGAAAGCAACAGAGAAACAGCCAACTGCTCCAAGGCAAATTGGGCGTTGGTAAAATCACTTACAAATGACTGGGGCTGTCTCGGCATCGCGGAGCAGGCTGTGGTCGCCTGCGTATACGTGTTCTGTCACAATGAATTAGAGACCAAACTAACAGTAATTAAAAGGTGGTTAATACCTCCGTCTGAGAACAAGACGAGGCCGCCAACGTTTTCTCCGTATGCGTAGAGCTGGAAAGGCCCGTCCGGTCTGCCCCTGGTGGCACAGGAAGCAGGGCCGGAGAGAGCCAAAATGAAAAGGAGCAGCTCTGACACGTGCATGATGGGCAAAGTTGTTGCAATTCCTAAGGTAGGTGGCAGGAAATCAATGATAGAAAGTGATGAGGAACAGCGAAGAAAACCGGCACGGCGGCGAGAAGGTTTACTGGTTGGTAGGAGTGCATATCTGAGAGGGAATAGACCGACTTAAGTACGCAAATTCCATCATCGCCGAAACTCCCGAATGTAGAGGCAAAGTTACCTATACCCAAGGCAGAGCAATCCATGACCTGCCGTCTGTCAACCCCACGGTGCGGTGCAAGTCAAAGAAGAAAAGGGGCTGGCCCTTTCAGGTTTCTGTCCCCCACCACCGCTGCCAAGGGTTCGGTTAGCGCATGTGTAATAGCAACTGGCCTTGCCCAATACTACTCCATGGACGAGCGAACGCGTAATCAACTGCAACCAATATGCGCGACTCAGGTCAGCCGAGTGCGCTGCTGCATCAATAACACGCACATATGCCGAGTGGGTCTCGATGGGGCCCGGCAAAGAAGCCCCTACCTTATTTCTTATGCGACGGCATATCGAGTCATCGACCCGCCGCAGCCCATCAAACATATCCAGCGGTTGTGACGATACGACGCTTTGTCAGCGGAATATGTCCCACGACGAGTCCGTATTTAAAAGCTAGGTTCGAGCAGGGATTTCGCTCACCTGAGCCGTCTCATCGCTTGCTATTAGCTGCCTTAACATCCTGCACACATGACTGGACGAGTCAAATCCTATCATATCTCAGCCATGCGTGGCAAAGGGGCGTGTCACGAGCCTCTAATCTAAGGGGCGGCGAAGCGGGAAACCAGGAATTGTCGACAAGTTGCAGTGACGATGAACACCGTATCCTAATATAGCACAATAGATTATACTGTACGTAATACCTTCAAACCTTCGTATCTAGGCGCTATCACGGGCTGTGAAGGGTGAATCTACCGAGTGTAGGTCGAGACAATCCCGAACGTCCGGACCCTCCGAAGAAAGATGAGATGACGGAGTGAAATGGAACGCCGGAGTTGAATATGGCGAAGTGGTCGAGACCTGGTTGAGTACAAAAGAGGTATTGTCCTGCCGCTTGAAGAGGGTCTGTTTCTGCTCAACTCGCATCGCAGTCTTTCTGGGCTACCATTATTTTTCGCTCAGCTATCAAGTTTATTCTGCACTTTGTTGACTTCCTTCTTGCCCAACATGCATCGTCAGTGGCTTACATCCGGCGCCCTCATCTGGACAAAGTTAGCTGCGGCCTTGCCAAGCGCTCTCCAGCCTCACAGCCCTCTTCAAGCCCGCTCGGCTTGTGAAGGCAATACCCCTACTACTCGCAGTCAGTGGTGTGACTTTGATATCAGTACGGACTACTGGATCGAGCCGGTTGACACTGGTGTTACTAAGGAATACTGGCTCGACCTTAGTGACGTGACGGTCGCTCCTGATGGTCGATCTCGGTCTGCTATGGCTATTAATGGCAGCATTCCCGGCCCAACCCTCTTCGCTGACTGGGGCGATACCGTTGTCGTCCACGTCACTAACTCGCTGGCGACTTCTTTAAACGGCTCTTCCATCCACTGGCATGGTATTCGTCAGAACTACACTAACCAGTATGATGGAGTTACTGCTATTACCCAGTGCCCTATTGCGGTCGGAGACACTCTTACTTATGTCTGGAAGGCGACGCAGTATGGTACGAGCTGGTATCATTCCCACTTTGGCCTGCAGGCCTATCAGGGAATCTTTGGTGGCATTATTATTAACGGTCCTGCTTCCGCTAGCTACGATGAGGATTTGGGTGTTGTCTTCTTAAGTGACTGGGATAAACAGACAGTGGATGAGTTATACCCAAGCGCTGAGGTCAACGGACCGCCAAATCTTGAGAACGGGCTTATCAATGGTACCAACGTATATACCGACGCGGATGGCAATGAGTCCGGTCGCCGACTCACCGTTGCCTTTGAAGCTGGGAAGACTTACCGCCTGAGACTTGTTAGCTCTGCTATCGACTCACACTGGAAATTCTCGATCGACAACCACACCCTCACTGTTATCTCGGCGGATCTCGTGCCTGTCGAACCTTACACTGCCACCCACGTGAGTATCGGTATTGGTACGTGTGGCATGTCTGCTCTAGTTGTCTCGATTCCATTCCTAACTTAACTCAGGCCAGCGTGTTGATGTTATTGTCACTGCCGACCAGGCCAGTGTCGCTCAAAACTTCTGGATGCGAGCTATTCCCCAGTCGGCGTGCTCCACCGTCTCTACTAGTCAAAACGTCCGTGGTATCGTTCACTATGGGGAGAGCCCATCGACCCCGGAGACGACCGGCTACGAGTTCACAGATGGTTGCGAGGATGAGACGCCCAACATGGTCCCTGCCGTCCCCAAGACCGTCGAGCCCGCAAACTGGAGAGACTTTGAGGACGCGTCGGTTGCGACTAACAGCGCCGGGGTGTTCAAGTGGATGCTGAATAGCACCTCTTTCCTAGTTGACTGGGCGGCACCGACACTGGAGTCTATTATGGGCGGCGTGACCGAATACACGACCCAAAACGCCGTTATCGAATTCGACCAATTGCAATGGGTCTACCTCATCGTCCAGACAACCCTCCCAGTACCGCACCCCCTCCACTTACATGGGCACGACTACTTCATCCTGGCGCAGGGAACCGGCACTTACGACACCTCCGTTGCACTCAATACGCAAAACCCACCTAGGCGTGATACCGCTATGCTCCCAGCTTCAGGATACCTGGTTATGGCCTGGGAGACCGATAACCCAGGCGCGTGGCTCATGCATTGTCACATCGGATGGCATGTGTCTCAGGGATTCGCGCTGCAATTCATTGAGCGGGTCAGCGAGATTCCTGCCATTACTGACAACAGTACCCTTTCGAACATATGCACCGAGTGGGTCGCGCACAGAGACGATCATGGCATCGTTCAACACGACTCTGGTGTCTAATGGGGACTTGGGGGGCCTGCGCACCGCAGAACAAGGATAGGTCGGTAGCGACAAGATAGAATCTGTCCCCTTCTGTTGCCCGACTAAGAAATGGGTCGCGAATTCCACCCGTGCCCTTGGTGGATGCGAGGACTGGCTGTCCTCCATTCAATTCAGTCCAAGACAAGGCGTCGTTGCCGTTGCTCGCAGCGAGAAAGATATTATCTTGGCCTTCGCCATTACCGGTGAAATAGACAAATACTTAGCCGGATTTCGGGTCCACGCCATTCACAGGATATCGGTGTGGACTGCCGTTGGCAACTGCTGTGGTGAAGCAGGTGGAAATCAAAGCGGAAAATCTCATGATGAATTGTAGATAAAGATGAAGCCAGAGAATTTAAACTGGGTTCCCCGATGACGCAGCAGCGCTCAGGCGACTCGTTGAGAAGGGGCGTGACCCTGGATCCGAGACTTGCCGTGGAGGCCTCCTTCTGCCTGACTGGCCTTGCAAAAGCTGTACACTTACACCCAGGCGAAGGCGACTATGTGAGCGAGCTACACTTACACAACCAGCTAGCCCAATGACCCCTTTAACCCACTTCACTATTAGCTTGCAGAAATTACTTCCCTCTATAACACGCTCACTGCTTACTCCAACCCAATCCACCCAAGTCCATAGTGATTGGCAAATCTCCTACAGTTTCTCTCAACACTTAAGGCATCGGACTTGAGCTTCTGCTGTCGAGTTTCCCGGTAGGTCTTGAAAATGTGCGTGAGGCTGGATTGGCTTGGTCGACTAAGGGAATCTGTGAAAACTGCTTCTCGCAGGCTGTTGCACAGCCTCGCCGCGGCCTCAATGGCTATCGCAGTGGTGTCGTTGTGGTCTCCGTTCTCACCTCGATCTCGCTTCCAGTTTGAGCGACGCTGGTTTCATTAATTAATTGAGCTATATATTCGGCCGAGGTAAGGATGGAGAGCTGGCTCAACGTCCTTAGACAAAAGCTCGATGAAAATCATCATAGCCCTCTTTCGCTCCATTCAAATCCTCCGCAACACCAAAAGCACCTCCGCCAGGGGTGTTAATCTGGATATACTCCCCGGGCTGAAGATGGACAACTGCTTTGCCCCCGAGATTGATTTCCTCGAGCTGGCCCTCCTCATTGAACATGTACGCCAGATTCATACCTTTTTCTCCAGGGCCGCCTCCTTGCATGCCATATGGCCGGTACACCCGGCGGTCACTCAGAATACTGAACTTGAGAGGTGCCTTTGCCTCAATTTCACGTCTGATACCATCACCACCGTTCCACTTTCCCTTCCCGCCGCTCCCATGACGAATCTCGTTCCGTCGAACCAGCACAGCTGTTCGTTTCTCGACAACCTCGGGATCAGTTCCGCGAGTGTTGGTGGAGTGAACCTAATCACGCTGGTTAGCATTTCATAGCATCGTAGTCGGAATTACACCTACATGAACAGCATCTTCTGCATGATACCCCTTTCCAGCACCGACGCCACCGCCGATGGACTCTCCGTAGTTCCACCCAGGGGTGACCTTGCCAGTCTCAGGGTCTTTTCCACCCATACCCCAGCCAAAGCTGCTCGCACAGCCTTGACTGGCACCGTATCGACCAAAGGCACGCAAAATTGTGTCGATCACTCTTTGGCTCGCCAACGTAGATCCGCAGATGGCCACAGCAGGCGTAGGGTTCAAAACCGAGCCCCGCGGTACATGGATGTCAACTGGCGCGAGACAGCCCTCATTAAGGGGAACCTCCTCGCCCAGGAGACAGCGAATTGTATAGATGATGGCCGAATGACAAATGGATATAGGGCAGTTGTAATTTGCATGCATCTGAGGGCCTGACCCTGAAAAGTCGTATAGGGCACTGCCTGTCTTAGGGTCAATCTTGATGGACAGGGCCATAGCCGTGCCATCATCAAGATAGTCTGTCGATGTGAGTGGCTCCGGGTGCTCCTTGGCGATGCGCTTGAAAAACTCCCGGACCGCGTACTCGGCGTTATCTTGGATCCCCTTCATGTAGCGGTGGACCTCTGGGACGGAATATTCCTCGCATAGCCTTCGTAGCAGCGTGATGCCGCGCTGGTTGGCTGATGTCTGCGCCTTAAGATCGGAGATGTTGTCTGCGAGACGACGTGTTGTACTGCAGCCCGGATACGAACCAGCCTTCTCAAAGGCAGCCCGAACCTCATCCTCGAGGAATTTACCGCCCTTTACAATCTTCATGGACTTGACGTTCAATCCTTCCTCCCATAAGAAACGCGACTCGGGCATCATGCTGGTAATTCCTTTCCCGCCGATATCCGTATGATGGCCGCGAGACGCCACGTAAAAGGCAATCTCGTTGTTGACGAAGACCGGAGTTACGACGGTAATATCAGGCAAATGCGTGCCGCCCCATTGGGGGTGATTTGTGAGTAGGACGTCTCCATCCTGCAACTTGTTAAGCCAGTGACGATGTTGCGCTTGAATCGCAAACTGCATGGAACCTAGATGAATAGGGATGTGGGGGGCGTTGGCGATGAGTTTGCCTTCTGGAGAAAAGATGGCACAGGAGAAATCCAAACGCTCCTTTATGCTGGTTGAAATAGACGTCCTCTGTAGCGTATTTCCCATTTGCTCTGCGATGGCCATGAACCGGTGAGCGAAGACAGAAAGCCTAATGGGGTCGATGGATGTAGGTATAACAGAGTCGGAAGTCTTGTGACTGGCCTCCGCAGGAACAATATCCTCCGCCTCCTTTTCAAGCAGAACGTGGCTCGACAAGATGTAAGCGCGGTACTTAGGCTCAACCAGGATGGTTTGGGTGTCATCGATAACCAAGGCTGGCCCATCAATAACGCTACCAGTTTGCAACTCATCAAGCCTGTGAACCCCAACATCTCGCCACGAGCCATCCACGTACAGCCTCTGAGCCGCGTTCGCTGCTGCAGAACTGAACTTGGGTGTACTTTCTTTCTCTTTCAGCGCAGATGTCTCTTCCACTCGCTCTCCAGTAGCACCTGTGCCCCGAACTTTGATCGATTCGATAACGATCGCTCGGTCCATAGCAAACGCGAATTCTCGAACGTGCTGGGCCTTGAAAGCTGCTGCATAATCTCCATCCATAGGCTTTGAGATGGTCAGATTTGTATCAGTTCCAAAGTACTTGAGTACAAGGGACTCGTCAAATTGAATTGAACTGGCGTTGGCGCCTTGCAGGGTGAGCTCAGCTGCCACTGTCTTCTTGAGAGACTCCAGGCGAGTTTCCACTTCCACCGATACGTCACTCGTCAGCTTTGCAGCAAAAGGGACGAAAGTCTCGTATTGAAGATCCGCCTGAGAAATTCCATAGGCCGATAACAAAGAAGACCATTTATGGATCAAGATGCGGTTGATTCCCAATTTGTTAGCAATTGAGCACGCGTGCTGGCCTCCAGCACCACCGAAACTAACAAGATTGTGGTTCTCGAGCGCATACCCACGTGCCTCAGTTGTGTTGCGAATAGGTCTGCTCATGGTTTCGTTGGCAATTTCCAGGAATCCCTGAGCGACCTCCTCTGCAGTCAGGCTCTGTGAAGTCTGGCGGTTGAAGTCGGCTGTGATCTCCTCAAACTTCTGGGCGACAACATCCACATCAAGAGGCTGGTCGGCGTTTTCACCAAAGATTGCTGGAAAAGACGACAAGAACAATCGTCCGAGGAAGAGGTTAGCGTCAGTCACCGTCAAGGGGCCGCCTTTTCGATAACAGGCTGGTCCAGGGTAAGCACCCGCAGACTCTGGGCCAACGACAAGTAGACCATTGCGAGCGAACAAGATTGAACCTCCTCCAGCTGCAACAGTAGCAATGTTGAGCATTGGAACCGTAATGGACCGGCCAGCAATTGATGTTTGCGCCAGGTAGTCATATTTTCCATCGAACCTGGAAACGTCTGTACTCGTGCCACCCATGTCGAACCCAATGACAGGGGTGTTATCATCGGCATCGAAACAGGACCTCGCCGTACCAACAACACCGCCTGCTGGCCCACTCAAAAGTGCTTCATTTCCTCGAAATTTGCGTGACTCCTTTAGCCCGCCATCAGAGCACATGAACTCCACGCGTTTTGGCAAAATCTCAAAGCCGCTTTCAAAACCATTGATATACCGCTCGATGACGGGATAAAGGTAGGCTTCAGAGCAAGTCGAGTTACTGCGTGTGACATACTTGATCGACGGGCTTGTAGCTGATGATGTTGTGACATATTTGAAGCCAACCTCACGGGCCAGCTCAGCAACGAAGTTCTCGTGGTCTGGGTAGAGATAGGCGTGCATGAATGATATGGCCAGTGAAGTGTAGCCCTCGGCGCGGAGTTGCTGCAGCTTCTCGCGTACCTTTGCAGGGTCAGGTCTCTGGAGAACGCGGATAACCTCTCCGCTGCTTGTTTGGACCAGGTTAGGATCTTTGAGAGCCTCGTTCTTGTCGAACGGGAACGGATTGAGTTCGTAGTCCTCGATAGTGATGCGTTCCTCAATTTCAACCACGGTAGAATGCAATGCTTTGGCCTTACGGATATTCAGGTCGAAAAGCTTAGGGCGTGACTGATCACCGATGACACACACATCCTTAAAGCCTGTAGATGTGAGCCAAGAACACACGCATACCCTCAGCTGGATTCTGACTCACCACTGGTAGTCGCCAAAGCAAATTTCTCGCCGTTTCCTGTCAGCAAGGCGTTGGTGGCAACTGTAGTGCCTACACGGCAAGATGCTGTAGTTCCGTGTTAAAGACGCATGAAACCAAATTGAAGCATGGTGTGTGAGCTTCTTACCGATCATTGACCCATCCAACTTCTCCCCCACAGGGATGGATTTTCCCTCGACCACCTCGAGCACGCGACGAATTCCTTCTGTGGGAGCGTCGGGATACCTTGAGGGATCCTCAGAAAGTAGCTTGAAGATAATTGGGGGCCGGTCTTCGATATGAGCGATGACATCACAAAATGTGCCCCCTCGGTCGATAAAGATGTTGATTCCAGCCATGATGGACACGCAAAAAAGGCTGGCACGATCGCTGGTTTGCGAAACTGCGAGGCGGCTTCTTAAGCTTTAAAGCTGGACCCTTGAGTGCCACAGAATTTGAAACCTCTCTAGTAGCACGCAGTTGACAATGATGAGTTGGTCTGAGTCTCAACGTTATGCCTGCATTATCATCTATCCTTTCTTCGATGAGGTGCATCTTTCTGGGTCCAGTAAATAAAATGGGGGCGATTGCACCATCTGACAGCTTGACGCTAGACTAGACACTAACTGTTCCGATAGTCGGGAAGAGCGACGATTTCTATCCCAGCAGGGAAATTTTGATTGGGTTTGTGAAGTCGGCCTTTGCCCGACTCTAGTTTTTATTGCCGAACGTGGCTTGTAAAGTCGGCCCTTGCCCGACTCGACTCTTTATTTGCCGAATGTCTCAATCCTAATAGCCGAAAGCGTTAGATAAGGAAACACTCGAGTCATGTGTAGTACGCTCCATTCACATCCGCAACTTCAACCAATCCTCAGACTATACTTCGAGCCTATAGGTAGGTACGACCGGCTACTTTCACCACTTCAATGGGATTTTGAGGAAACATCGCAACCAAAATGACACAGTCCGTGATGATTAATGGTGCCAACTTGGCATACGAGATCTGTGGCCCTCATGGTGGCCCTCTCATGATCACGCTCCACGGAGGACGAGGAATGGGTAGGCACATACACTCTGCCTTTGATTGAATGAGCAGCATAAAGCCAACATTTCACAAGGGGATCACAGGAAAGACTACGAAGTTTACGGCCAGCTGAGTGACAAACTCCGCATCTTGTCATTCGACTACCGCGGACATGGCCAGAGCTCGCGCACCAAGCCCTACACCTTTGAGCAGATCGTTGACGATATTGAAGGGATGAGGAAACACTTTGCTGGACCAGACACGCAAGTTATCATATGCGGCGGAAGTTTCGGCGGCTTCCTTGCCCAACAGTATGCTATCAAATATGCTCCCTTCGTTTCTCATCTGATCCTGCGAGGCACAGCGCCTTCGCACCATCGTGAGTTTCAACTCTACACAGCCATATTCATGCCACTTTTTTGACCGCATAAAAACAGATGAAGAGGGTGCCATCAAGCATTTGGAAGAGCGCATGACCAAGGCGCCAAACTTTTCCGTAGATATGCTACGGAACAAGGTCTTTGGCGCTTTCAAAGACGACGAAGAGTTCAAACTCGTTCACTTCGCCATGTTACCGCTATACAGCGAAAATTACAATGCAGATTCCGGCTTGCGCACATGTCTAAGCACTGTTTACGTCGCCGAATCACACAGTTAGTGGGACCTGGTAGACTTGCAGGTCATGATACTCACCATGAAAACAGACAGCTTGTACTCGGAAGAGGAGAAGTATTTCGACTACACAGATAAACTAGACAAAATCACTGCGAAAACACTTGTTCTGGTCGGGGATCGCGATTGGATCTGTCCCATAGGTAATGGCTTCTGCTCCTGCTACCAAGACGTTTCAATAGAAGTCTAACGTACATGACACAGAGAATTCAAGAGTGATTGCTGAGAAGATCCCCGAAGCCAGGATTTTTGTCGTGGAAGGCGCAAATCATGGAGTTCACGCCGAGCGCCCTGACCTAGTGCTACCAGAAATTAGGACGCATGTTGGTATTTGAACTTGGATTGGAAGATGGGTGTAGTTCGCGACCTTGGGGCTGAAAGAGACATGACTGCGAGTTAATTTATCAATATGTGAAAGAATGTGTAAAGAATTTAATGATGGGCTGAAGACTGTTTCCGTACCCTTACGAATCGTAATGAAAGACAATATGCTGATAAGGCATTGATTTAATGTCCTTACATCCCTCAACTAATCGAATATGGTGAGTTTAGGTTCCTATGACGCCAGTAGACGTATCCCATCCAACCCTAGTGCAACGCAACATCCACAGACATTTCGGCTACTAAAATGCAGCTAAAATACGCTGACCGCCCACCCTCTCCACAGCGACGTGTCCGGAATCGGAGGCGGTCCCGGTCCTCAGAGCAGAACTCCACCTAGCGAGCCAATAGTGCGAGCTCCATTCAGCAAGGGGACAACCTAGTTCCTAGCAAGTGGCACGGCTTGACGGACTTCGCCCGACCATCACGCGTCCAAAACTTACCTGAAGAGAAAAGCCCCACAACTGGCACACAAGTGCGAAGAGTTTACCCATCGGCAATTTGTTTTGGTGATAGCGGCACCGAATAGTTGCCGCTTTGAGTAATTTCGTGCTCGCCCCTCCGAAGCACGACGCCGCGACCTGAGATGATGCATGATAAACCTGCGAGGGCAGTGATATGCTGATAAGACTGCTAGCTTCACATTCGACAGGTTGCGTTGCATCGCTCCAGGTATATGTCCCAGCCTTCAGTCCTCCGTTATGATCTGCAGTTGCGATTCTACAACCGAGCTTTGGACTTGGACTGTTCCCTCCAGCTGCGATTGAGCCTACTAGAGTCCTGGGGCTAAATCACAATCACAATCACAATGTCGCAAATTGACGCCCATCATACCGACATTCCCAAGACTGCCGGCAACATGGAGTCTAAGCCGGGCCCGGTCGTTGAGGGTATCACACACACAACGTCCATTGGCGAGTCTGCCAACGGAAAAGACTCTCCCGCCCCGCCGCCTAAGCAGTCTGGTATCTCTGGATTCTTCCATTGGCATGAGCCCGGCACATCACGCGAGGAGAAGAGGCTCATTTTCAAGCTCGACTGGTTCCTCTTGAGCTTCTCATGCCTCACGTTCTTCGTGAAGCAGGTAAGGCGTCTTCCATGTCGTGTCGCTGGGTAATGTTGCTAAGGATTTGCAAAGTTGGATCAAAACAACATATCAAATGCTTATGTCTCGGGCATGTCCGAAGAACTCGGATTTGGTCCTGGCAACGAGCTCTCGTGGATGAACACCTACTTTAGCATTGGTGGGCAATTGGTCGAGCGAACTTTTCAGGTCAAGCAGCCAGCTCACACTTTTCAGGTACCATCATTGGCGGCACTTTTTCGAACTTGATGATCACTATAGTCCGGCCTCGGTATTGGCTCACCGGATGTCTGTTTGTGTGGTCTTTGTTTGTCCTGTTTCTCTACAAGTGTAACCACGCCTACGAGTTTTACATCTTGCGATTCTTCATCGGTCTCTTTGAATCGGCCGCCTGGCCAGGAGTCATGTTTTGCCTGGGCTCGTGGTACCGTAAAAGTGAATTGGCCCGCCGTAGCGGTCTCTTCGTCATGAGCGGCGTTCTTGGACAAATGTTCAGCGGGTATCTACAATCAGCGCTATTCGCCAGGATGCACGGTAAGGGCGGCATGTCAGCGTGGCGCTGGCTCTTTATCTTTGACTTCATTCTTGGAGTTCCCGTTGCCATCTATGGTATTGTAAGTTCCCTAGTCCTCACTATTAGAAAATCGGCCGCTGATTGCTCAGACCTGCTTCCCGGATACGCCACACACGACTCAAGCATTCTGGCTCACGGAATGGGAGAAAGAGCGCTCCCGGCAGCGCATCGAAGAAGAGGGCCGCAAGCCTGTTGGCAAGATGAACTGGTCCGTTATCCACCGCGTCTTTGGGTCCTGGCAGGTGTACGCCTTCACAGCTGGCTATGCATTCTGGACCCTTACATGCGGCTCCTACGCGATCCAATACTTTACATTGTACCTCAAGTCGACCGGGTGGTACAGCGTCCCCGAGATCAACAACATTCCTACTAGCATCGGCGCTGTCAACTTCGTCTTCATGATTTCAACCGGGTACATCGCCGATAAAATAGGGAACCGCGGTCCTGTATGCTTCGGGGTCGGTTCCCTGCTTACCTTTTGCTACGCTATTCTCACAGCTTGGAGCGTGCCCCACCAGTTACGAATGGCCGCTTTCATCATGCTCGGTTGTTATGGCTGCTACACACCGCTCCTAGCCGGGTGGGCCAACGAGGCTTGTGGAGGCGATCAGCAAAAGCGAGCGTTTATCCTAGGGTTTATGGTGTCCGTCGGTCAGGCCGTTGTTATCCCGTTTCAGCAATTGCAACTCCCCAGCGGACAAGCTCCCGAGTTTAAGCAGACCCACGGCTGGCCCAGCGCCCTAGCATGGGTGGTGGCTTTGACTCTGTGGACTGGTATCGGCATTCCGTTTGTGCAGAAATGGCGGAATGGAAAGACCAAGGTTGTATCTTCTGAGGAGGTACTTGAGGAGTAGGAAGGTCAAGGAAGGATAATGGGGTTTCCATTACCATGGAAACCCGTAAGGAGCACCCTCGGTTCCATATCAGTCATGGCCCATGAGTACGATGAATAGAGAGGATTCGCAGCAAGCCCTACTTTTAATTCTTGCGTGAGTTACCGAAGCGGTGGCCGGGAGGCTAGCTGTGCCGCAGATTAATGCCAATACGCCCAACTAAGCTCTTTGAATGAGACTGCGTGGTAATCCATTTTCGTAAAACAGACTTTAAAAGTTATTTTCCAGCCTGCCCATCTCGGTTTATACATACTAGTGGTATCAAATATTCTTCTCAAATGTTTGAATGGGAGGATGGATTCAATCATGACAGCGATTAATTAAGTGAATTATGAATAACAGAAATGTGGATAAAGGATATATGCCAAGATTAGTCCTCTTTCACAGTAGACTCTTCACTTCTTTCACAGGTGCCGTGAATATAATCCAACCACGGCATCCCGCCAAAGTTTACATCAAATCGCTCGTGATGGCGATCATGACGCCGTGCTGCACCTCCGAAGAAGTCATAGCCACTGTGCACTGTCGCCGTCTCAAGCAGTTCGAAGGCGAGAAATGCCCACATAGTGACGATGTGAGTGCCCAGCGTCGCAGGGGGCAGTGCAATGGGTAGAACGTTTGCCACGATATGCTCAATCGGGTGTGCGTACTGAGACGCAAATGACACCGGCGCCTTGAACTTGTGGTGGACCTTGTGAATGCGACGGTAAAAGTAAGGAATATGAAAAAGACGATGAGAGTAGTAAAAGAGTATTTCGCGCGAAATGATACAGATTGAAATGTCGTATATGAAGGATGTTGCTGTTGGAAAGGTCGTGGTGATCTGGAAGCGGGACGGTGTATCATACAAAACAGCCAGAATAGCGAGGGAAATTTGAATAGCGATTATAAGGAGCTGATTCCTCAATGATATTGCAACGGCATGTCCAACAACCGCAGCAGTCGGCTGTTTTTCTGAAGGCTGAATTTTGTGCCTTTCAGCAAATGATGGCGCTATGAGATCGAGGGAGACGTAGATGGCAGAAGGAATCCACCAAAAAAGCACCTGGATAGTCAGAGTCCCAATGATTTCGATCAAAGTATGATTGTAGTTTTCGACAAGCTCGGCCCAAAGTCGGGGCATGTTATCCGATGTTTATGACGGTGACAAGTTCATGTTGCTAGAACGAGGAGGAATGGGCGTTGGAGTAAATATAATTAGCACCGGCATCACTTTATCATGCCCCCAGTACCCCGCATTTACCTTTGCGACCAAGCTGGATTTAGCTTAGTGACTTCAAGGTGGCGATCCGTAGTTTGCAAAATGATTTTATTGTGAAGCCTCGGCTCTCGCCGTTGTTCTTCATGTGACAGACGAAATTTTGAGCTCTCATCAAATGCTAATTTCTTAGAATGCCTCCGGGTGTGGGAAATGGAGCATGATGATGAATCGATTGGTTGGCCACCACTACTGCATGGCAAACAGTCTCTGTTCCATCATCAATGAAAGCGAGCATGACCCAAGTGTAGAAATGAAGACGGTTGAGGTTAAGCAGTTAGAGTGATCCATATTCACTCCAAGCGGCCCTCTTAAACAAGCTTTAGCCTCAAAACCAGGACCACCAGCAATTTGAGTTGACCAATCGCGGGATAATCATTTGAACGAGGCTCCAGGAAACTAATAATCGCAAAGTTCATGGTTCATTTACAGCTATGGCGATCAAACGTGGCAGAAGTAGAACCCGTATTGGTCTAGCACAGCGACGACGATGTAAAAGGACGATCAATATGTAAATGGATATCAACACATTGCCAATACCAAACCACTTTACGGGTTAACAAGGTATACGCGAAGGTTACGAACGTAATACCGATCACAACCGACGAAACTACTAAGCTTGTATTCAAGCAACCCAGCCGATAGTGGGGTCAATGATATTTGCGCTGCATCTACATTTCGGTTTAGGAGCGTCGGGATGATGGAAAAAATACAGAGGTCCTGTGGCTACCCTGTAGTTGTGAGAATCAGCGTTTGGAGTTTGCCAAGTATGAAGCTCGGAAAGTGACACAACAGTGAGCTACCCCTTGTAAGTAGTCTCCTAGCCTGCAAGCAATAAAATTAAAGATAGCGGGATCGATATCTGACATGAGTAGAATGCTACGGGAGAATATCCATGTAGACTCCACCACTCTCAGCCATGGGAATTTTGCGAGATAGGTAGCAAATCCCTCGAAGGAGCCAAGGATATGTTCGTGTTTGGCTCTATCCTGGAGCAGCTCACTTTCCATGTTGCAGTGAATGAACGTCTCAGACCTCCCGCTAAGGGTGCACAGTTTTCTCGCTTCTTTTCAGTTGATGTTTTTTTGAGTATCTAGTATGCAATGCAGCCTCATATCGTCCCACATCTGCCCTATACCTTGGCTCTATCTTTGAGAGAATGTGCGGCAAGAGGTCTTCAAGCTCAAGTGGCAGTTCGTCGATTCGACACGAACACGCCAGAAGACTTCCCAATCAGATCAGTGGCTATCCGATATGTATCTCCCGGGACTGACTCTTTGAGGGTGTTCATGTATGTGTGAGACCCGATAATGTTCCGATTGAAGTTGGAGATGCCATCTCACGTATGGTCCTCAAGTCTGAGACTTGAGTTGACAGAAAAAGCATGAACCTATGGATTAATCGGCTGACTGGACAGCAGGATTCTATGTTCAATCCCGAGACCAGACTGCTTACCATGGCAATGCCATCCGAGTTCTTCCCCGTGTACTCGTCGAGACCGTCGAAAGAAAACAAAACTTGGGAGCGGCAGCGTCGTTGCTCTTTAATCTCTTGAACGCTTCCATAGCCTCGGCTGCCGTTAATAGGTCAATACCTCCTCCCTCTAAGCCAGCTGCTTCTTTCCACATATTTGAAAGAAGCTTTGAGATGAGAGATGCGTCGGACTTGAGACCTTTGTGTAGCAGAGCTCGCAACAGCCCAGATGCTTATCCACAGTAGTTATTTCCCATTGAACAACAACTGCGACTCCCCAGACCAGTAGGGTCAATATAACCTCGATATGGGTAAGAAGAACAGCTATAACTCACCTTGAGCCTTATATGATAACTTCCAAGACGCACTACATTGTTCCGATAGATATTATCTCGGTCGTTGGCGGCTCGGCAGAGGGTGGGGCGAATAAGATAAACCCCGTCACAGGGCTTCGACCACCAGGATCTCCGAGCCCTAATGACGCATAAGGTATCGGCCGCTTCGAGGAAACCGACATGGGCTATTCCTGGGGAGGATCCTGGTCCCAAGCAAGGGTTGTCAATCGAAACCATCGCCGGCATCGCCGTGGGCGGGCTCGTTATTCTCAATGCCGTACTTGTTAGCGCCTTCTATCTCATCCAACGACATCGACGACGGAAGATGGCCGATGGATCCCATCGGCGATTCCTCTGGGGACAGGGATCTTCAATCACTGCGCGTCTTGCGCGCGACGCCAAAGTGCAAAACGAGAGCTGGGAACATATTCTCTGTAGTTTTGAAGGCACGAAAGCGATTATCTCTACTGTACATGTTGTAGTCTATCAGGTCTGTGTTGCTTTTGGAAATCCATTCTCGCTGGCCGGTGGGGCTTGGAAGAGGGTCTGCGTCGGTCGACAGTTCGCTCCTCCACAATGGCTTGAGCCAATCCACGCACCAGCCCCGACACCTTTTTACTCCAAAAACTTAAGACACACCAAGCTCAGGCACCCGTCCGGTCCATAAGCGTCCTCTGCCATCCTTGCGCTTTTTCGGCAGCGAATCATGAGACAAAACACAGACTCCGAAACCCATGACGGGACTAATTATCTGCTGTAGACGCGCTAGTTAGGGCCCCACGACCCGTGGGAATGGGAGGCGAGGAAGCCAAGGAATGGAAGATGCCGAGGAGAAGGATGCTTAATGGAAGATGCCGAAAAGAAGGATGCTAAACGAACCCTGGACCCCTGACCTGCAGTCGAGGCTAGCTGTCTGGCGTTGGGGATGACCCTTGTATAACGTCATCACGACGAGGGAGTTTGATGAAGCTGGGAATCAACCGTGCTCAGGATTTGGGTCATGCGATGGACGCTTTGACGCTGGGAGCTGCCGTTCGACGACGCTGCGAACCCAGGGGGGGCCCGGAGATACGTGTCGGGGTGAGATTGTGGGACGTAGCGCAAGGGATTGAGATAACGTCCGAGGCTGTATTCCCGGTCCTCTGGGATAGGGGTTCCATTCAAGGTTGTGGAGTTGGTGTTGCTTGCAACCCTGGACCTGGAAACCCCAGCCGTTAGCTGATCGTCATATAGGCGCTAGCATCCGAGGGGGGAACAAGGGGTGTGCAGGGCTATGAACGATTCTAATCAACAAATAGGGCACCGTACTGCGTAGCATCTCCGTACTGAACCGACGCGGTGGATGAGTTGTTCGTAGCCATTCTCATATCGAGCTGATCTAGCACTGTCGCCGGGCGCTTAGCGTGTGAGCCACAGTGGCACGGCCTGTCCGGCGCCCTGGGGCCGTCAGCTGACCCAGGCAAGACGGACTGCCGCGGATTGGAGCTGGCCCCGCTGCGCATGGATGTGCTTTATGCTCAAGGCTGCGATCGGCACACCCGTTTCCAGATCTTCGGGTCACTCACCTGGGGGACTGAAACCGATTAGGGTGGGGGCAGCAATAATAGGAGTAAAAAAGGTGAGATGGCACGAATGTGCTCGATATGCGTCGAGGCTTTCTTGAAAGGTTTGGGGGTCTTGGAAACACTCCAGTTGGAGACGAAAACGGATGAATGTCAGGGGCGGCCAGAAGAGCAGTTACGGGAAGGACAATGGCAAACAACGTCCGTAGATGAGACAAAGGCCCAAGAAGGATGAGAGACGATGGAGGTGATTCTGATATGAATATCTGGACCTGACTAGGTATATGACGACCATTTATAGACGTCAGATGCTCTTGAAGAGCCTCCTCAAAGAGGGCTCCCCGAGCATCGACCAGGCTCAGCCGACAGCCGATCTGCGTCCTCCGCCCTCGACGTAGCTGTGGCCGAGTCGTCGAGCCTTGCCCTTCCCTGCTCCTCCAATCTGTCACTCTCGGGTTCGGTCCATGCCGGATGGTAGCAGCTTAACTAGGTAGACAGGGATCTGGACCGCTGAAACACGACAACGTACTCAGCGCTCTGGAAATGGGTATTCGTCGAGATAGATGAAGGGTATGACTCGGTTATGATTTTAGCACGAATTACGGCTGAAAAACTGCGTCTACGTACAATACAAGCCTCGTCGTGCACTGAACAGACGGACAGGGAGGAACATCCAAGTGCTCTTGCCTACTGCATCTGTTCAGGTGTTCAGGGGTGATAGGTTTTTGACCAACGCGGAAGGACGTGCATACAACTAAACTCTGCGCCCCTTGAGTGGTAGGCAGTTGCCCTCTAACAACAAAAAAGTAAGCTAGGACCATGAGGTCTCGCCGCACCTACAGAATAGTGTCACATGCAATAGACCTTCCAGAACCGGGAAGTGGGATGCTGTTCGCTCCGACTCGTCAGAACGAGTCAATGCGGTCGGGCAACTGAAATCTCATCCCGGGACACCCAGAACCGCTCAAACCATGCAGGGAGAACGCCACGCAGCCCAGCAAGAACGATTCGTCGTTAGCGCTCACACCCTTGCAACCCTCATCGAAGGTATATGGGTGTCAGCTGCAACACTAACCAGCCGAATTTTAACCTCGTGCCGAAAGACCTGACTAAGGTTATAGTTTACCGGTTGCTCGTATTGCCGAACGCTTGCTGATATCTCCCGTAAAATTGTCATGTGGTAAGTGATGTCAAGTTGCCAAGTGGCCACAGGAGATGCATTGGGCAGTTTATATGTGATTGAACCTGCTGAACCCGACGTCGCGCAACCACAGCCTTCCCATCGGCGAGGACAGTGGCCGAGGCCAGGACGGTGATGCCGCGCGGCCCTCCCAGGTGGTGTTCAAGGGCGTTGCGGCTGAGTAGGGCCTGCCCCCAAGGCTATGCCTCCACTCTTACTATTGGGCCGGCCTGGAGGTGAGAGGATGTAGCCTCAAGGTAAATGTTCGGCATGCAGTCACCAGGGTCAGAGCGCCAGATCCATACCGTCCCATCGGTCGAGGCCGACGTTACGAACGTCGGGTCGTGCAAGAAGGCCGCAGACCAGGCCACCATTGGCCCTGAGCTCCTGCATGCATTGCCCCTATCAGTGCGCCAACATATGAGAAAATCCGTACCGTCCAATCGTCTGAAGGGGATGCCATAAGCACAGAGTTGTATGAGAAGGCCGCTGAATTGACCCCGCCGCTTTGGCCTTTGAGTTCCTGTTGTATTCCACCCCCTACATCGGAGCCTGCCAGATCCGTACCTTCCACCGACGCCACGAGAATTAAGTCCTGCGAGAAAGTCACTAAGCTAATCCAGTTGCTATAGCCCTTAATCCTCAGCATATTATTGCCCGTATATTTAACCATCTGCCTGATGCTGTAGAGATACTATAGCAACAGGAAATTAAGTGATTCATATATATAGCTAATAAAATACTTAGATCTGAAACTCCCACAATATAAACTGCCGCCTTATTCGCCCTATTTTTGTCTCTTGCATATATCTCTGTTGGTCCCCACATACCGACCTTGGAATAAAATTCATTCGGTGTTGCTTATGGCCGCGGAGCCGCACCTAGGCTGCTAGGCACGGGGTGATGGCCCTGCCAGGACTAGGCGCCGAGCCTTCTAGCCTTTCTAGCGCTGATCCCTGCGGGACAGTGACTCGCGCCGCCCCAAACTCCAAATAGTTAGCTGCGCCGGAATTCGCATCTAGGGTCGTCAGCTTGGAGGAGAATTTACGGGATTTGTGAAATTCTATCCACACTTCTCCATATCGCACCCCCTCACCCTATACAAGCCACGTCTTGTCCGCCAGTTGGGCCGCATTGAGCCACACTTCTGGCATCTACCAAGACAGTCTCCATTTCAGAGCCGGCCCACCGAATCTTTGGCCTTGCAAACAGGCGAGCAACGAAAGAAAAGGGACAGGAGCAATGAACCCCTGAGTTGCGCCTCTTGGGTGGGGACACGGATCTTGAATTCTCATTACTTGATAAGCACCTTCGAAGTCTAGGTGCAACGTAGTTACCAGTCTTCATCGATCTCAACAAAGCCGCCTAGTTCAGGATAGCGTCTTAAAAAGTCCCTGCTCAGCTTCCAGTTCTTGGGGTCTTCGGCGTATGCCATGAAGGTGTCGCTAAGCCACACGTCGCCAGACTGCGCGCGTCAGATATCAAGGCGTCCACCTGTCTACTGGCCCAATTGACAAGACGTAAATTGCGGGAGTAGATAATCTGCATCTCTTCAGTATCGTAAACCTCTGGCCTCTGGATCACCAGGTCCCGGAGACGCTTGCAATGCATCAAGTCGATCCATTGCGAATGTGGAATCGTTCGCTGCATCCGGGTTGGCTTGAAGTCGTCCCTCAGCTCCGCATACGTCTGTGTCGTCGGATGCGCCAGCCAGGCGACCATGCGTCGTAAGGGGGCGAACACTGCAAGCCGCTCAATAATGCTAGTCATGCCGACATTGTTGCACAGAGCTGTTGCCAGTTCTGTGACTGGGTGATTGGCTGCAGGCCCTGACACCGCTGGAGCGAGGCGTGTGTGCCGGCCAGCTGGCTGCAGCTCGGACGGGTCGTGGATGGGCGAGGCAGGGTGGTATTCAAGGAGAGGCTTGATGTTGGCCTTGGAAGGTGAGAGAATAGCGCCAAGAGATTCCAGCCGCGTCATGCGGCGGCAATCCTGGACGAAGGTGACGAGCAGGCGATCAGCCTCAGTGGCTGGCGCTGTGATCAAGACGGGCACCTCCCAAAACGAGCTACTGGGTTGCCTAATCAATGGGCAAGGGGCAGGTCGGCTGCCTCTAAGGGTGCGGGATTTGCTAGGGGATATGCCGTATCTTCGAGCTGCACGAGATTAGATTGACTCAGCATGCCATGTTAACGACGGTGAACCGGGACATCCTTACCGGGCCTCAAGTCCTGGAACTCCGTCTCAACATCCTGGCCACGAAAACATGCGATCGTGGACGAGGGAACCCACTCCACTATGGAGGTTGGTGCCCTGATGGAAATGTATGCGTCACCGTACTCGTCTGTGTTTCCAGATGAGGAAGGGCTGGACCAGGTTGATGGCACAGAGCAAGCCATGTTGGATCCCCAGGGCCCGCAAGCGTCGGGAGGTGTCAGGTACGATTGGCCGAAGTCTTGTATGGCGCTGCACCCTGGGAATTGAGACGATCGGGAACTCGACATCGTCCCGCTGAGAGCAATAATGCTGTCGTCGAAGACTACGCGACTGTTAGGATGTTAATGATCCCCAACTCGCGTTCTGACTAACCATATCCGTTATACCTTCGTCCGGCTAGAAAGCCCATGGCCTCCCTCAACCTGGATATTTCATCTTCTAAGGCCTTGTTTCTGCGAATAAGTTCTTGGATGGCCTTGAGCTCTTCCACTTCCCGCTCGAGTCTTTCGATTGTCTCTTTGGACCTTGCTCGATTTGCCCGCTGAGTTTCTCGGTCGTTGGCTCGTTTGCGGGCATGTTGTGACAGTGTCAAGGTTGACGCCTTTCTTGTGCCTGGTAGATGTCTCAGTTAATACGAAGGCAACACCTCTGTCGAGCAGTCGCATTTTACTTACCCTTGCGCTTGGTAGCCTTGGCTTGTTCTGCAAAGGATGATCTTGCCATTGTCTTGGAGGTGTCTTGTGTGAGTGTGATTGACAGATCGCTGTGACTGCAGTTGATTGCGGTATCGGCCGTAGTATGATATGATGGGGGATCATGGGCTGCTAGTACAGGGATCAGTAGCAGACAATCGACTGGAAACGAGGGATTTAACATGTATCGGTCTCGGCCAGTACAAGGTTTTGTACTCTTACTCGATGTGGCCTTGTGCAGGCGTTCCACCCCTCACAGGCCTCACATGCCTCACATGCCTCACATACCTCACATGCCTCACATGCCTCACATGCCTCACATGCCTCACATGCCTCACAAATGCGACTCTACCGTAGCTGCGTAACTTTAGCCTTGCTACGCCCGGTTGCTATGGGACACTGACACACATTGTACGTGAGGGTTGCGAGCATCTAGTGGATGCCGATGACGCCGAGCAGCCGCGAGACTTCCTGTCTCAGGGCGCCCACACAGAATACCCGTTGACATTGTGGGGCAAGCCGCTGACTAGCCTCGTCCCAGGGCAACGAGTACTCTTTTACATGAGGTCCTAAGTAGGGGAAGTTGAGACACTGTTTCCCACCGGAGCGCTAAGGCGGGATTGACAGGAAGTGGGACTTCTAACTTTAAAACGTCCCGCCGCGATTCTTACGTAACGAGGAATAATAAACTCGAACAGTGTTCGGAAAATGCCGTCGGTCTAAGTCCATATGTCAGCCCTATGTATCAACTGAACAGAATGTTTCTAGAACAGACCCCCACACTACAGAGTGGTCACTCTATTTGCCTCATTGAGTGGAAGGCGGGACGGGCTGACTTACTACATTCTGAGGTCGGCGACGAGCGAACCAACGAAGCGGAGCGTCTTTTCTGCGGGCGTACATGACTCTGGAGTCTGGGACACCCTTCGCGGTGAGGATGCAATTGGGGCTACACGAAGGAAGAAAAGTTCCACCCCGTTCGAGGCCGAGTCCACATAAGGTTCATGACAGCACCAAAACGCCGATTCCATTAGATAGGCTTAAAGTGTATATTAGAGATATAATGTGCTAATAAGACGCCTTGCCTAGTGAGCATGGGAGGAGAGCACGAGCCTCCCACCACTATGGTTTGTGTGTGCTCTCAGTGAAGGGTGGTTCTTTGTACTGTGTGTGCTGGGCACCTGAGAGGGCTACCGTGCCTGGTAGGTTTCATTCCCGGCAACCTTTGTGATGGGGCTCGCGAGCGGTGCCAGACGGTCCCAGATACGGCTTTACATAAAGGGTCTGGGGGCCTCCTCGGCTGGGAGTTCAAGCTCGAATATCTGACGGCCTTTGAGAGTTAAAGAGAGGTTAAAGAGAGGCTGCTATTTCCTTTTCGCTTTGAGAGCTGGATAATAGGGGCAGGGGTAAAGTGGGGTAGGGGAATCCTAGATTCCCCTTGGTCTGTAGGGTTGCAGCTATTCCTCTTCTCTAGTATCCCGTCTCACGGCTCGGCTTCCATTTACCTACCTACTTGCCTCTAGCCCACCACCCACCTAACCGTGTCACTTCGGCTACTAGACTGCTGGCGCCTTGCATTTCCTCGGGAATTCCAACGATTACAGGCTGCATGTGCATGCACGTGCTCGTTGCCTGCGGCGACAGTCTGGCCGCGGAATGGGTCGCTCGGCCAGCATCAGCAATGCTGCCACCACAACAGGACGCTACGCCATTTTCCCACCCTGGTCCGAACTCTCAAGGTGATCTTGCCGTCGATTGGTCAAGGCAGGGTTTTACCTAACATACAAAAGTCCGATGACGGGCTGTTATCATCTTATCGAAGGCCGGTAGAACGTCTCACGGTCCATGAAGCAAACCCTGATTCATGCATCAGACCCACGATCTGCGAGGGTCCACACATGCACTAGTAACGTGATCGACAGGCGCCGCCCTTTCCAGTGGTGGGTGTCAGCTACTCAACTGCCGGTGCAGCCTAATGTCACATCATCACTTGTGCCAGCTGGCATCCCTGCAGGGCATAGGCCGAGTCAAGAGGGCAAGCAGAACAAGACCATCACACAGACAGCCGCAGTCCGTGGCTGGTCGCTTTGGTCTAGATCTCTACGCCACGCTGTGAGCGTATCGACCGTCAGCGACTAAACGCTCGAGAACCTGTTCGCCTAGCTCCCTCCACAATTCGTCGTCTTGCTGGAGAACATTGATGTCGCTGGTGTGGCACATTCTCGTGATGCTAGTGGTGAGAATCCCTGCGAAAGTGGGAAATCCGAGTGCACGAAGTCAGTAACGTTCCCGAGACTGCTCCATGCTATCGATGTGGCGTCCCAAGAGGGTTGGCTGCTCATCATGACAACGAATCACGTCAAGAAGTTAGATAATACGCTCATTCAACCTAGGGGTGTTAACAGAGAGGTCAAGTTCTAACTTGTCGACAGGGACTTATCCACTCAAATATACCACCCCTTGTTTAAGCAGCCAGACGAAGTTAGATCATACACAAAGTGGCGAACTAAAGACTAATTAATAGTTAAACGATTTGCGGATAAATTTGCCGCTAAGATGCTAGAGCATAAGTTCAGGCCGGCCGAGATCTTATCCTTCCTCATATAGTATAGGGCTCTCCTAGCTGTGCTTTGGAGAATTTGGAAGACTTGGTAGCGCATACTTTACAAAAAAAGACAGAAGCAAAGGGGCTGGCTCTTGTGGTGATGCTATATCTAGAAGCAATAAAGCGTTCACTAATCATGAGCAACATCTCGTTGATCGGAGAAAAAACATTCACGTTGAGGTATCAACGTGGATCAGGACTCTTTGCTCAGCTGGTCAGTTCTGCCTCCTGGCAAGCAGGTGATGCATATTATGGTAATTCCAGCAGCGTTGCTGGAGTGCATATTCCCCTTTGGCTAGCCGGTTGGGTAAGTGCGGCAGGAAACATCTGGTGATTTGCTCCGCAGTGCTCGGAGAAGCTGGAAATGCCCCGCAAGAGAATAAGGCTTGCATAGCTGACTTATGACAGCTTCCCGCCAACTACAGGGAGAACTGGAGTCAGAAGCTGCGACCTCATTTGCACCTTCACCTTCACAGCCGTAATCGGTCTGATTACCTGCAGGACTTGGCGACGGTCACGGGCGCATGCAACCCGCTATAATACGACATTTTTAAGCTTTGTCCCTCCCAAACTGCATTACCTCAGCCCGCTTTGCGCTATGAGATTAGACAGGATAAATTGGTTGATACAGCTTGGGAACGATGGAATCTGTTGTCTTATTCCTTCTATCTAGTTGGGGGGAAGGCCAGCTATTTATGCCTTTAGGGCCCCAGGTCCGTGAACCCCAGTAGAAGCAGGGGATCCCGTTAGAAGCCGGGGAACTAGGTTGTTAAGGACGAACTAGGTTATTGAGCCTGATCCTAGGTTCGTAGGACCCGCAGTTCCGGAAAGCTAGGGCCCGAAGCTATGGTCCCGGAAACCTAGATCATATGTCGCATCAGACGGCTACGGCAAAAGTGGAATGAACACTCCGCTAATGCGCAGTGCAGTAATGGCTTATATACTGGATGTGACATACCCCCCCAGATTGGCGATGATAGAGGTGATCTGTAGCTGCTGTAACTCTGCTGTATAGCGCTCGTTTCTGCTGAGGCTCCGTAGCTCTGTTTGTGCTGGCGTACTGATGTCGTGTGGCTGATTGTGGCTAATTGTAGACCCGATTTTGGTGGGATTCAAACTCATGACCTCTCTGGTTGTTGCAGGGGTCTTATGATTTACTGCTGGCTTGTACTTGTACGCTACACTTGTAGCTGGCAGGTTTTTTATAACGGTTGTGTTCTCTGGAACTGCTGTAGACGTGGTCTAGGGTAGGTAAGAGATGGGTTACTAGTGGATAAACTGTATGTTTATATTAGCAGAGCGGTTAGAGTGTTACTTACTGGGTAAATATTATATCTAGTAATAGTTAAATATAGTAATATATAGTAAGTTAAAGTAATTAAGATAACTAAGTTATATTAATAGCTAAGTAGCTACTTATAGTAAATATATACTATTTGGTTATCTATATACTGCAGTAATTAAGTATAATTACTGTATAAATAATTATAATTACTACTAATTAAAAGTAATTATAGAGTAATTATGTATAATTAAAGTATATTTTATTTTAAAAAGCTAAGAGAAGTAAAGCTATACTTAAAATTTAATATAGATTGTAATTAAACTGTAATAAATTTTTTTTAAATTAATTAGTTATTACTATTTCTATTAAATTAGATTTAATTAGCTATTATTTTATTTTATAAATTAATAGAAAAAGTAATTAACTTTAAAAGGTAATTAAGTTATAAGTAGTTTTACTTATATAGAAAAATATAGGTTTTATTCTTATTATTTAATTAACTATTATAATATTTATACCTCTATTTATTATTACTTATCTTTTTATTAAACTTATTTTATTATCTTTTTTTTCCTTTTTTTTCTATTTTTTTTAGTTTTTTTTCTCCTTTTTAACTTTAGTTTCTACTTACTATAAAAATATACCTAGAAAAGCTAAAATTAAACTCATAATAAACTTAAAATACTTAAATACTTTAGTAATATAGATAACTTTATAATAAGACTGGCCCTAATATAAATACTTAATAGACACTATATAATAGTATTAATAAATATAAAGAGGAATCCTTCTGTCTACTTTAGGCTTAGTTTAAGTCTATTAAGTATATATAGTTATATAGTCTATTCTGTACTATAGGTATAAGTCTTAAGCTTAAGCCTATAATATATCCTGCTATTCTAAGCCTAATATAATAGTATATAATAATATATTACTCTACTCTAGCTTTATATTGTATAAGAAAATAATAGTATATTAATCTGTATTACTACTATAATACCTTATATATTCTATACTCCCTTTAGTAGAATTCCTATAGTAAATCTAAATAAACCTCCTTCTATATCTTCTATATATATATAGATCTTTTTTTTTAACTTATAATCTTTTCTTAATATAGTTATATTCTATCTATTTTCTTTTTAAATATATATTTCTTATACCCTCTAATAACTAGTAATAAAACCTTAAGTAGTAACCTTTTTAATTTTTTATTCTTATTGGAATAAAAACTAACTGCTTCTATAGTAGCTTCTACTGTAAGTACCCTACTCTCTTTTTTTAATTTTAACAGCTAACTTCTCTTTAGTTATAGAGATAACTATACTTCTATATAATATCCTTCTGATTTTACTTTCTTCTTTTAATATTATCTTAATATTAATATTTCTTTCTTATTTATTTTAGAAATATTCTTATTATACTATTAGAGAATTTCTTATTAAAGATAATTTAGATAATAATAAGTAGGCTGAGCTTTTTAAAAATTAGTATACTATCTATTTTAACTGTATTAAATAACTAATTAATAATAGTAAATAATAATATATATAGAGCTAGAGTTTAGGTTATTTTTTCTATAGTTATAGCTATAGTAAGTATAATTAGAGTATATACTTATTAGTTAGTAATTTTTATTTTTATTATACTATATAGAATCTTATTATTCTTTTTACTAATAGTATATATATTGTTATTTAGTATATTATCTGTAGTAGTAATATATTTAGGTATAAGTTTATTTTTGTTTAGAAGTTTAATAATATTACCTATATCTAAAATAAGATTTTAACTCTTATTACTATATTTCCTACTGTTATATATTCTGTATATAAATTACTTCTTTCTATTTAATATTTCTCTTTCTATATTAATATCTAGATATTTATTCTTACTGCTCTTTTTATTATTTCTATATATAGTAAGAGTATTTTTATTTATATCTTTTAGTAGTAACTTTAGCAGTATATTAAGCAGTTTATATAAGTTATAAGTTACTATAAGTAGTTATTAAGTAATATTTTTTAGTAACTATATAAATAGATAGTAAGTTAATTTCTATCTTTTTTTTTTCTTTTAATCTTTTTTTCTTTTAGGAATATATATACTTCTTTATAATACTATTTAGATATATTATAATAAGTATACTAATAAAACTAGCTGTATTCTTTTTAAATTTCTATATATCTATACTTATAAATAAAATAGCAGTTTTTTTTAAGTTTATTTTAATTTTTAGATATTAATATAAGTACAGTATAATTTATTATACTCTAGTCTTTCTATATAATAACTTAAATAAAAATAATATTATTATAGGTAATTACTTCTTTCTTACTCTAATATATTTAGTTAGCTTTAATAGCTATATTACTATCTTTAAATAGAATAATAATAGAAACCTTTAGAATAGAAATAGTATTATTATAGGCTTAATTTACTACAGTTAAACTAATTAATAGGCTGTACTTATTATACTTCTCTTTCTTTTAATTTATATAGTTTAATTCTATTTTAGAACTTTTATTAATAATAAATCTCTTTACTCTATATTCTATATATATTAGTCTATTTACTATCTGTATATTACTCTATTTCTTTTTATAGTTATTTAGTACTACTATATTTTATATACTTACTAATAGCTTTTATATTAAGATATTATATTCTTTTTATTTTATAAGAACTTATTACTTTTTCTATCTCTTTATATTCTTTATAATAAGAACCTTCTTTATTTTATATTCTAAGTTTAGTAAGTTATTTTTATTTAATAAAACTTAAACTAAATTTAATTTATAATTAAATAGTATCTAACTTAGTAATAAATTAAATATAGTATACTTTATTAAGTCTAATAGAATATAGAGTGGATTCCTTTTAGAATATTTAATATTATAGTAAGTAGTAATAATATATCTATAATAGTATACTTTATTAATATTTAATTAAACTTATAGTTAGGCTAGTTTATCTTAATATTCTATAAACTTAACTATATTTAATTCTCTTTTAAAAATTATTTTACTAGATATTAGAACTTATTTATCTTTTCTATTTATTATTATTACTTAAAGGTAATTACTACTTATATAAAATTCTAGTTTTAATATAAATAGTCTAAAAAGATAACTATATATCCCTTTAGTAATATAATACTTATAGTTAGTATATATATAAGTAGAACTAACTCTATTTTATAACTATTAAAAAGCTAGTTTAAGCTGATTTTTATTATTATTAAGTCCCTATTATTTAATACTATTTAGTATATTAGTAAATAGTATTTCTAGTTATATTAATAGAAGGTAATAACTATTTAAAATATTATCTGTACTTTTTAATTTATCTATTTTATACCTCTATCTATTTGAAAATAGTAAGCTATTAATAGTAGCTATTTTACTCTTACTAACTTATAAAATATTATTTAAAAACCCTTTAACTAATTTAAGCTTTAGTTAGTAATAATTTAGTTAGGAAATCTATAGAAGTACTATTAGTATTTCTTAAAACATTCTATATATATCTTTATATCTATTAATATTATTATCTCTAGCTAAATATATTTAGAAAGACAGTTAGTAATAACTATTAAGTATTAAAGATCTTTTTTTTTATAAACTAATAGATTTACTATAAAGTTAATAGAAATTTAAAATTAATATCTATCTGCTATTAAAATTAGTTATAGTAGTTTTTATTGCTATTATTAGTTTTTATAGTATTTAATATAGTAGTAATTCTATATAAAGTACTTAACTATTAATAATATACTATTATAATAGAATCTTTAGATTAACAACTTATATATTATTTCTATATTTAGATACTTTAATAAAGTTAAGTTATAGATATACTATATAATTACTATAGTAAGTAGTTTTTAATTTAGTAACTATAAATACTTTTAATAGATAATTACTTTCTATATATTTAGAGTGTAATCTATAACTTACTTTTATATCTATACTTTAATTAAAAAATATTAATTATTCTGCTTAATTATAAGATAGTAATATTAATAGACTATATTCTTATATACTATTTAATTCTATAGTAATTATAGGAATTTATTAAAGAATAATAACTTACTCTTAAAATATATTTAGCCTTTAGTTATATTACTTAGAGATATTTACTTTACTAATACCTCTATAGATTTAAAATAGGCCTATAATAATACTATATTTACTAGGTATATTATCTAACTGTATTTTTATATAAAACTAACTTCCTTCTATTTATATCTAAAGAGAGTATTAAAATACTATATCTATATACTAAGTTAGTATTATAAATTATAGTTAAACTTTCAGAGTATTTTTACTTAATATACTTATTATTCTAATATTTCTATTAGTTAGATAAAATACTCTAGATTTTTATAGTCTATTAGAATTATAAATAGTATAGCTATATTTTATAATTCTATAGACTGTATCTTAAGATATAATATTACTACTAGTAATTTCTTATTATAAATTGTATAGTTATATATATAGAAGTATTAGCTATTATAAATAGTAATATATATAATAAGTAAGTAAGCTAAATAAGTAAGTAAGCTAAATAAGTAAGTAAGCTAAATAAGTAAGTAAGCTAAAAATCCTAACCTTTAAAATTAAAACTTCAATAAAAATATAATAATACCTTAAATTAATTAAAACTAATTGCTATACTCTTCCTTAGATATTTTAATAACAATCTAATAAATTCTTATATTATAACTAATCTTTCTATAAGTTCTATAGTATCTTTCCCTTAGTATTACTAACCCCTCTTAACTACTACTTCTTAATAATTTAGTAGCTACCTATATATTAATATCTTTTTAATCTATTTTACCTCTTTTTTTATTTATAGTTATCTTCCCTCTATTCTGTAGGTAGGTTCTTTTTGCTCTATACTACTTACTAAGAGTTTTATTTACCTATTAAAGAATCTAGTTTTTAGACTTTAATAATACTATTTAATATATTATTGCCTTTATTCCCTTAGAAAATAACTTAAGTACCTTAAGAATAAATACTAAAAAGCTACTCTAATATCTTTTTATTTATCTTTTAAGATATTTAGACTGCAAATTAGCCTTAAGTACTATCTTTAGAGTCTTTAAGACCTAAAGGTTAAAGAGGCTAACTTTCTCTACAGCTAGTATTAGAGTCTATAGCTGTATATTAAGCTTTAATATAATATTTTCTGGATTTAAAAGAATAAGTCCAGCCCCTTAAAAACCTCTCTTAATATTACTCTTTATTATAGCAGCTTTATAGGCAGTATAAAAGGCTGAAAAAAACTCAGTCTTTAAAATATAGGTTATAGAGTATCTAATTAATTACTTAATTACTTAATTATAGGCAGTTTTAAATAGCTTAAAGTACTTAATATTAAGAGGCTAGAGTAGATAAAATAAATAAGGCAGTATATAAGGTATAATAATATTATTCTCTTTATAATATTTCTTAAAGTTAATAGAGTAGTAACTTTTATACCTATTAAGAATTAAAAGATAATAGTAACTAATTAATTAATTCTTTATATACTAATTAAAGTGCTTAATATAACAGGCAGTAAGGGACGCTTAGGCTAGCTAGTCGCTAGCGAGGATATCTCTAGAGTGGCCCGAATAAGGTTAAAAGGGGAGGTCAGTACTGTTATAGGAGAGGAATCATCATCATCTTTCTTTCATCAGAGATTCTTCCGAGAAGTCAGAGAGGCCGAAAGGGCTCGAGGCTGCTAGGAAGTCTATTAATTCATTGCCTTTATTTTTGAGAGATTTATTTGAGTCTATTTTAACGGTCACTACAATCCTTATCCTGCCTCCGTCTTTAACCTCCCTCAGATATCGGGCTGCTGCAGGCTCTATTGATGCCTTGCCAGCGAACTTTCCTGCGACGGACCCGATATTCTATCTCATCGGATGCTTCCCTATCAGGAGATATAAGCCTCAGATTGATCCGACCTTATATGCGTAATCTGATGCAGCTTCAGGCTGACTAGCTAAGATGCCTAAGTGATGATTCTCTGTGTATCTCCTCTAGGGTAAGTTAATAAGTTGGGTGTTATTTCTGTTTCTTTCTGCTGCTAAATTAAGCTACTTAAAATCTATTTTATTATTAATTTAGCTATTTTAAGTTATTATAATAACCTAATTATTTAGGAGGTTACTTTTTTAGTATTAGCTAATAAGATAATATTAGCTTGTAACTATAATAAATAGCTGGATTACTTAGCTTTCTATATTAATTGCCTGAATAACTATAATTTATTTCTAGTTTTTAAGCTGGATTGATTTTAAGTTTCTATATCTATCTATATCTATAACAATTATTCTGCTTGTAATTATACCTATTATAAAGCCAGTCTTATTAAAGTTATAGATATTAATTAGATTAATACTATATTTTGCAATTATATTCTTTATAAGCTGAAACTAATTATAAATAATAGTTAAATCTTTATATTTAGCCCTCTAATAGTTATATTTATAAAAAAAATATATCTTAAGCTCTAGTTATTACCTAATAAAGTTAGAAGCTTAATACTTACTGACAGATAATATATTGCAGTTAGTAAGCAGTTAGTTAGCTATTTCTTTAATACTATATAGTTATAGAGGAAATTCTTATAAATTCAGGTTAAGGATAAACTGAATAATAATCTGCTTCTTTAGATTAAATAGCTTATATAATTTAGGAATAGTATTATATTGAAATAGTATATCTTTCTGCCAGTAATATAAGGTAGTATAATCTATATTATAGATTTCTATAGCACTTTAGATATTTAATTTTCAGTTATTTTAAAGAGCTTAAAAAGTAAGAAGAATATTTCCCTCTTTATTTAATTAAGATATTTTTAGTTATTAAAAATTAATTAATTAATTAAAAAGATAAAAAAAAATTAAGGGATTTTTAGCTTACTTACTTATTTAGCTTACTTACTTATTTAGCTTACTTACTTATTTAGCTTACTTACTTATTTAGCTTACTTACTTATTTAGCTTACTTACTTATTTAGCTTACTTACTTATTTAGCTTACTTACTTATTTAGCTTACTTACTTATTTAGCTTACTTACTTATTTAGCTTACTTACTTATTTAGCTTACTTACTTATTATATATATTATACTACTAGCTATAAAATATTATTTTTATTCTTTTAAGAAATATATCTATTTAGAGCTACTTTTAAATAGTTAGCTTTAATAACTGCCTTCTTATTAAAGTCTTACTATCCTAATATTAGATATAATATAAATATTAATTTTAGTATTTTAAATACCTTATTCTTTTTGTTACTTTAGTGGAAATATATATTAATATATATTAAATAGATTAGTAATTATATAATATATATAAAGTTTAGAATAAAATTTCAATAGAAATTTACAAATTCTATAAAGCTATATACCTTTTAAATTTATAATAGTATCTTTTAGTTTTAAATTACCTAGATTTTCTTTAAGTTAAATTATATTAAAACTTTAATTATTATAATAAACTCTAGATACTTAATCTCTTTTACTGTAAACTTATATTTCTTTAAGTTTAAATAAAGATCTACCTTCTAGAATTTTATTAAAATAGTATAAATCTTCTCTATATAGTTCTTTTTTAATCTCTTTAAGTAGATTAATATATTATTAAGATATATAGTAATAAAGTCCTTTAGTAATAATTTTAATACTTTATTAATATACTATTAAAATATTACTAGAGTCTCTATTAGCTTAAATAGATATACTAGCTATTTAAATAACTTAAAATAGATATAGAATACTATTAGATACTTATTACTCTCTGTAATTTATATTTTGTAAAATACTATATAGATATCTACCTTAATAAATTACTATACTTCTAATAGTAAGTATAGTATCTTCTTTATTAAGAGTAATAAATAATAGTCTTACTGTATAATTTTATTTAGTATATAATAGTCTATATAGAATTTCTAACTGCCTTTTAGCTTTTTAACTAATAGAATTAAAGTTACTACTAATAAAAAGCTTATATAGATTTAGTCTTTATCTATTAGCTTTATAACTTATTAGTAGATTTTTAGTAGTTAATTACAGAATATAGAATATAATAGCTTCTATAGAAGTTTTAATATAATATTATTTAATCCTACTTTAAGCTAAATATAATAATTTTTTATACTTTAGTATAGAGGTAATATAGTAGTCTTTTATTTATTAAAAAGTATAGTAAATTTCTATAACTTCTTAGAGAGTTTATATAATTAATTTAACTTTTCTATCTATTAGGTAATTTCTTCTTCTAATATTATATTAATTTCTTTTAAGCTTATAGCTAAAAATATATATATATTTTAACTGTTTATTACTAATATCAATATACTATTACAGTAAATAATAAGCTAATAATAGGCCTACTTCTTATAGATTTAACTTTCTATTTCTATAGTAATAAGTAGGTTTCTTATTACTTTAATTTATAGCTTCTATAAAAAGACTTTTAGTATAACCTTTTAGTATTCTATTTATAGTAGTTTTAATATAGTATTTTAGCTGAGGTTTAAAACTATATATATTATTATATAGCTATACTAGCTGTTAAAATCCAGTACTATTTAAATTATATATAAAATTATTATTTTTATTATTTATAGGAACTTATTCTATTTAATCTTTACTGCCTATATTTACTACTTATTTTATTAGAAGTAGAATAAATTTTAAATTAAGATATTATACTATATATTTACTTACTGCCTTATAGTAGTTATAATTACTATTAATTTAAATATTTAGATAATAAATTAAATTAATAAGTATAGAAACTAAAAAAGATAGACTATCTATCTTTATTCTAATTTTCTATAAATCTTTAATCTTTTTATTTTCTTTATTTATCTTATTAAATATCTTATTTACTATTTACTCTTTAGTAAGATTTAACTTAAAAGTAATTTATTTTCTAAGTTTATCTTTACTTCTATATTTAGCCTTTTAATATTAGAAGCTAGTATTAGTTATATAGCTAAATACTATAAATAACTACTAATAAAATATATAGTATTACTATAGTATAGATATTATTTAGCCTTATATTATACTGTAATTACTAACTTAATAACTTACTTTATATATTAGCTTTACTCTAAAAATAAACTAGCTTAATATAAGCTTATATTAGTCTTCTTTTTTATTTTAGTTATTAGTATATCTTTATTACTATCTTTTTCTCCTTATAGATTATATATTTCTAGTAATTAGTAATAGTAAAGTTTCTTTTTAAGTTAGTATAACTTAATATTAAAGGTAATACCTTAGTATATTAAAACTGTCTAAATATAATTATAGTATAGAATGCTATAATTAAGGCTAATATTCTATATCTACTTTAGAATTATATTATATAGCTTAAAAAGCTTAATATTATCTAGCTAGCTCTAGCTACCTACTATTATAAGCTTTTATTTAAATATAATATAAAATACTATAAAAAACTCTATTAGAAATTACTATATTAAGTCTAACTCTATATAGGCTATTACTTATTAGTATTTATCTATAAATAGAAAATTAAAATATACTAAAAAGTATTTAGTATTATAGTTATACTATATACTATTTATAAAGTATATTATTACTTTTAGCTATATTTTTATAATATAGAGGTTTATTTAAATAAAGTTCTATTATATCTTTATATTTCTAATAAACTTCTTATTAACCTTTAGTTTATATATTATTATTAGATACTATACTAAATAGAAAGCTAAATCTTCTATAAATAGCTCTCTTAATTTAATTAGCTTTCTATAGAATAAAATAATAATAAGGGGATTTAGTAATATAGTTATTATTAGATTTAATATTCTCTTTAAAGTATTAAATACTACTAATTATAGTATCTATATTTTTAGTTCTATTTTCTTAATCTACTAGTTTATATTCTATAGAGTAATAGCTACTATTTCTAACTGTAGCTATATCTATTCTACTTAAAGGTATATTTACTTCTAAATATATATAAAATTATTACAGACTTAATTAGATATAAGCTTAAATATAAGAAAGTCTATTAATATACTTTATTTATTTATTATTATAAAGTTATTAACTAAAGTATTTTTTAGCTACTTAAGTTAAAGAATATTCATTAATTATAATAAGGCTAGTTTTAATATAAATACTTAATAGATACTATATAATAGTATTAATAAATATAAAAAGAAATCTTTCTATTTACTTTAGGTCTAGCTTAAGCCTATTAAATATATATAGTTATATAGTTTATTCTATACTATAGATATAAGCTTTAAGCTTAAGTCTATAATAAACTCTACTAGCTAACTTAATAAGTTAATTAGATAATAATTCTACTATAGAAGCTATAAAAGCAGTATAAGTATATACTTTAAGTATTTAATTTTGAGTTTTTAAAGCTTAAAAATAAAGCTTTTAAAGCTTTACTTTTTTAAACTTATATTAGTAATAAGTATATATTAAAAGAGACTTAAACTTATATTAATCTTATTATTTTTATATAAAAAAGCTATTATTAATATTTAAGTATTAATAACTATAGTAAATAGTAAGATAATATATCTTATATATATATATAAGCTATATAGCTACTTACTGCTATATTTATATACTATTAGTATATTAAACTTAATTTAAAAAAGTATAAAAAAGTTTATTAAATTAATTTCTATAACGTATATAATAAGTGAGTGAGCTAAATAAGTGAGTGAGCTAAATAAGTGAGTGAGCTACTTATACTGTACAGCTAAAAGTTATAATTTTCAATTTCCTAAAAGTAGCTATATAATTTTAAGGGTTTTAGGGAATTAAATTTAGATATATAAATAAAAAGGTTATAAGATAGTATTTTTTTCTAGATTTTTAAAAAATTATTTAGCTTTTTAAAAATAAAAATAAGAAAAAAAACAGTGCGAATAAGATTTTCTTAAATAACTTCATAAATATTTTTTTTAAAAAATATAAGAAATTTTATTATTATTATCATTAAGTTAATAGACTTATATCTTAAATTATATATATTTTAAGTCTAGTTTAAATTTTTAAGAAATTTCTTTAAAAATCGCACTTTAAGGTGTAAAACTGGTTTAGCTTACTTACTTATTTGGCTTACTTACTTATTATATACGTTATAGATATATTAAGCTATTTTTATATATATATATATTATATATAAAATAGAAAGTAAAATATATTAGTTTAAAATTCTTAAAAGTATTTTATTTTATTTTATTTTATTTTATTTATAAATAGTTAGTATAAATAAATAAACTTTACTATAAATATATATTAAAGTTATTAATATCTTTATTATTATTATTATTTTTATTATTATTATAGTTATTTATAATAAGTTAGTATAGATATAGTTTACTATAGTAAAAATATATTAAATATATACTATAGTTATTATTATTATTATTATTCTTATTAAAAAATATTAATATTATTACTACTTTAAATAGAAAGTTATAAAAACTTACTTATTATAAAATTTAATAATATTAATTTATTAATAAGATATTTCTAGCTTAAAAATATAGTTAAAATAGTAAGTAAAAAAATAAAATTAATTTATAAAGCTTTAAAAAAAAAGTTATAATAACTTAAAAAATAAAATTTAAATATTTAGTAATAAGCTGCAAAATTATTTTATTATTAATAGCAATATAATATTAAACTCTATAGCTATAGCTATTAATAGTTAGTAAGTTATTTTAATTTATTAAAGCTTACTTTAATATATATAACTAACTTATTAATATAATTAAAATAATAATAATATACTATATAAAGCTTGTAATATTTTTAGCTTAAAAGAATATAGCTCTATTTCTATATAATAATAGTATATTATTTACTTTTTCATTATCTATATATTCTTTTATTTATTATTATATATAATACTATTTTTTAAGTTATATTTAAAAATAGCTAATATAATCTATTAACTTATATTTAGTTATAATATATAGTAAAATAAATAGTTTAAAAGCTTATACTTTTTAAGAAACTTTTAATATACTCTATATTTTACTCTTTCTATATCTTTTTAAAATTATAAAGATATTTAATATTATATTAATAACATATATAATAAGTAAGTAAAACAGATAAATAAGTAAAATAGAAATCCCAACCTCTAGAACTAAAATTACAATAAAAACACTACAAACTATTTAATTAATTAAAACTACTTATTATACTCTTCCCTAAATATCTTAATAACTATCTAATAGATCCTTATATTATAGCTGGGCTTACTGTAGACACTATAATACTAAACTCCCAGTTATACTAACCTTCTTTAACTACTACTCTTTAACAATTTGGCTACTACCTATATATTAACCTCTATTTAATTAATTGCCTGCTTTCTTTTCTCTACTGTTATTACCCCTCTCTTTTATAGTTAGATTTTTTTTGCCCTTTAGTGCTAGCTTAGTATTTTATTTGCCTCTTAAAGGTCTTTAACTTTAGTTCTTAATAAGGTATTCTTATATATTATTACTTTAGTACTCTTAATAAGAGATTTTGGGACTTTTAGAATTAACTCTAGAGAGCTATTTTAATACCTTCTAATTTGTTTTTTAAGATATTCAGACTGAGATTTAGCCTTAAGTACAGTCTTTAGGGTCCTTAATACCTAAAAGGTTAACAGTTTAGCTGCCTCCTTAACTGGTATTAATATCTATAGCTATATATTAAGCTTTAAGATTATATTTTTAGAGTTAAGAGGAATAAGTCTAACTCCTTTAAAAGCCCTCCTAATATTTATTTCTATTATAGTAGCCTTATATATAGTATAGAAGGCCGAAAAGAACTTAATCTTTAAAATATAGGTTATAGAGTATCTAATTAGATACTTTATTTCTCAACTATAAGCTTTCTTCAGTATACTAAAGCACCTAATATTAAGAGGCTAAAGTAGATAAAAAGAATAAGATAGTATATAAAGCTAGATAATCTTTTTCTTTTTATAATATCTCTTAAATTTAATAGAGTAGTGACTTTTATAGCTATTAAGAATTAGAAGATAATAGCAACTATTTAATTATTTAGCTATATACCAGTTAAAGTACTTTAGCCACTCTAAATCTATTTTATTATCGGTCTAGCTATTATAGGTTATTATAATAGCTTAATCGCCCAGAAGGATACTATCTTAATACTAGTTAGTAAGGTAATATTAGCCTGCACTAATAATAAACAGCTAGATCGCCTAGCCTTTTATATTAATCATCTAGATAACCGTAATCTATTTCCAGTTTTCAGGCTGTACTAATTTTAGTTTTAAATATCTTTCTAAACCTATAATAACCATTCTGCTTACAATTATACCTATAAGAAAGCCAGTCTTATTAAAGTTATAGAGATTATCTAATTAAATACTATACTTTGTAATTGTATTCCCTACAAACTGAAATTAGTTATAGATAATTATTAGATCTTTATATTTAGCTCTCTAGTAGTTATATTTCCAAAAAAAAAACATATCTTAAGCTCTAAGTATTGCTTAATAAAGTTTAAAGCCTAATGCGTACTGACTGGTAATATATTGCAGTTGGCAAGTAATTAATTAGCTATTTCTTTTATACTATATAATCGGAGGGAAAATCCTTATAAATCTAGATTGAGAATAAAGTAAATAAAAATCTCTTTCTCTAGATTGAATAGCTTGTATAATTTCGTAATAATATTGTATTGAGATTGAATATCCTGCTATTGACGCTAGAGTGTTATTAGGTTAACTGTATAGATTGCTGCAGTATATTAGAGCTTTAATTTTAGGTTATTTTAAAGAGCCTAAAGAGTAAGAAGTATTCTATACTTAGAATTAGATTGTAATATACTGAGTGGTTAAGAATTAATTAATTAAATTGAAAAGATATAGGTTAAGGGATTTTTATTTTACTTATTTATCTGTTTTACTTGCTTATTATATACGTTATTCAGTTTTATATTATTAAAATATTAAGCTAGTTTTATAAAAGCTTTATAGATAATTATAGCTATAATACAAGATAAAATTAAATAAATATTAAAAGAAAGATTAGCCTTTTAATAATAGAAAATATCTTTCTTATATCTTATTATTTAAAAGAAAATTACTATCTTAAAATTATTACCTATAGATAGTAAGATTATTAACTATAAACAGTAAGATTATTAACTATAAATAGTAAAATTAAAATTAAAATTAAAAGAATTAAATTAAAGCTTAAAGTAAAAACTAATATATAATAACCTTATTATTTAGCTACTATTTCTTCTATTACTAAATATAGTATTAACTATTTATTTTTATTATTTAAAAATACTATATAGCTTTAATCTATTTAATAATATTAAGTTAAGCTAAAAAGAAATTAAATAGTATTTCTTTATTTTATTTTTTTAGTTTCTATAGAATAAAAGATTTATAGTAATTTAAAAAGAAATAAAATAGTTATTTAAAAAGGCTTTAAAAACTGAAGTTAGAAATAATACAGTCTATATAAATAATAATTAGTATAGCTAGAAGTTATACTAATAGAATAATTATTATTATAAAGCTATAAGATAGTATATATATTTAAAATAATTTTAATTAGCTTAATCTTTAATATATATATTTAAAATAACTTTAATTAGTTTATTCTTTATTTTATTAAATAAGATATTACTACTATATAGACTACTAAAGAATATTAATCTCTATTTTTAAACTTAAAAACTATAATAATTATTTAGAATAAAGATTAAAATATATATCTTTAAGAAAATAATAAAGAGTAAGAAATTCTCTTTCTATTAATATAAGATATATTAGATTATAATTTAAATCTATTTTATAAAGATTTAAATAGACTATTTTTTAACTTAAAGAAATTTCACTAAGTCTAACTTAACTTTTTCTGCTAACTTTACTCCTAACTCAGCTGTAGACCAGCCCTTACTAGTAAGTAACTATATGTAGATATTAAGAGTATTCTCTGTAAATTGTTAATAGCAGTATAAGCACACAGTATTTACATTCCATTTTTATTATATTGCAATTTTCAGGCAGATTCCGCCAAGCTGTAGCTCGTATAGCCCGTTCCTATCTGAAGGGTATGTTAGCTATATAGACAACTTAAGGGGGACCCTGCACCAATAATCACTACAGCAATCGCCCTTTTCACCTCCACATAAGCCAATATCGCCAATTTAAGTCCGTCTGACTTCAAATTTGAATCCTAGGATATTTACATATGATTCTCATAGTATCTCAATTTTCAGTTGCTGCGGCTCGTACTGCCTTACTGATGTATCTGTCACACAGACAACTTGAGAGAACCCCACACGCCTCGCCAGATGACTACTGCAGTGACCACAGCGGAAATCGAATTTTATCAGTGCGCTAGCAAGTTTCCTACGAAGAAAAATACATCATTGAGAAGAGCGGACAGACCAGCCCTGGCTGGGCACCACGCCTAGTCGACATAGAATCACGGCTTATGAGGTGTTGACGAGCCTCCGCCCAAGCTGATCAAAGACGGGCGTATTTGATCGACGCCACGATCGACGAAATAGCTATAACTATTCCCGCCCACCCTACGTTATGGTGCCCGACCACGAGCCTCAAGCATCCCACAGGTGGAATTCACAATGCGCAGCCTCATTTATGCTGGTTGGGTAAGCAGAGCGTGCGGCTGAAAATGATCATGAATGCATGGGCTAGTTGTAATGGCATTTCAAAGAACTAGGCTGCAGGTATGATCATGTGATAAAATTTGTGTAATATGGACTGCTGGAGCAATTTTCTTCCAGATATTGCAGACATATCGCACACCAATATTGCAACAAGGGATCAAGTAGCAAGCATCATCAATATCAGCGCATCACATATACTCTCAAAACCTTCTGGACAACATAACAAATGCACTCCTCTACGTGGAGGCAGAGGGGTCCAGATTCTGAGTTGCTTCAATTTTTGGAACGAGTCCAAATCGTTGGTTGCCTTGGTCCCAAATCTGTCTCTCATTAGCATGCTTCTCAACATTTTAGCTTCGAGACGACTTACCGCGTAGACCGACTTTAGAAAAGCGTCGCCCAAAATATCAAAGGACATATTGCCCCTCGACTGAACTGCGCCGTACCAGTTGTTATTGTCCGCAGGTGCGAACGCCAAGTCCTCGGGCTGGATCACAAACTGCTTCTCCCCAATCGCTACCTTGAATTCCGGAAGGTCTTCTACCTTTGTGCTCGTGGGGAAGACATAGCCCTGTTGGGTCGAGTCATAGGTCGCCCCAGGGATTGCATTGTACAGCGCCTCGCAGACCTTGTCGGAAACCAAGACTAGGGTGGTGCCGGTATCCGCAATGGCATTGTTTTCGGACAGATTGATGATCTTGCCATTCACAGAGGCACTGGCAGATGGGAACATCCAGAAACCTTGGGACGAGTCAATGTCGGTCCAGCTAATTTCCTCTCGGGAGCTCGAGACAAGATCAGTGTCAATGTAGCCAAAAGTGTAGAATGACTCGGGCGAATTAGCATCCCGCTGGCTGTAAAACGCCGAGGTAAAGAGCTGAGCGTCCTTGGGAATGTCACTTTGTTTCATCATGTTGACAACAGGAGTGTCTGCAGGGTCTGAATTCCCATTGGTCATGACCGTGTTGATCGATGGGAAAGCAAGGCCAAGAAGACCATCGCCAGTGCGCCGGGCAAATTGCGGGGAGAGTTCCGATGCGAGCTCGACAGTTTGATTCTCAATGGTCAAACCACCAATGGTAACATTATCTGAGCCGCAATCTCCAGATGCGGAGCTCCTATCTCCATAAGAGATTTTCCACTTCTGGTGGGCGAGCTTTTTGAACGATGAGGAAGATGAAGGATGAAAGACATTGTGACCTTTCTGGATGCTCTTATTCAATTCTTTTGAGAAGACCTTTAGATACCTCGTCAGAATTGTGCACTCCCTGGCTTAGAGCCGGATTATAAATGCTCACCCAAAGGTCTGCGGACCCAGTGTCAAAGTCCAACTTGAAGTTCTGAGGGGGCGTGCCAATGGACACCTCGCACAAGTACATCGAATCAAACTGCTGGTCCTCTGCCGTAACCTCCCCAGTTTGAGTTCCGTCGGCATCTAGCTTCTTTTGAAGAAGCTTTGTCTGATAGGCACGTCCGCCCACTGCAGCAAGAAATCTAGGGTGAGCGAGTCCACGCTGCTTGATTTGATGAGCTTGAAAGTACGGTCCGGGCTTGGTGGGTTCAAATCCAAAGCGGTTGAGAAGGTAGACGTAGGATTTGGTGCCGTGTCGCTTGTAGTTTTTGTTTGGCTCGACCCTGATCTTGCTCAGGCCGCGGTCGAGCCTGAATTTGGATTGAGCTTCATAGATAGCTTCCATGTTGAGATATGTTGATGATATACCAGGTGAATAGAAAAATAGCGAACAACAGTAGAGTGACTTTCTAAAAGATGGAAATTGAGAGATGATAGAGATAATGGGGCCAGGGTCAATTTATACTATGAGTTGTAAAATCAAAGGAATCAGTAGTCTTGAATCAGCTATCGGAGGTTCTTTATCGTACTATTATACCTTCGCTGACGACCCCATTTAAATCGCTGGTGCTGACTCATTTCGTCATCATACGAGGAGCTAGCAATCGGAGCGACACTGGCCAGTGGTGGAGGGAGGTGAAAGGGGGGAGGGGAGTAAGGAGGGAGGGTTGCGCGGTCAAGACCTTTCGTTCCGAAAGGCACTCCCCATTTGATCCAGACGCCGACTAATTACCGAAGATCAGCTGAAAGAACGTTTTCTAATGTGATGTAATAAAGTGTCATCATTTTCTTGTATTTGAAGTCTATTAATAATGGAGGGAATAGTTAACATGTGAAAGCACAACCCACTGTCAGACGGAGTATATGGACTACAAATGCACTACCGGCAAGAGGAGTGTACATTCCCTTTTGCCGTAGTGGTATTGCGACACCCACATAGATATGTTGTCTTGGTTGCTAGATGTCTGTGGTTGGCGTCTGGTAAAGAAAATTTCCGATCATTTGTAGATAGACTTGGTGTGTGATGTAGAAGTGGAGAAGTAAATCAGGAAAGAGAGGGTATTCCCTGGACAGGCAGGTTACCTGGGGTTTCACATGCTCTACCTTCGATAGAGCTGACTCGTCTGGTAATTTCGGGGGAGCATCGTAAGGCTGCCAAGTCGGGATTCCCCAGCCCAGTGTCAGCCATCCGGCAGATCTTTCTAGCCTGCCGGTATCAGATTAAGGTTCGGTAGTTAGAGTGGGGCTGAGACAAAAATAAGTCATGGTAAATATAATTGGATAGACCTAGGAGCTCTATGTTGGGATTCTCGCTCCTACTGTTACATCTCGTGTCGGAAAGTTCCGAAGGCATTTCAAAAGGTCCATGGCTAGATACCGAGTCACTATATTACTCCATCTAGGATCTTATTTGATCCTGGCTTAACATAGTGTCTGGAAACTTCGCACATCAGGCAAAATGATACCTGAATGGCCTCAAGTCATAGAACCTTAGTCCTTATATCGTATTAAAACGCCATTTCTACCTCGGTAGATGGTGTCCCAGAAATTGTCTCCCACTACCCCTAATATTAAGATTACTAACTTTGGAAAATGACAGGTAAGATAGGGCTAAGGAAGTTAAAATAGTAAAAGTTACGGCTATTCAGGTCTGCACAACATCTAAGGAATCTAGTGTAGATATTCCAATTACAGTACGTATGAAGCCCTCACATTGGGGGCCGATGTCTCACTTTAGGGCCGGATCATTTTTCTAAGGACCCCAATACATAATATATAGACGACAAATAGTTCCAGAACTGGGCCCAGACACAAAGAGGATGCTATATTAAAGCCAGGGTCAAACCAGCTAGGTATTGCAATTGAGGCGGCCGGATAGTTTGGCATCCAACAATAGGGTAACAGACTAGACAACCTTTGTGACTGACGTATGGCTGATGCCGTCAACTCGCTGTCATCTAGCATTGGGAAGCCAATGGACGGTTTAGATGCTACGGAAGTGGCTGAAAGTGGAATGATTGCTGACCTGAATACCTAATGTGGCTTGGAACTGTATGCCCTACTTGACGCCGAGCTTTTCAACGGCCTATTATTGTTGCCTGATCGCGGCAGGCCTTGAGAGGGAATCCGAGAACTTCACTCTTTTGAAGGACGAGCAGCATGTGAAAATCGGTAATATATCCACGGCGACCTATTGGTGGCGGATTGAGCGGCTTAGCACCACAGCGCTGCCAAATCGCGCCCGTGCCCTCAGCAACTTCGAATATTAACCCCTCTCCACAGCCAGCTGGCCAAACGCAATTCCTACGTAATCGAGGGTCTCTATCTTATGCGATGACCGGGAACCTGCTTGAAGCTATCGAGCAGGGCCCCTGGATCCGTCAGTTTGTGCGATGAGGCACTTCGTACGATGAGTTGCATGTAGGCAGCCCGGGGCCGCGAACTGCTAGCCCGGCCTGAGAACAATGTAGCTCCATAGCCAGGCAAACACATTAGTCTGCCACATAAGACCCTCGCACACCATACAGGTCACTCCACAGTCCTTCCCACAATGGGTCATGGCTGGCGACTGATACAGTGAATGAATGAATTTATTCCGCCCGGGAGGATACGCCTCATAGAGCCCACAACGTTAAATCTCGTTACATTGGTTTTTTCCGGCTTTTGGCCCTTAGACCCTCAACCTCTCTAATCCTTACACCCCGCCACTTTTCTCAGCCTTACTTATCCCTGCGACAGGCCTGCTTGAAGACCAACTTCTCCAAGTATTCAGCATCCCTTCTTCAGCAGCTAAAGCCTAGTCTGTCTACTAGAGGCTGTACTATGTCAGTTCTTGTTGTCTTGTCTAATTGATTAGTATTTTTTTTTCCGTCTGTATAGTATCCAAACGGCCTGTGCTTATTGCAAACTTAATTGCTGCTCGCACTGCTTGTAAGTTCGGGCTCTACTTATACCCATCCTCTGCTGTCTTGCCTCCTAGAAAGAACGATAGATTGCCCCTCTTTCCTTGGTCGACATTTCGCATGTGCCCTTGTTGCTTGTCCTATTGCGTGCATAGGAAGAGGGAATGGTCGACTGTTTCTTCTTCCTGGCCGCAGTCGCATATATCTGTCTCCGCTGCGCCTTATCCTGTGCAGATACCTATTGACCCGCGCCATCCCCGTTTGCAGCTGTACCAGGATGTCGGATTCGCGTTTCTTCAGGGGGTCATATAGTGTGACAGTATGCTTGCCGGGCAGCGCCTTGTCGCTCGTCGTCGTTCCATCTCTTCTCTTCAGGGGAGGTATCTTATCACATGTCGCTTCGCCTCCCGGCGAGAGGTACTTGGCCGATTGCCAGATATTGGCTCCATCTTCAAGAAAGCTGTCCCAATGTGCCTTTTTCTGCCTCCTGATCCCATCGTGGTATTCCTTTGCTGCTTCCCTGGCCTTTTGTTCCACGTCCGCTGCCTCCCATCCTCGTCGCCGGCATGCTCTTGCCTGGTTTCGCCAATACGTGTACATCCGCCGCAGCCGGGTCGGGTCCGTCGTCCACCATCTCTTGGCGTATGGCGATGGCTTGGCTCGCGGGACCAGACTGTTGATTGCGTCAAGAACCACCGACATCATCCTGTCCGTCTGAACCTGCACTGTGCCGCCCCACGGCAATGCTTCCAGCTTCGTCCTCACCCTCTCCTTCATCTCCAACCAAGGTGCATTCTTGAATAGCAGTCTATCGCTGGGTGGTCGTTCCGGCGGTGTCGTGTCGAATTCCGTTCGGATCGCCCGATGGTCTGACCTATGCTCTGTCGGATGTATTCCACAGCTCGTCATTTCGGCCGCCAGCTCCGTCGACGCCAGCACCAGGTCAATCGTGCTCGCTCTACCTCCCGGACCTTCCCACGTCTTCGTACCTCGGGGCAGCAAGCTGTAGAGGCCATGTTCCCCCATCAGCTCTATGGTCAGCCCAGCTTCGCCTTGCCTCCTTCCCGTCGCCTCGTCGCCTCCCCACAGCATGTCGTGGCGATTGAAGTCTCCTGCCAAGATCACGTCAGTTCTTCTCCCGGATCCATGGCGGAACTCGGCAATCGCCGTTTGCAGCTGCCTCATCGCGACTTCGAGTGCCCGCGCGTTCCTCCGCTCTACATACACCGACACCACCAGCACGTCTCTCTCGGGGAACCCGATGATCGCTCCCGTCAGGTCTGACGATGCTATCGGGGATCTGCTCTGCCTCCAAATCCCTCCGTATCCAGAGCATGCTGCGGATCGGCCATCGCGATTCACGCGGCTCTCGCGTCTGGGTGGGGATCATCGTCGTCCCGTTTCTGTGGTGGTTGGGCGCCGTCATCACCTGTCCCTCGATTGTGCATGCCCACGGCTCTGCCACCGCTAACGCCGCGTAGTCCCCAAGGTCTTTGTCGTTCATCATGCTCAGATGCACCTTGTCGTTCTTCCGCACGTTCAGTTGGTACACTTGTAGTATAGTGCTCATTTCCTCGCACTTGCGCAATCGATATGCCCGACGGAATGATTCGTGCCGTCCTCCGCACGACACGCACATTGGCTCTGTTGCCTCGCATTGTCCATGGTAGTGTCCTAGCTCCGCACATCTGTCACATCTCTGCGCCTCTTTGCAGACGAATGCCTTGTGGCCTAGGCCCCAGCAGTTGTAGCATTTCACCACACTGGTCTTGGGTTCGAAAACGCTGGTCCTCGCCGATTCTCCAGCAAGGTGAAAGTACTTGCCTTCCAAGAGCCGCCTTGCGTCACTTTCCTTCGTAACGTAGATCACCATCGACCCGTAAGCTTTGCCGTTCCCCTTGTCGCTGAGCCAGTTCATCCTAGTAATCGTCACTTCGTTCTCTTGGCCGAGTGCCTCGGCGACCCCAGGAAGCGGGTTGTCATACGAGTCCAGGACGACCGAACGGTTGGCCCCATTGATCTTGACCGGATATAGCCGCTCTCTCAAGATCTTTGCCCCTGGTATATTTGCTCCTGTGGCTGAGGGTGTCAGATAACCGACTTATTTCTGCATAATATTGCCCAACCGCTTTTTGTTTGAGCGATGGTTGCAGTATTGTGGCTTCTTTCATAATCGTTGTTCTTTTTGGGGTAGTGTACGCTCTGTCAATTGAACTTCGGCGCAGATCCTAAAATCCCACTGAATCCCCGCAATTAGAGGGGACAAGTTGCACTATCAGATTGATTATTGTACTTAGCGATTGTAGCGGTCTGCAGGTAGATCCAATTTATCTAGGTAGAGGTAAGTAATCTTTCTAAGAAACCTTAGCGACTAAATACTAATTGGTCTTTATAGTTTATCTTACCTCTAGATTATCCTGCAACTGAATATATCTCAACCTAATAACTATATATCGGCTGGATATATACTATAAGAATAGAGTATATTATAGTATAAGTATTTCTCAATAAGGAATATAAAGGGCTGAAAGCTGTATTGCCTAATATTAATAATACTTATACACTAAGTGTTAAATTTATTATAGTTAATTTAATCTAATAGAAAGGGATTAATATAGTAATAATAATATTAATAATTATTTATACTTTTATTTAAATTAGTTAGAAAAGGGGGTTTTATATCTTCTTTCTAACTAAAGTCAGAATATTAATATATTTAAGGTTTTTATTATATAGAGTTATTATTTAACATTAAGTAAAATAGAAGAGTATAATATTATTATTACTATTTTATTTAATAATTAATATAGTATATTTTCTACTATAAGTATTATAAGAGATATATAATATATAGCTTTTTTTAATATTTAAGTTAGTCTAATAGTTAGTATTAAAAGTAGTATATTAAGTAAAAAGTATAATATCTATTTAAATAAATAATAAATTAGTATAAATAATTTAATTTTCCTATAAATTTAATCTATTAGTATTATTTAGAAAAAGATTATAGCTAAAGATAGCTAATATAATCTTCTATTAAATACTTAGTAAATAGTAGGTATAAATAGAGATAAAAAACACTAGAAATATACAACTTACCTAAAAGACAGCTTTAGTAATAACTAAAGGAATAATATATTTACTATAGTAAATAGAAGTTAGAACTAAAATCAGAAAGAATAAATTAAATAAATAGAACTAATAGATACTATATTTAGTACTATTTAATTAAACAGTTTACTAAAAGAGATTAAAGAGAATAAACTAAAAAGACTATAAATTAAGCTAAAGACTAATTATAACTAAAAGTATAGCTAGATAGCTATTTTTAGTAATAATAATCTTATAAAAGGGATATATCTTACTTACTTCTATTTATATATTTAAAGCTCTTTTATAGGCTTTAATAAATTAAGCTATTAGTTTCTATACTATATAGCTTTTTCTATTAAAGAAAGCTATAGCAGTTTTAGCTCTAGCTATAATAAGAATCTAATTAAATAACTAATATTTCTAAAAATAGTAAATCTCCTACTTAATAGACTCTATTTAAAAGAAATTTTAATAGACTAAAAGGCTTATAGCTCTAAAGATATTAGCAATATATAGAGTATTTTATTTTTTTTACTTTATTTTTAGTATTATATTAATACTTAATATTCTATAAATATAAAAAGTAATTAATATACTTTAGGTTTTTATTAGTATTAATATAAGAGTGGCGCACTATTATATATCTATCTAGCTAGCCTACCTATTAGTCAGCTAGTAGGCTCCCTTTAAAGGGCTATTCAGTAAGTATAGATTCTACACTTATTAAGTAAATACTTTATAATACAGTTATACCTATCCTATTATATCTACTGTATCACTCTAATAAGACTAACCCTTATAATTTGTTTACTTCTATACTCTACTGAATCACTAGTATATTATATAAGATACAAAAGATATAAAGTGCTATTAGATATAGCAGACATATAGTGAGCAAACTATAGATACTTACTACTATATAAAAAGAACCTAATATATTAAATACTAAAGGAAAAAAGGAAATTCAGTCTTAAATTAAAGAAAAAATTAAAACTCTTATTTAAGAAAGCTAACTAGAAGAACCTATAGAGGAACTAAATCTTATTATATACAGTAGGTCTTAAAGTTAATCCTCTTATAATTTTAAACTCTTAGAATATTATATAACTCTACTATATTAATTTCAGTTATAAGGCTATTTAATAAGTACTTATTATTTATATAAGCCTAATTATAAGTTAACTCTTATATAAATATTTCTACTAGCTATAATAGTCTAATGGAAAGTATTAAACTAATAATTTAAAGCCTAAAAATAAGAAGATTAAGTATTTTAAATATAACTACTTAAGTAGATATTAAAAGAGTTAGAATTTAAAGCTCTAAAGAAATATAAATAGATACCTCTATATATCTATATTACTCTTTAAGAAAATATAAGTAGTATAGAAATAGATAATTAGATTTAAGCTATTAGAAATACTAATAACTTTAGAGCAGTAGTAAAAAACTATTAGAAGATTAACTAATCTATAATTAAACTGTATATAATATTATAAACTTAATAGTAGGTATATACTAAAAGCCTAATAAATTCTATATAGAAGGACTTTATAGACTTTCTTTAGAAATAGTATATAGACTCTAAATAAAGAGAGATTAAGCTTTAAAATAATTTTATAGAGCTATAATAACACTTTAAGTAGTTATTTATAGATTATTTTAATATATAGAGAGCTATTTATACTTCTTTAGGTACTATATAGCTAGAGAATAATATAATTTTAGCTTATTAATACTATTTTAGCCTTTAGCTAAAAGTAAAAAGAGAGATCTATAAAATATAGATTAATATTCTACAGACTTAAGAATTAGCTTAAAAAGTCTAATACTTATAGTAGTACTTTAGCTTTAGTAACTAATAATAAGATTAGAAAAAGAGCTATTTTAGTAATAGATAAAACAGACAGTTTAAAATACCTTAATTAGAATCTTTAAGTAGCTTACTAAAAGAAAGAATTTTTCCTTCTAGAGGCTAAAAAAGCTACTTTTTTTAATCTAAAGGAATAGAGAGTAACTATTTAGAAAGTAGAAATTGCAAACTATATAGTAAATAATCTATAAAACCCAATCTTATAGATATTTAATATTATAAGTATAACTAATATAGTTACTATACTATAAATTGCTTAAAGTTATAGAAAAACTAGCTATAGGTAAAATACACTCTATACTTTAAGCTAGTAGATATTTAATCTATTAAATAATAAATTAAAGAATTAAACTTCTTAGGAAATAAGAAGATATAAGATTTCTAATAAGAACTTTAATATTAGAACTTAAGCTAATTTCTATTAGTTAAATTATCTAAGGATAAGTACTTATTCTTTAAGTACTTAATAAAAAAGAGGTTAGTATAGATATAGATACTTATATATAGATATCTTTTATTAGTTACAAACTGGTATAGAGACTAAATCTATAAGCTACTAAAGAATAGTAAATTCTAAGTTTATAAAGCTTTAATAGAGATATTATACTAGCACTATTAGTATATTAGCTAATCTTCTTTTTAATAAACTATTAAAAGTTCCTAAGGAAAATCCAATATTTATTTATAGAAGTGTTATATCCTAAAGAAGCTAGTAATCTACTTCTATCTTTTAAGGCTATAGAAGATAAAGGGATTATTTATTAATATCTATATATACTTATAGAGCTATATATCTATCTTACTGCAGAATCTAATATTCTTTACTAGAAATCTAGTAGATATAGAAGAGAAGGTATATATTATATATATATATAGTATACTCTTACTAAATAAATAGCTAATAGTTATCTTAAATAAAACTTAAGATAAAAATATAGAAATTCTACTCTTAAAGCTTAAGTTAGAGTGAGAAACTTTTAGTAAGAAAGCTATAAAAAAGATACCTTTTTTAAATAGAGTTAAACACTTAATTAAGCTGCTTAAAAGTAAAAAAACTACTATTAGAATAGATATACCCTACTAATAAAAAATAGATAGCTATTATTTATAAGTATCTTACTAAAAATATAAAGAATAGACAGATTTATTATTCTATAAATAAAGTTAGAGTCTTTATTCTTTTTATATCTAAAAAGAATAGAGAGATTAAAATCTATATAGACTATTATAGTTTAAATACTATAATAGTTAAAAACTATTACTTACTACTATTAATTAGCAATCTTCTTAATAGACTATTAAAAGTAAAGTAAATCTTAAAGATTAATATTTAGAATACTTATTATAGAATTTAAATTAAAAAGAAAAACTACTAGAAGATAGCTTTTTACACTAAATATAGATACTTTAAGTATATAGTTATACTATTTAGGCTAATTAATACTCCTACTATCTTTTAAGTATATATCTATTAAATACTTACTAAATTACTAGATACCTACTATATTATATATTTTAATAATATTATAGTATACTTATAGATATAAAAATAATATATTAAGAATATTAAAAAAGTATTATAAAAACTATAATAGTTCTAGCTATATATAAAACTATCTAAATATATATTCTATTAGTAGAAAGTTAAGTTTTTAGAGTATATAATTACTTAAAAAAACTTAGGTATAAATTTATTAAAGGTTTAAATAGTAGCTAAATAGCTAATACCTATTAGTATAAAGAATATCTAAATTTTCTAGGGATTTTATAATTTCTACTATAAGTTTATTTTTAGATACTTTAAAATTATAGCACTATTAATAGAGTCTGTAAAAACTAAAAACTAAAAGATAGGTTTTTTTAGAGACTAAAATAAAAAGAGATATTTTAAATATTGAAATCTGTATTCTGTTTAGTAACTATCTTAAGATATTAAGACTTAAAGCTATAAAGCTAAATAGAGATAGATATATTACTAAAGGCAGTTTTAGGTATTTTAACCTAATTATATAGGGACTAATAAAGGCTAGTTATATACTAGTCTAAAAAGCTTTCTAATATAGAGTATTACTAGAGTATTAAATAGTAAGAGTTATTAGCTATTATTAAGAGTCTAAAATACTAAAGTTACTATCTCTTTAAGTTATTAAAAAAGTTCCTTTTATTAATAGACTATAAAGCTTTTAAAGAGGTTATTAAGATACTAACTAGAGATCTTTATAGAAAACTAGCTAGATAGATATACAGATTAATACTATTTAACTTTAATATTAAGTATTAACTAGAGAAATTAAATTTAGCTAATAGAATCTCTTATTAACTAAACTATATAGAAGGAGAAGTAAAATATAATAATATACTTTCTATACTAGCTTAGAAGCTATATATAGTTAATAAACTCTTACTAAATATCTAATAAATAATTAGTAAATTAAAGAGAAGAATAGAAGTTATTAAGGTATATATATAAGTAGTGTAGGTAAGCCTAATAGGCTCTATTAAACCTTAAGTTAAAATATAGGTATTTTTATCCTAAAATTGAAATTAAAATACTATTAAGAAAAATTAGATACTAAAAGTATTAATTTTTATTATTATAAAAAGTACTAAAAGAGCTTAAGTAATAATAGACTAAATAGAGAATATTTAGTAAGAGTAAACTTTTTATAAAAGTCTAAAGGATTTATCTAAAGCTAGAGTTATTAATCTAAAGTAATATATTCTACACTTTATTATAAAAGAGTTAATAGAAAGTAAAATAGTATTCTTATTATAACTTTCTATAAAGTTAGAAGAATTAGTCTGAAAACTACAGGCTGAAAACTAATTCTATTAGCTATAGTTAGAGAAAGTTTAATAGTTTAACAGCAGAAAGAGATAAAAACAACACCTAACTTATTAACTTACCCTAGGGGAAGTATATAGAGAGTCATCGTATAGACATCTTAGCCAGTCAGCCTGAAGCTACACCAGATTATGCATTTAAGGTCGGAACAATCTGAGGCTTATATCTCCTGATAGGGAAGCATCTCATAAGATAGAATATCGGGTCGGTTGCAGGAGAGTTCGCTGGTAAGGCATTAATTGGGCCTGCAGCAGCCCGATATCTAAGGGAGGTTAAAGACAGAGGTTAGACAGGGAATGTAGTGACAGTAAGAAGGTTTAAATAAATCTCTTAAAAATGAAGGCAATAAATTAATAAAATCCCCAGCTGCCTCGAGCTCTTATGGACTCTCTAACTTTTAGTAGGAATTTCTAAAGAATTAAAATTCAATGATATCTCTTTTAAATAGATTTTTTTCTTCCCTTTTAATCTAATTTAAACTACTCTAGAAATATCCCTACTGGTAACTAGCTAGCCTAAGTGTTTCTAACTGTCTGTTATAATAGGTAACTAGTAATAAGTTAGAAGGATACTATTATAATAAATAGAGTATACTCTTCTTTAAGAGTAAACTTATAATTTCTATATAAAAAGTATTAAAATTAGAAATTCTATATAGATATTATAATAACCTAAAAGCTAGATATATAAAAGCTTAAAAGACTTTTAAGCTAATTAGTTAAAAGTTCTATTAGAATTTAATTAGAGATAATATAGTAGAATATACTGCTAGATATTAATATTATCTTAGAGTATATATATTAAAGTATAAGCTCTATAGTATATTATAATTCCTACTGTTACTAGCTTACTTATTTTAAGAAATAAGTATAAACTTTATTAGAAAGTTACTAAATAGTACTTAAGCAGATAGTAAAGAATATAATATAATTCTGGTAATTATATACTATATAACTAAATTTACAATCTTCTTACTATATAAAAAGATATTAATAGCAGTCTAACTAATATAGCTAATCTATAAGTATATAGAATACTAATATAGAATTTTAAAGGGTATTATTAGTAATTAGAATAAGCTCTTTATAAGTTAATTCTAAAGAGACTTTATAATAGAATAAGTAACTACTTAATAAATATTAACTATATACTATCTATAGATAGATAGTTAGACTAAAAGAATAAACTAAATTATAGAAAGATATCTTTAAAAATTTATATAGGTAACTTATTACTGCAGTAAGCAGTATAGTTACTAAAGGCTGTATTTATATATAATAATAGTTACTATAGTACTATTGGAGTCTTTTTAATAGAGGCACTATATAGATATTACTTTAAAATTATAGAATATATACTCTAATATTTTAAAACTCTAGTTTAAAAAGTTATTAAGTATATTATAACCCTTTAATAAATATATACTAAAGTATAAAAAGTATAGTAATAAGCAGTAAAGTTACAGACTAAATACTATAATAAGAGATATTAAGTATAGAAATATTAAATAGAGTAAACTGTAGGTCTTTCTATAAGAAATTTCTAATTTAAATACTGCAAATTAGCCCCTAAGTATATTAAGATTACTATTACTAAAAAAATTAGAAAATAGGCCCATTAGACCTACTTACCTAAATAATATAGATGTATATATAATATATTCTCAGTTTTATTTTTAAAACTATAGCTAGAAGCTTAATAAGCACTTAATAGATACTTAATAAACCTTTTTAAACTGAAAAAAAGATAAAAATAAGTAGGAAGTAAAAGAAATTATAGCTAATAAGAAGATTAGAGATAATATTTTCTATTTAGTAAAATAGATAGAATAGCTAGTAGAATATAATATTTAGAAACTACTAGAATATTTAATAAATATATTATAAGCAATCTAAAGGTACTACTACTAAAAGAAGTAAAGTTACTAGAAATAGAATAATAAGTAATATAGTTATTACTTATAGAGTATATAATAAGTATATAAACTTAAATACTATATTTTAAACACTTTAACTTAGGGATAGACTAAATACTAAAAAAGAATATAACTATAAAAAATATAACTAAAGACACTTTTCTATTTAGTAGGGGTTTTATAGATATAGCTACTGCAATAGATAGAAATACTTACTAAGTAAGTAATAAATTTTAAGTAAATAGAAGTTTTAAGTAAGATAGAAGCTTTTAGCTTATAAGTTAGTAGTAATATAATATAAGGCAATATCTATCTAGAGGGGAATATAAATAAATTAGCTAACTTCTTTTTATTCTTTTTATACTTATTTTTAATTTCTTCTTTCTCTTTTTCTTCCTTCTTTTTATTAATCTCTTTAGGTAGTAGATAAATAGTAGCTTAACATACAGTAGAAAATACAGCAGGCAGACTACTAATAGTATTATAGCAGATAGAAGAAGTATCAGTAAAAATAATAGAAGGAGTAAGAATATTATTACTATAATACTTAAGGATAGCAGTTTTAATAGATACTGAAAAATTATTAGAATATACTAATAAAAAACTCTTAGAGGATATAGAAGTAATAGCTATATATTTAGCTACTAATAGATAATAAAATATTAAGAGAAAGATCTAAATCCAGATAGATTTACAGTAGTAAAAAGAAGTAGTTAAGTCTAACTGCTTTTACAGCTTAGCTGTAGATATACTAAATAATAATTCCAGCTAAAAAAGAATTAATAATAATAAAAATAAAAAGAATAGAAACTTACTATATAGTTAGTTTAAAGCTTAACTAACTAAAAGGAATATAATACCTCTTAATATAAAAGTATAGAGTATTTAGTATCTATATTATAAATACCTATTAGATTCTTAATAAATTTAAAAAGATAGTGCTATATAGCTAAAGCTATCTTTGTAAACTAAATAATTCTCTATTATCTTAAGTTAAAGGGAAAAGATATAGTATTAAATTAATTTTAGAAGGTATATTAATTCAGATAGTTTTAATACTATTAGGCAGTATCTACAAACTTAATAGAGATTTAAAATAGTTAGAATACTTAATAGATAAATAATAAATACTAAGTGAATACTTACTATATTATATTTCTAGTTAGATATCTTATAAATAGTATAATAAAAAGATAAAAAGCTATATATATAAATATAGAAAAAAAAGTAATACTTCTATATTAAATAGTATAAATAGAATATAACTCTATTCTTTATACTCTAGAATTTATTATTAGAAAATAGAAAGTTAGCCTGAAATTAAATTTTAAATTCTTCTAATATCTTTTAGGTAACTATAAGAATAAATATCTTAGTACTAATTTATTAGGCAGAAGGCAAATAGATAATAGAAGAGAAAATATTAATAAGATTAAGAGAAAGTTAAAAGACTTAAAAGAAGAGATAAAATATAACAGCAGATATATAAAATAGTATTAATAGTAATATTAAAAGAAAGAAGAAAAATAAAATCCCTATATAAATAGAAATAATAATAAATATTAACCCCTAAAAGTACAGTCTAATATCAATTTAGCTGTAACTTACTAAGCACTTAAACTAATAATAATAATAATAATAAACTCTGCTCTATAATATACTAACTCTAATTAATTCTAAAGACTATATAATAAGCCTATAAGCTATAATAGTAAGCTTTCTTAGAGGTTAAGACTATACTTTAAAATAAAGCTTATAAGAAGAAGAGATAATTATAAGAGTAGTATACTATTATATATCTATCTAGTTAGTCTATCTATTAGTTAGCTAGTAGGCTCTCTTTAAAGAGCTATCTAATAAGTATAGATTCTATACTTATTAAGTAAATACTTTATAATATAGTTATACCTACTCTATTATATTTACTATATTACTCTAATAAGATTAACTCTTATAATTAAATTATAAGGTTTAATAATTAATTATAGCTATAATAGAAGTTAAAAAAAAAGAATTATTAAAAGAAAAGTTAGCCTTTTAATAAGAGAAGATATTAGTCTTTTTTTATATCTTATTATTTAAAGTAAAATTACTATTTTAAGGTTATTATCTATAGATAGTAAGATTATTAACTATAAAGAGTAGAATTAAAGTTAGAAGAGTTAAATTAAAGCTTAAAGTAAAAACTAATATATAATAATTTTATTATTTAATTACTATTTTTTCTATTATTAGATATAGTAGTAACTATTTATCTCTATTATTTAAAAATACTATATAGTTTTAATCTATTTAATAATATTAAGTAAAACTAAAAAAAAAAACTAAAGAAAGTATTTTATTTTCTTTATTTTATTTTTAATATTATATTAATATAAAAGGTTATTAGTATATTTTAAGTTTTTATTAATATTAAATTATAAAATTAAATAGATAATTATAGCTATAATAAAACTTAAAAAAATTAAATAATTATTAAAAGAAAAGTTAGCTTTTTAATAATAAAAAATATTAATCTCTTTTATATTTTATTAATTAAAATAAAATTACTATCTTAAGGTTATTACTTATAGATAGTAAAATTATTAACTATAAAAAGTAAAATTAAAATTAAGAAAATTAAATTAAAACTTAAAATAAAAATTAATATATAATAATTTTATTATTTAGTTACTATTTCTTTTATTACTAAATATAATACTAACTATTTATCTTTATTATTTATAAAATACTATATAGCTTTAATTTATTTAATAATATTAAGTAAAGCTAAAAAAAAAAAAAACCTAATTTAGCAGTAAAAAGAGAGAGAAATAACACCCAACTCATTAACTTACCCTAGGGGAGATACACAGAGGATCATCACTCAGGCGTCTTAGCTAGTCAGCCTGAAGCTGCACCAGATTACACATATAAGGTCGGGTCAATCTGAGGCTCATATCTCCTAATAGGAAAGCATCCGATAAGATAGAATATCAGGTCGATCGCAGGAAAGTTCGCTAGCAAGGCATCAATAGAGCCCGCGGCAGCCCGATATCTGAGGGAGGTTAAAGACGGAGGCAGGACAAGGATCGTAGTAACCGTCAAAATAGACTTAAATAAATCTCTCAAAGATAAAGGCAATAAATTAATAGACTTCCTAGCAGCCTCAAGCCCTTTTGGCCTCTCTGACTTCTCGGAAGAATTTCTAATAAAAGAAAGATAATGATAATTCCTCCCCTGTGATAGCACTGACCTCCCCTTTTAACCTCATCCAGGCCACCCTAGAGATATCCCCGCTAGCGACCAGCTAGCCCAAGCGTCCCTAACCGCCTGTCACACTAAATAACTTTTATTAATAAAACCTTTAATTTTATTAATAAGTATTATAATAAAACTATTAAAACTATCTAATTACTATTTAGTATATAGACACTTATTTAGCACTTTTATAGATAGATAGTATAGCAAGCTATCTAGAACTTTTAAGCTAGCTAGTTACTAGTAGGGATATAATAGGAATAAATAGAAGAGGAAGCTATATACAGAAAGAAGAATTATTATTATATCTTTTATTGAATTTTCTTTTCAGTCAGAGAGATAGTTATCTCGAGGACCTTATTGTCAGAGTTAATAAAGATTTTTTGCTCTTAATTTTCGAGAGATTTTATAAGACTATTTTGATTGCAGTCACGATCTTTATCCGACCTCAGTCTTCTACTTTGTCAATTGACGGGCTGCCGCAGGCCTCATCGACGCCTTGCCACCTTTATTTCCTGCGACCAACCCGATAGAGCATCCGATTAGATGCTTTCCTATTAGGAGACATAAGCCTCAGATCAATCCGACCATATACGCGTAGTCTGGTGCGGCTTCGGGCCGACCGATCAAGACGCCTGTGCGGTGCTTTTCTGTGCACCCTCCTAAGGAATAGCAGATGATTTGGGTGTTGGCTATTGACCTTTTCCGCCGCTAAAATAGTCTTACTAGCTATTAACACACTTAGTTATATTAAAAATCTGCTATTCTACTATTACCAGACTATAACCTATATTGCTTACTACAACGTTCTAATCCACTCGATTATACACCTCACGCCCGGACCTACCCTATACCCTTAGGTTAGACCCGACCGTCACATATGCCGTTCTCCCGGGCGGACGGGGCTCGTCATTCCGCTGATCTCTCGTCGTCTAGTCCCCCAGGAGCCGAACCAGTTACTTAGCTACCACCGCGCGTTTCCACACCGGATCCTCGGCACAGTTGGTCACGTAGTAGTAGCTAGAGTGGCACGCGTTACTAAACTGGGGGTCATTTCCACCCCTAATGACGGATAAAGTCTATTTGCTAATGCCACCTACTATATCCAGCTTCGGAACGAAGAAGGCCGTCGAAATGGTGATGTTATACCCCGCTCAGCGCTGCCGCTCTCCAACGTTGCGCGCGAATAGGGCCTCGTATTAGACATGAGACTGCTTCACTCCGACGTTGCGCACGAATAGGGCCTTGTGATATACGCAAGGCTGCTTTCGCACTGGCGTTGCGCGCGAATAGGACCTCGCATCACCCGTCTCTTCTCGTCAACGGAGCTGTATTGCTTGCGTGGCCATGTAAGCTTCTCGTCGACCCATTCAAAACATTCGAAGGTCTGGGTACGTCGCCATGAACAAATATAAAATGATGCCAAGAGAAGACGCTCAGAGACGTGCATATCGCACTATTCCTCCACAAGAGAGAGTGAAACAATGGTCTCACAGTCCAGCCTCCGACGCGCCAGCGTACTCGCTCTCGGCCTTGCTACCACAGGCTCCCTTGTCGCCGCTGGACCCTGCGACATCTACTCCTCTGGCGGCACGCCCTGCATCGCCGCGCACAGCACCACTCGTGCCCTGTACAGCGCCTTCACCGGATCTCTCTACCAAGTGAAGCGCGGCTCCGACGGTACCACGACCAGCATCGCGCCGCTGTCGGCCGGTGGTGTGGCCAATGCCGCTGCCCAAGACTCCTTCTGCGCCAACACGACGTGCCTCATCACCATCATCTACGACCAGTCTGGCCGCGGCAATCACCTCACCCAGGCTCCGCCCGGCGGCTTCTCAGGCCCGGAATCCAATGGCTACGACAACCTGGCCAGCGCAATTGGCGCACCGGTCACGCTGAACGGTCAGAAGGCGTACGGCGTCTTCGTCTCGCCCGGCACCGGCTACCGCAACAACGCTGCCAGCGGCACAGCTACAGGCGACGCGGCCGAGGGCATCTACGCAGTGCTTGACGGCACTCACTACAACGGCGGCTGCTGCTTCGACTACGGCAATGCCGAGACCAGCAGTACCGATACGGGCAACGGCCACATGGAGGCCATCTACTATGGCGACAGCACCAGCTGGGGCTCTGGCGCCGGCAGCGGCCCTTGGATCATGGCCGATCTCGAGAACGGCCTCTTCTCTGGCTCCAGCTCTGGCAACAACGCTGGCGACCCGTCCATCTCGTACCGGTTCGTCACTGCGGCCATCAAGGGAGGGCCAAACCTGTGGGCGATCCGCGGTGCCAACGCTGCATCTGGCTCGCTGTCGACGTACTACAGCGGCGCGCGCCCAACTGCGTCTGGCTACAACCCGATGAGCAAAGAGGGCGCCATCATTCTCGGCATCGGCGGCGACAACAGCGTCAGCGCCCAGGGCACCTTCTACGAGGGCGTCATGACCTCCGGCTATCCGTCCGACGCCACCGAGAACTCGGTCCAGGCCAATATCGTAGCCGCCAAGTACAGCACCGTGTCGTTGACGAGCGGCCCGGCCCTCACCGTCGGCTCCTCCATTTCGCTGCGGGCCACCACATCCTGCTGCACGACACGGTACATCGCACACACCGGCTCTACCGTCAACACCCAGGTCGTCTCGTCGTCCAGCACCACCGCCCTCAAGCAGCAGGCCAGCTGGACCGTTCGTACCGGACTTGGCAACAGTGCCTGCTTCTCGTTTGAGTCCGTCGACACCCCCGGCAGCTACATACGGCACTACGACTTCGCGCTCCTGCTCAACGCCAACGACGGCACCAAGCAGTTCCACGAAGACGCCACCTTCTGCCCGCAGGCCGCCCTCGCCGGCCAGGGTAACTCGATTCGATCCTGGAGCTATCCCACTCGCTATTTCCGTCACTATAGCAACGTGCTCTACGCAGCGAGCAACGGCGGCGTTCACACCTTCGACGCCACCACCTCATTCAACGACGACGTGACCTGGGTCATCAGCGCCGGCTTCGCTTGAGTCCTGGCTTAGACTCTATCAAGGTATCTGACATATTTTGTCTTTTATTAATTGAGTTTCATCTAACTCAATTATCTTTGTTTGCTTATTTACTATTGTCAATATGCTGAAACAGGAAAATACATAAATGAACCAGTTTAAATTGCAGTTGACCAAGTATGTGATTGAACCTCTCGGTCTTTTCGGAGCAAAAGCACGCGAAGTCGCCGTCCCGAATAGGAAACCGTAGAAGATCGGAGACTACCCCTCCTTCGTTATAGACCACCTCATGCACTCTGATTTGTGGCTTTGTAAATCACTTTCTCCGCATTCAAGGTCGTCATGGCGATCATTCGCTACCGCAAATTCCATCGCACAACTCCTCGTGTCGACATTTCCGGTTGCGGGATTTTGGCACGACGCTGTGGTTGATTTATATATCTGGGAGGGGAATCTACCTATAGTCTGAGAAGGTTAAGTCTCGCTCTCCCACTACCGAATTTTTATTTTCAATTACCGCATACTTCGACAATGCAACGCCCCTGGCTCATTCTACTCTTCTGCGCTGTCCTTCAATGTGTCGGTGCGACGCTCGATCTCGACTATGACCGGCCAGACGGCCTTGCTCTAAGAAACGAACGGTCACCACACCAAAAAACATGTGTTGTCGACGCTGGCGGAAGTAATGATACCGATGACGCTCCAGCCATTCGCAAAGCTTTCAAAAAGTGTGGCCATGGTGGTAGGGTTGTCTTCAAGCCCACAACGTACTATGTAAATTCAGTTTTGAATGTCAGTGGGCTTGAAAACGTTGATATTGACATCCTTGGAGAACTATCGGTATGTGCTACCCTTATGCTTCACGCCGGTGTATAAATGCACACCCCGACTGACTACTCGTCTATAGTGGGGGACAAACATCACTTATTGGCTTAACAACTCGCTGCCAGTCGGCTATCAAAATCAATCAACTGCATTTGTACTAAGTGGGAATAATGTGCGTATAAATGGGTATAATCGAGGAACATTCAACGGAAATGGTGACGAATGGTACAAATTCATTCGATCACAACCTAACACCTCAAACTACCCCGGCCGGCCCCATGCTGTCACCTTCAATGGCCTGACCAACTCCGTAGTCCGCGGGCTCAGATTCCTCAGAAGCCAAATGTGGTGAGTGTAGAAGGACACGTATTATCGGAACGGAGCTGACACTAGAAATTAGGACCATGTCAATTATCCACTCCCATTACGTTGACTTTGATGATATATATTCATCAACAACACTGGGAATATCTACCAGAGCTGTGAGACAATGCATCGAAAACTTCATTCATCTAAGAACAATTTCTAAATTCTTTTTTTAGCTAATACCGACGGTGCCGATACCATCCGCTCGTCCCACATCAAGATGAACAACTGGACTGTGTATAACGGCGACGACAGTATTTCCTTGAAGGCAAACAGTACCGATATCACAATCACAAACTCGCGCTTCTATAATGGCCTCGGTATCGCAATCGGCAGCATTGGCCAATATTACGGCGAAACAGAGACGATAGAGAGGTTCCACGGTAGCAACCTCGAATTTAACAACACACTGCACGCCGTGAGTATTGCAGAGTTGTCTTTTCATGCGTGGCTCTAGCTCACTAGCAGTGCTAGTTTTACTTCAAGACGTGGACAGCGGATCGTAATGGCTATCCCCCGAATGGTGGTGGTGGTGGGAAAGGCTGTAAGTAATCCCGAGACGCCTGAGGACTCAGTGCAACAACTCAACTCCGCCATAGATGCCGAAGATCTGGTCATGAAAAATCTGAAAGTAACTGGTCTGCGCGGCGGGGCCGTTACAATTTCTCAATGTACCCGCTTCTCCGGCGCGCCTGGATCGGGAAATTGCACGAATTCGGAGTTTCAAATTCGCGACATTACTGTGGATGGCCTGGTCGGTACAACGAAAGACTCTCGTGTTGCAAGTTTTCAATGCAGCGCCGTTAAGCCGTGTACCAACCTAGCGCTATTCAATATCGACTTGAAGTTGGCGAGCGGCGTTGAGGCCGATCGGTATCTCTGCGGCAATGTCGTTGACCCGCGAGGCTTCAACTGTACCGGCCCTGCTTGTGTAGGGGGCAGCGCCACTGGGGGTTGCTGATTAGTTTAGGGCACTGTTAGGTAGAAGGCAAGTTTCTCTCTGTGCTCTGCATTATTCTAATGTCGTGTGTTGAAACGTGTTCAAACAACATATTCAATAGGCAGATTCACTATAACCTCGTTTTACTCTTGGCATTACTGTATATGTGTACGTTCACATTAGAGTCCAACGCGAAAGTCTTTGCTTTGAGACCGCTGGTCAAGCACTTCAGGAGATTGATGATCTTTTTATGTACAGTTTCAGCTGTGAAATGAACTACAAGCCCAAAACTCAACTCAAGTCAATCAGTCGCGTCCAGAAGATGAACGAAACTGGTTCTTTCCTTGGGGTTTGACTTAGTTTAGAATATCGCCTCCGGTGGAACGGGGAACCAGATATGCATCACTGGTCAAGTTACAAAGTCAAAAATGAGGCGACGAGTGGAATGGGTATAGGCATTCTTGATGCCCACACCAAGCAGGGGACAAATGTGGGCTTGCCTACCCTAGAGACGATCGTAGTAAATCTTTACTGACATGGAAACCAACTGACTCGCGTGTAGTTACGCGTGTCCATCTTCGGAAGTGATTGCTAATTATAGCTCTGGTTGAAGAGAGCAAGGCTTATCCGCTGCTTCGGGAGGCATTATCCGAGCTGAATCCATTGGTAGGTAACCCCTCACTAACACATTAACCTTGGGTAAGGCATAAGACACTTCAGGAGATGGAAAAGCAACAGCGAACTGACCCTTCTGTCATGTGGGGCCAGCTTACTACTTCAGCCTGAAGCTATTGATTATGTGTGGCTTGTGAGTCTTGTCAAAATGATATTTCGCATGTGGGACGGCAGAACTCCAAGGCCCAACCGCGGAATGTGGGGCCCATGGGAGCTGGAATTTCCGGAGACACGCAGACTGATATTCTTTGCGTAAAGAGTTTCAGGGATTCGCTCTCATCTTTGGCAGTGTCTCATCGAGCTAATTGTTGATGGAAATGGCTGCGACTCTGGTTCACGCATCTCTAGGCGCTTCTCTCCATGGGTCTGTCGTGAGGAGAAGGTGTGGCAGTTTAGGGGGCTGTTTTACGCGGAATTCGCTCTAGGTTTGTTGCGCTAGAACCTCCAGCTGCTATCTCGGGGGATATTGACCGCACAGTTCACGGGCAGACGCTCGAAAATCGCTGGGACAATAAGTGAGCGTAGAGAAATGGAGAACATGCAGCTGAAATTATAGTCACCAGCATCGCTTAACAACGCCCTCTTCCGTGTTACCATAACTGCCCTCCCGCCTTTTTCGAATGATGAGATCTCCTATTGTATAGCATTGAGTAACCCCAGCTGTCTTTGAAGCCTAGGTACCTTACTTTCCTACATCTGGTGACGTTTGTGGGGCTGCTTGCTCGAGCATTCGTGAGGCTCATGTGGGGCTCCCTTCGCAGGTTTGGGCGCCGCACACTAAGTGTAGATACCCCGCAAACTTGGGATATGGGTTGGTGTTAATATAATGTATTCTTTTCTCTTCTCACTTCAAAAGAGAAACGATCTGCAAACTTTGGGACTCTGCTCACACTTAAAGCACATAGACGCACACACAGACTCGCAGTCGCGCACTCTGTCTCTTTTTCTCTATCTTTCTCCCTTTATCCACGATGGGCGAACATATCAGCAGCCAACCTTTCAGCATCAAGGATGAGCCAGTTGAGAATCAGAGACCCATGAGAGTTATCGTCATTGGGGCAGGCTTCTCGGGCATCTACACAAGCATTAGGTAGGTCCGCAAGCTATGGCGCTGTAGGCCAACTTCAAATCTCCCGGGTTATATCAAGGCTCCAAGGCGGTTACTCGCCGAGTTTTGGTCCAGTTATGACTCCTCAGTTCGCATAATCGCTTCTCTAGAACTGATTTTCGCCGAAGCATCAAGTTCCAAAAGTATCCGACAGGAAGAGATACTTGCCTTCTGCTGGGGCCTGAACACTGCGTACGAGACACAGGACCATGTTGACATATGTGGTACTAGAATTTCTCAGCGGCTCAAGAATGTTCAGCTTCAGGTGTACGAACAGAATGAAGAACCTGCAGGTGTATGGTAGGTTGAGAATAAAATGAATTGTACAGCTTGTAGTTTTCAAGCTAATTGTTCCCCAGGTGGTTGAACCGCTACCCAGGCCTGGCATGCGATATCCCGTGTGAGTTTTTGGCCATGAGCTCGATTGAGGTATCGAAAACGATAGATTGGCAACTAACAACGCTCACCCAAAGCCTACTCGTATCAATTCAGTTTTGCTCCCAGCCCGTACTGGTCCGCACTATATGCCCCTGGACCCGAAATTCGGGCATATATGCAGGACGTCGCTGAAAGGTACGGTGCCACGCGTTATATCAAGACTTCCCATGCCGTCAAGGAATGCGTTTGGGACTCCGAAAAGAGAATCTGGTAAGTTTCCATGCATTACTCGAGAAAGGATGAATATGAAATATTGGATATGGAATCTGATAGTGTCGATTAGGAGAGTCAAAGTCCACAACATCGAGACGGATGAAATTTTTGAGGACACGGCGAATATGGTCATCTCTGCCAAAGGTGGCTTAAACCAGGTGAAGTGGCCTAAGATCAAGGGCATGGGGGATTATAAGGGGAAACTGATTCACTCTGGAGAGTGGGACGAGAGGTAAGCCAGCAAGACCGAAGGACCTGATTCAACCGCTAACAGTGATACAGCGCTGATCTTCGTAACAAACGAGTTGGCGTTATCGGCAACGGATCCAGCGCAATTCAAATCGTACCAGCCATTCAACCACTTGAGGGAATTAAGGTCTGGAACTTTGCCCGAAGTCCCACATGGGTGTCAAATTCTTTTGGGGATGTTGCAATGATGAAACTTGGAAGAGAATCTGGGGACAACAAGTGTGCGTTAACAGCTAAGTACTGCACCTAAACACAGAAACAAACGAGCTAACGGAGTCCATGTGGGTGGAATTGACAGTCTCCCGACGCGACCAGGAATACATGGCACGACACCCAGACTACTACCATAAAATGCGGAAGACACTTGAGAATGAGGCCAGCAAGAAGTTCTTCTTCACACTGAAAGACTCACCAGAACAGGCGAACGCTGTAGGCAAATTTCAAGATTATATGAAGAAACGCCTAGAGGGACGGCCTGATCTCTACGAAGCCATCATCCCAACGTTTGCTCCTGGATGTCGCCGACTAACCCCGGGGCCTGGGTATTTGGAGGCGCTCAAGGAGGATAATGTGGTTTTCTGCAACACGCCTATCCAGCAGATGTCTGAGAAAGGCCTGATTCTCAGCACTGGAGCAGAGATAGAATTGGACATTTTGGTTTGTGCGACAGGGTATAACGTTGGAGCACCACCCACCTTCACAGTAACGGGCCGCAATGGCGTGACGCTCGAGCAAAAATGGACGCCTCACCCAGAAACCTACCTCTCTATGGCTGTGGACGGATTTCCCAACTTTCTACTCATTGGCGGACCGAACTCTAGCCTCGGCTCTGGCAGTCTTCTCAGTGTTTTTGAAGGACAAGGTGACTACGCAGTCAAGATGATTCGCAAGCTGCAAAAGGAGGACTACTCTACCTTTGAGGTCAGACCGGAGCGTGTTGCCGACTTCAGTTACTTACATCGACGAGTACTTTAAGCGCACAGTCTACACAGATGACTGCTCGTCGTGGTACCGCTCACACACTACGGGGTCTCGAATTGTCGGTTTGTGGCCGGGATCGTCGGCACAGTGTCTCGAGGTGCTCCGGGCTCCGCGATGGGAGGACTATGTCTTTGAGAGCGCGGACCCTACCGGGAACCTTCTACGATGGCTGGGCAACGGCTCAAGTTTGACTCTTACAGAGGGCGACCCGTCCTGGTTTCTGGAACGCGGCGCTATTGATGTCCCTAAGGAAGGGAAGCCTGAGGAGAGTGAAGTCTATCTTCAGCGTCCATTTTCTCACTGAGAGAACTCGTCTTCAGTATGAAGTTTTTGTCTTAGTTTCAATTCTTACTTTTAAAAAGTGAAAAACTTGTTTCAACTTCTATTTAGTATACATAATGAGTAGCTTAATGAATAATTGAATCGAGCATGACCAAAACTGCCTGCGACACCTTCGTCGGGTATCGCTCTGGAGGCCGAAAAGCATTCTGATGACTGACTTCAGACTGTCAAAGAGATCATATTTCCCCATCGCTGATACCGGGTATTGACCCTGCTGCGATAAGTGCTGTGACTACTGCTAGTAAATCGGGGTTGGTTGCTCTGTCGCTCACTGGGGCTAACAGCTCACTCAGGATCCTAGCCACCTGTTCTAGGCTGTAACATATAATTCACTAGATAGCTTTCTACTTAAGAACGTAATTGTCTACTTTACGATTTATTGACTAAAATACCCAGGATACTCTAGGGCTAGTTATATTCTTAAGCACTCTGAACTTGTGTCAGCGCAATTAGTGTCCATGGTGCCATTTCCCTCTCAAGCACTAATTCCCCTCCCTTATCTGCATTTAAGTACGTGGTGTCTAGGTGCTCAGCAAACAAGCCCAACCAACGCCCAACATCTCGGCTCAGAGAATCCAACTATCTCACTCTTCTACCATACATTCTCATCGCCAACAGAAACCGCCAGCCGCAGCTCAAACTCTCCACACGGGACCTATAAAGCCTATAGTCTTCAAGATATCTGGCCGACAATGAGGGCCATAGCCCCTGCTGCAAGCGCAAGGCTCAGCGAAGGCGCCGTCGCTCCAGCTCCAAATCAGGGTCTCTGAGATAGGGATATCCCTCGACCTCGAATTTCTCCGTCGACACTGGATTTTGGCTCCAGCTCTGGTTAGAGTACGGAAGGCTCGAAAGAGATGTTTCGAACCAGTTGTTCTTGCCCTTGATAAGAAGCTGCTCGAAGCCGTCTGCATTTACATCCTCTGCCCATTTGGGAGCATCCCATGTCTACGTACTGACGTTTCTAGTGTCGATTCGCTTGAGTTTGATCTCCCACTGACCCGTCTGGGCGGCGTCGCCCGTAGCGAATATAACTTGAAGCCAGAGTTGTGGAGGATTTCTAGCGATCGACCATTCAAATACAACAGACTCAGAGAAGTTGACTGATGCATTGGTATTGGGCGCAGTAAATTCGAATATATAAGCGACTGGCGTCAAGGCGGAGATAAAGGAGAGGGCGGATAGAACTCTTATTGTTAATGTCAAGAATTTAAAGAATAGAGGTACAGATTTAAACGTTCACTGGCCGAGTTGAAGTGTTGAGGAAAGCTAGAGTTGGGTTGAGCGCCAGGGACGCTTTTATTATTGCCCGCTGGTCCGCCAAGAAAAGAAATTACATTAGCGCCATCTTGGAACAATCGATTCCATGCTGACCTTCCTTAAGGGGTCCTGTGCCGTAGGGCTGAGCACTGAACGACCAGGCATTCTTGAAAGAATGCGACTTTGCAGCGGGACTGTCCCTAGAGGCAGCGCTTGTGAGGACTCGTAGTTAGCTGGGCGGCGATGCGGACCGGCGGCCGAAGAGACCTGACCATGTGGCTAGACTATTCTATGCAGATAGTCAGCATTCAGACAGGTTTTGTGCAACTCGGTCAGCAGATCAAGCTTGCAGGGGGCTGAATTGAGAAGCAACTTGAGGGCGGCCTCATTGCCATTGAGCATGCAATCTAGCATCTCGCCATCTGACGACGCGGTAGCAGTTGCTACCCTCCGAAGATGACCACAGGCTAGCTAACTTGCCCCCTTGCCTTCATCCCATGCACAAGGGTGCTTGCTGCGTCGGTTTATGGTAACGCGACTGCGCACCCCCATTGAAGAACGGTTAGGCATAATGTAGACTGTATTAAGCTTAAAGTTCCCGGGGACTGTAACAGGCGGTCAGGGACTTTTGGGATGGCCAGTTGCTAGCTGGGACGTAACAGGGATAAATACGGCGAGTCAGCTAAGTCCGGTGGTTTTCATCATCACGGTGTCTGCCGCGGCTGCAAGTCGCGAGCCGCGTCCAGTCTAACTACAAGTCTGGCAAGTCTGGCAAGTAGGCGTACGTGACTGCGCTCGACAATGCCATTGCCAAAGCCGGTGCGCTGCGGCACAGCGAGTCATGGGTCATGCAGGGGCCATTTGAAGGGGTGAACTGGGCTGGCGGGGACGGACACAATATTGCCCTCCAGAACGACGGCAAGTTGGCGTACATGCTGACCCTCGGTTGGTATGCTACGGGCAACTCGACTTGGCTCGAACGCGGCCGTCACATTGTGCACGAGTGGCCCACGACGCTGCGAGTTCTCAACGAGCATATCCAAGGAGGCGAAGGACTGGTGCATCTCACTGCGCCAGCCGAGATACTTCGTGCGACCTCTAAACGCTCAAGCTGGACCGAATCTGACTTGGCAAAATACTCCCGGATGATCGATAACATCGTCGTTCCATGGAGCGAGACCGAGGGTCTCACTCGTAACTACTTCTTCATGAATCAAGGGTTCTATGGCAACAATGGTGCCATGACCGTCGCTGTTTTCAGTGAGAGCCGGATCCTCTACGACAAGATGGTGCACCGGGCCACTGTTGACTCGAACCCCATTCCATCATTGGACTACGCCATCCTGCTTCAGATTTCCGGCAAGCCAGAGTACTCTGGGCAGGTCACGGAGGTGGGCCGCGACCAACACCATCCCATGGGAAACCCTGCGAGGCCTGTCATTCATGGGCCACACGATGATGATCTAGAAGGGGTACCGACTTTTCAGCTTGCTTGACCAGAGACTGCTTGCCGGGTGGGAGTACTGGTGCAAGTACAACAAAGGGACCAATGTACCATGGGAGCCGCGCTTTATCGGCACCAGCGGCGAGTCATGGCCAGTTATTGTTCCACCAAGCCACGGTCGCAACTACGAGCAGTACTGGCAGTCTGTTAAGGCCATTGGTGTCGGCTACTACGAGTACTACCGCCGCGGAAGTGCCCGCTGTATGCCCTGGTACTACATATATGAGTTGGCAGGGTGTTGGCTGGAGTACCTCTGAATGGGGAACTGGCAAAGCTATTTCTTACCTTGGCTATAGTTTGGAGGTTGCTAAGTAATAGTGATATTATGAAAAGGTGACACTAGAGCCTTCTGGAAGTTACAAGATACAACTCTGGCAATTGAATTTATCTACTACTGATAGTCTCGTCACATATTGTCGCAGTGCTTTCTGAAATCATTTTCGAGCGGGAGGAGGTCAAGACTTCGAAAGTCTAACTGACTCCATCTATCAGCGAGTGGGCCTCCAGGAAGAAATGCCTGGACAGCACTGTATCCTTTGTGATATAGCTGTAGGTACGAGTGTATAGAAGGACATTCCACCCTGGCCCTTAGTTCAATCCACCATATACTGCGACCTGCTTTGCGATACCATAGGTACAGTAACAAGAGTGCGACGGGGTCTTTTCCCCGCAGCAAAGATTCGAATGGACCATGTATGTTGCGCGTGAAGACTTCAGTTTGACCTATTGTGACCTGGCTATCCGGGAGATCCTGGAGCTGGGATATCGCGTGTGCAGCATTGAAATACGGATTGTTCTCTGCGGTAGACGAGTCTTCAAGTTGACACACGATAGCCAGGGCCCTTGGTATGCCATCGATGCCTTCCTCTGGCAGGGGCGAGTGCATCTGAGCATAGGTCGACGCCATGACGCAAAAAAGACTGTCCGGTCGTAGCGGGTTGACTATGCGCCACAGCGACATTTTACCCTTGCCCATACGCAACCATTCTAAATCAGAGGAGTCAGAAGGTTTTAGGGGCCACGATTCTTCCGGTGTGCACGCGTCAGGGGACGAAAAGCTCAAGACAGCCAGAGCAGCCGCAGTGCCCCATATTGAATCTTTGGCTTCTGTGTCAATTGGCTCATTTAACCGCCTGTTGAAGAGGGCTGTGCTTTGTGACCAGTGATGACACTCTTCTAGACTGCGACGACAGCTTAATGGGCTTTTCAGGTGGCGGTCATACGCAAGCGCCACGGCTAGCGAGGCGTGCATCAAGAAAGGGTGCTGTAAACCACATGTTATTAGTAGAGCTCGGGTGTTGTGAGAGATAATCGAGCTCAATAGATAATCAAGCTAAAGTTCTGTCTATGGGGCGGGAACAAAAACAATCTGACAAGACTTACGGTGAAGGCCAGTGTCAAGAGTTTTCGATTAACTTTTATCATATTCGGGTCATCTGGGGTAATGAGGCTTCGTGCTAGATACCGGGTTATGAAATCTTGACACTTTGCATTCAACTGATAAGATGTTGATGCGTCAGATGTCCAGACAGCACTGGTGAGAGGAGCTTGAGGCCCTGATCTTTCTTGAGCGACCAATGACCTTACTGAGTCATCGGCAACGGGCTGCAGGTCTGGAACATTAGACATGAAGTTGCATCGTACCCCGAATGAACTACATCTGCTGCACTGTGGTTTTCTTTCGTCGCACTAGAGGGCCAAGGGAATTTGTTTAGCCAAGCGTCGTTGTCTGGAAAGCGGAGAACCACGCACCTTGAGTTTTCTGAGCTTGCAATTGCGGCAGCCAAATCTCGACCTCCGCATAGCCCTGCGCCCTCGAACCTCTTTTGGGCAAGTCGAAGCCATGCCTGGATTGCTGTCCGGTTCTGTGGACACCTTGACTCTGAAAATTCTTTCCGCAGTCCGAAAGGATTGAATGCCGAAAGAATCCGTAGAGAGGGCAGGGTCATCAGAACACATTGCGTCACAGTCTTTTTACGCTAACCCTGGTTCGGATAATGAAGGTCCTCACTAGCTATTAATCGGGTGCAGAGCTTTTTGATTGGCTGACAGTCCCAACTTGTCCTGAACCCAGCCCAAGGTTGCATTAGACAGGCCGCGAACTCATCAAGGAGCAAGCGCTTTGAAATGATAGCTTAAAGGTATAAAAGTGGCTATCCCTCGACATACTGGGAAGAGTTAAGAACCCTCAACCCAACACTACTTCTTTTCACTAGATTCTCACATCAAATCAACCTTTGCTAACACGAAAAAAATCCAAAATGGCCACCCACCTCGCCGCCGTCTCCCCCGCCAAAGGCCAACCATTCGAGATCCAACTCCGCCGCACCCCGAAACCAGGTCCAGGCGAGCTCCTCATCGCCGTCAAATCTGTAGCCCTCAACCCGGCGGACGGCTTAATGCGTAACCTAGGCCTGTTCATACCCACATACCCCACCGTCATCGGCTTCGACATCTCGGGGTTAGTGCTCGAGGTCGGCGATGGCGTCCCCGACCCGTACTGCCGAAGATGATTCGGGCCTCTTCTTCCAACCGGGTATCACCCGCGTAGCCGCTTTCGCGGCCTCCTTCTGGAAGTCCTGCGACCCGGATTACGGCGCCTTCCAGGAGCGGTGTCTCGTCCCCTGGCAGCACGCCGTATCCCTTCCGGACAAAACCATGTCTTGGAACTACGCGGCAACCTTACCCGTGGCCGTCGAGGTACCCCTCAGCGCGTGGGATGCCTTGGGGATTCCCCGGATGGGAGAAGCCGCTGCTTCTGCTTCTGCTTCTGCCTCCCCTGCCCCTGCCAGTTCCAATACCGGGGTAGGATGCAGAAGAATAAGAGACAAGAAGAAGCACTCCTAATCTGGGGCGCCTCCTCCAGTGTCGGTACCATGGGCGTGCAGAGCGCCCGGCTCCTACGGGAAGACCGGAACTCTCCTTTCGCCGCCGTGTATGCCGCGGCCGGGTCGGCGAATATGAGGTATGTGAGCTCGCTGGGCGCGGACCGCGTCTTCGACCACAGAGACCCCGAGTGGTGGATGCGATAGTTTCAGTGGCCAAGGAGGACGGATTGGTGATCCGGCACTGCTTTCTAGCTACGGGGCAGCTGGGGCCGTGTCAGGCCGTGCTCAAGGCTTTCCTTGGGAATGACGAAACGGAGAAGAATAAGAAGGCGAAAATTGCGTCGTCACCTGTAGTACCCCCCGGATGCAGACGTAGTGGACGGAGTAGAGACCATCTTCGTGCAGCCTTCGACGGGGGAAGATGAGAGGTTGGAGCAGTTCCGGTATTGGATGGGTACGTGGCTGAGGGAGAACCTGGCCAAGGGGAGTATCAGCCCGAGTCCGGAGCCAAGGGTAGTTGGCAAGGGGTTAGGGGCTATTAATGCTGGGTTGGATATGCTGCAGCGGGGGGTGAGTTGTATGAAGTTAGTAGTTGAGGTTGAGGAATGAGAGTTTAGGAAGTGTTAACACTGGGAATTAAGATAATTCAGACATGTTGAGAAACTTGATATACTATTTTTCTACTCTCTCTATGGACGTGCAACTTCTATAACTACGGCATACTATGCGCTAATTGCCATGAATACGTGTCAAGAGACTGATGAAAACTACTTCTAGATACCCTACCGGATGATCTGAATCTTAAGATTTGACTTAACTGAAAGGACCGGTTATGGTAGACAGTCACGAGCAGATCTGCAACTTTCCTTATTTGTACAGTATCTTGCTGGGCGCCCAAACTTGTGGCATTTAAAGCATTGGCTGCTTCCCAGTATGGGGAGCAGTTATAGAGGCTTCCTTCTAAAAATGAGGTCCTCTGGCAGAGTCGGGCTGGCATCACCTCGGTTTTGACGCTTATGAACAGCGAGGTAACCTTGGCAAATGAGGCACTCTTGGGGAGTCGAGTGCGGGAGAATCTCGTTCCCGGATTGTCTTCCTCGATCGCCTCCTGGTGGGCCTCTGGGACCGGCACGTTGCACACTCCGTTCGGAAGCCCGCGGCGACCACCTGCCAGTATCGTCTTAATACCGTTCCGTCTGGGAATAAAGCCTGTGCCCCCTTTGTTGTATTTTGTTCCAGCTCTCTGGCAGCCTCTTTGAGCTGAAAGTAATCTTCCAGTTTCCGCTTGGAGTTGCCTCGCGGCCAGGGCGTCCTCGGCTCGGGTGGCTGTAGAGGAACCCGGAAATTGATCGGCCGTGACCCGCCGGTGTAGGAACGGTGTTAATGAATTGAGTGGGTTCAGTGATGAGACTGGCACTTGGTTGAGATGCCGAGACGAGCACGGCCTTTCCGCAAACACCGTCCTTCGCCGTCCCCCGCTCTGCCTCAGTGCTTCAAGCTTCTTCCACCACAGAAAGTTCAATGATCAAAGGGACGTTTCCCAACATTGCATTCCTGAAACTGTGCAGATTATTATCTCCTTGGAAGCCGCATTCCGTCGTTCCGTCCTGCGTGTTCTTAAACCTAATTTTTGCCAAGCCCAAAATCGCTTCAACGATGACACAAATTTCTGTAATCTCAGGGGCCTTCTTGATGGCATCAACCGCCATAATCGCTTCTCTTCTACGCATGATTTTCTTCTCTCCACTAGCCTCGGTCCCTGGGCCTTTCTGGGCTCGCATCACCGACCTGTGGTACGCTCACCGCATCTATCAGGGTCGCTTCGAACAAGACAACATCCGCCTTCACGAAACGTATGGTGAGTTCTTTCGCTTTTGAGATAGGGTTACCCTTCTTGCTTCACCCTCACCAACTCTTGCACTTATTAGGTTCCGTGGTTCGATACGGCCCGAACCGGTTCAGTATCTCCAGTCCGGCTGCGTCCAAGTTGATATACGGTTCTGGGACCGACTTCGTGAAATCGACTTGGTACGAAGGCTCGTCAAGCCCTGAGTCGGGCGTGTGGAACCTTTTCGGAGACAGAGATCGCAAGCGCTACGCTGCCAACCGCCGCCAGTATCAGGGCACGTACAGCATGTCTGGGTTAGTCAATTACGAAGTCTACGTGAACGATTGCGCCGATATTTTATGTCAGAGGTTATCCGAGATGAGCGAAACCACAAATTCAGACGGGATCGTGGATATGGGCCACTGGCTTCAGTGCTATGCCTTCGACGTCATCGGGAAGATCACATACTCCAAGAGACTGGGGGTTTCTCGACTTTGGGGACGACGTAGGCAACGTCATGAAGAAGCTCGACGGCCACTTGGCATATGGGAGCTTGGTAGGCGTGTTTCCGTCCCTACACCCTGTTCTCTTCAAGGTCAGAAATTGGCTTGCGGGAAAGAATGGATAGGGGAGACAGTACGTTTTCAACTTCACGAAGGAGCGGATGGCTGCACACCAAGCGGAGCCGAAATCTTCGATGCTGTCAGCAGACGGAGAGAGGCAAGCCAACAGTTCTCAAGATGCAACCCGAGATTTCTTGTCCAAGTTCTTGGACAAGCACTCGCAGAACCTGTCTGTCTTTTCGACTTATCATGTTGAGGCGGGTTGCGTGTCCAATATGGTTGCTGGCTCGGATACGACGTCCTTCAGCTTAAGTGTTGTTCTGTATTATCTCCTACAACATCCTCCAGCTATGAGAAAGCTTCGCGAGGAGGTGGATGCCCACTACGGCACAGTCGCTTTGTCAAACAAGACGACCTTCTGAGAGAGCCTGTTTGAGCAAGAAGAGCAAGAAGAGCAAGAAGAACAAGGGATCCGACATTGGTGTCGGCTTGGGATCTGTATATGGATCTATTCGCATATGAGATATGAGGACAACGTACACCCCCTTGCCTACCCTATACCCCTAGGATAGACACGGATCGTCACAGGCCATAGCGGTTGCGTCTGGGAACTGCTGTTGTAATCGGCAGCAGCAGCAGCAGCAACAACCTGTCAACCTAGCACTGACACATGAATCCAGATCTTGAACAAAGAATCAGTATAGATTGAGGACCATCTCTTCTATCTATAGAGGGTCTAAAGGTTAGTCTTATATAGTTAGAGTCGGTTGTTCTTAGTGAGTGTGTTTAGCAGCTACTGCCAGGGCTGAGACTGCTGTGTGTTTGATCCTTCGGATATTCTCTATCCGGTTCGGATAGAGAATATCCGTACAACACTATTGAATGAGCGACCTGATCTTGACAAGTTTCCTCCAACAGTAAGCGAAGGTCTTCGGAGCTTGACCAACCCCAATAACCGCGGTTGTGTATGATGAATGCTTACATAATTGCCACACCCCGGTGCCTCAATTCTAAATCCGCATCCGGGTGCGGATGTAGCGGGCGCCGCAGAACTCGTTTGCCGAGAGACAATGGCGTTTGGTGTCCATCGTTGTGAATCAGTTCGATGGTGAACGCGTGGCAGAGGATGGATGCCACACTCGAGGTCGAGAGAGCATTCTTCGGGTTGATTAATACGAAAACTAAGAAAGCAGATCCATTGAGTGGGACTAACCTTGAACTGTGGTTGGTTGAGGCCGGCACCGATCGGCAAGGTGGAAAAGAATTACAGCACCTGGGGGCACAGCGAGAAAAAAGCCCGATGATGGATATGAGAGCCTCGATTGAGATGGCCATTTCAACTTTGGCTTTGGACAAGAATTCGATGACATGGTTGTGGTGGGGGGAAGAATAAGTATATATCGGCATCGATTGGGAATTTTGGTATGTGCAAATCCAGGCGCAGCAGCGACGAGCGTTTTATGCCAGAAGCGTGTATCTACCATCCGGTTGCACACATGACGCAAGAAGGAAAGGGAATTTTGGTATTAGACCTTCTAGCAGCAAGCAGGTCACTACGCAGGCTCGGCGTGACATGGCGCTGAACCGGGTTGGAAGCACCTCCCCTCGCCCATCGCATAAGTAGTGGCGTACATAATTAGTGGCTGAAAGGGAATTTTGGCATTCCCAGCTCAAGCTCAGTGTGTGGGTGTGTGAGCTTGAGGCGGCAAGAGAATCCTGGTCTGTGAGCGGTGAGAGGGAACAGCCTTAAGGCGGAAAGGGAATTTTGGGACGGGGAATTTTGGCATAGTGGATCCGACCGGTGAGGTTAGTGGCCTCAGGCGGAAAGGGAATTCTGGTAAAGTAAGCCTGTTAGTTGGCCATTGGGCATCCTTGGCATGGCAGACGTGGCCAAGCTGAAATGGTTGCACAACGTGCAGTTTGGCCTCCAATCAAACAATTTGTGGCGCTGTGCTTCGCCCACCTACTGTCCGACCTCGACAGGATCTTCAAGACACTCTGCCTTAGGCTCAAAGTAAACGAGGCTTTCTGTCGTGTAACCTCTATTGGACCAAATTGATACAAATACTCGTCTCCCCTGCCGCGATGGCTATAGCTGTCTCAACTCTCTCAACTCAGCACAATCTGACCATCACTTCCTTGCCAAACCCCACCATCCAACTACGTCTTCAACATGCCTCGCCAACCTAACAAGCCTCCAGAGCTTTGGGAGGCCCATAAGGAACATATCCACACCTTCTACATCATTGACAACAAGACTCTGACTGAGACCGTGGATCTTATGAATAGAATCCACAACTTCGACGCAACGTAAGTATTAATTCCACTACAGTATACCACCTCACTCACATTTGGTGATCGCAGGAAAAGAGAATATGTCAAGCGACTAGAATCCTGGAATATGTCAAAGAATGTCAAGAAAGATGACTGGAAACTCGTCAACGCTAGAGTGTCGGCTCAAAAGCCAACTGCTATGCTTCTCAACAACAGAATGATTAAGGTCAAGAGGGTGAAGAGAGCCCTAGGCCGGTATAGATTCACTGCTGAGAACTCATTTCAGTCAGGTATGTCAATCATACTCAAAATACAACGCCGGTTTTCTAATCTCGCCAAGTTGTATCAGAATGTTCGTCTACTAGAGGGCTTGTAGTGCGCACCCCATCTCCTCAGCCTACTTTTCATGTCAGCATGGCCACAATCCCATGGCTTCATTTTCAGAGCACACATAGTCCGCACCGTAAGCATTGTATGGCATACTTGAGTCGCTGAGCTTATTACTGAAAAATCACAGTCCACGTTATGGTTCAAGAGCTTATTCCAAGCCTAAACTGGATCAACTTGTCAGGTTCGCCATTTTCCTGCTATTCACAAGGCGAGCTCTCTATGCGAAACGCAAGAAGTCTCCTTGCCCGGATCCTAGGCCAATCTAAAAATCACAACGACACCGACCCAACTCCTTTCATTCTAAATCGTCTGACAGACGTTTTGTCTCAAAGCTCAAGTACCGAATGCAACCTTCAATCAAAAGAGCCTTTCGTTCTTTTGATTCAGTGCTTCATATATCTATCGTCCAATCAGCTTCTGGGCTTGCAAAAAGTGGATCGGTTTTTAACGTGGATCTTCGAGAGCGGCAGCGCTTCACTCTTCAACCGATACATCAGCCGCCTGCAAAGAGTCCCAACCCCAAGCTTGAAAGTCTTCTTGGGATTTCTTCTCCTGAGTGCTGTCAGCATCGAAAAAGCAGGTTTGGTTTCAAACCTACTGCGGCTTAATGTCGATCCAAATTGCAAGAATTCGAGTTACGGGCTATGTTCTTCAGATTCGGCTCTTTCGATCATTATTTCATCAACAGAACAACTACGCCTCTTCAGCTAGCTTCCATCCGAAGTAACGAACAGATTTCTCGACTCCTTGTTCTAAATGGGGCGAAAGTTGACGCTACATGTTTCTATCTGCCTTTCAGTCCCCTTGAGCTCGCCATTTCACTAAATCATGGAAATTTCCGAATTGCTGAAAGGCTGATAGAATCAGGCGCCAACATTGATCTTCCCTGCGAGAAGAGAAATATTCAATTGCTTGACCCATATTCTCTGTTCTTCACCCGCACCAAGACAACTTTATTGAGGATGGCAGTACATGTTCAAAACATCGCTATAACTCGGTTGCTTTTATCAAGAGGGGCGCCTGTGAATGATGTCTCCTCAGATTTATCAGGAGGAGCACTCCTGATTGCGATCGGAAGGAACGACTTAGATCTGGTCGAGCTTTTGCTACAAGCAGGTGCAAATGTCAACATTGCCCCCCATGAGTTGGAGATGTCAGCGAGTAGATTCTTCGAATACCAAGCTGAGAGATGGCTTCCCGCAAATGAAGAAGACCAGGAAGATCAGCGGGGTGTCCTAAAAGATGCGTGTGATGCCTTCGATGCAGAGGAAGAGAAGGACGACTTCGGTGAAGTGGTTCACCGGGAGGACACCTTTTCATCACCAATAAGTTTCGCCGCGCGACGAAACAAAATGACATTGGTTCAGCGTCTCTTAGACGCAGGAGCAATAGTTAATGGGTGTCCAGACTATGACAAAGTTTGGACACAAGTTTCGATCCCCACCCTCCAGTCAGGGAAGAGGAGATTTTACGAGTATATGATGGATGAGTCGAGAGGGTGGTTTCAATCTCCGCTGCACGAGGCAGTAATGAACGGAAACGTTCAGTTGACGACGTTGCTGCTGGACCATGGAGCAGCGGTCAATACCCGAAATGCATCAGGAGCTACCCCGCTACAGCTGGCTTGTGGGTTGGACGAGGCGGACGACGATGAGATTGAGGAAATAGATGAGGTTCGGATCAAGATGGCTCAGCTATTGTTATCGAGGGGTGCTGAGCTAAATGCATCTCCCGGTCCCATGAGAGGTAGAACGGCATTTCAGGCCGCTCTGGAGAAAGGACATGAGGAGCTGGCTGAGCATCTTCTCGCTCTTGGAGCCGATATCAACGCCCCATCAAGTGCACAGGGCGGGTTGAATGCTCCACAAGCTGCGAGTAGGGGAGGAAACTGCAATTTGGTGCTGCTTCTGGTTCGTCATGGCGCACTATTCACGGCAGAAATGCGCTGGATTGCCTTGTACATGGCGGCATCGCTTGGGATTTGCCGGCTGTGGAGCAATTTCTAGAGCAAGACGCCGAAGTCAATGCTCTATACTCGCCTGACGGTATGCCTGACATCGCAGGGTCAATTCTTCAAGCTTCCATCAGAAGCCGCAATGTCGAGGTCACGAGGAAGGTCCTTGATGCTGGTGCAGACCTCGATATGGTGGCCGAAGGCGAGCCGGCATTGTGCACGGCCGTTAGGGAGGATGATGGAGATGCTTTGAATTTGCTATTATCTCGTGGAGCAAACCCAAGCCCTTGGGGAACCAAAATAACACCACTTTCAATTGCGGCAGAGCAAGGCAACAAGGATGTGGTGGAATGCCTGATACAAGCTGGGGCGGACGTTGATCAACTCTCATACTCAACGTGGGTTGATAGGCCCGACCAGGCGTTCGCCACCCCACTGTTTTGGACAGTCGATGCAATCCGGAGACGCTTACACGAACGGCCACGTGGCACGCAAGTTAAGTATCACAATATGGCAATCGTTTTATTGTCTCACGGGGCGGATCCAAACGGAGGACTTGGAGCTGCGGGAATTCTGGGTCTTGCTTGCGATGCAATGGACGTGGTGCTGGTGGAAGAGCTCCTCAACCGGGGGGCCAATCCTAGGACGTCAGATTGGAAGGGCCAGTTCCAATCCACAGCGCGGCAAAAACAGGCAACAAGAAGATTGTGCAGTTGTTACTCGCAGCAGGTGCCAACGTCAACGCCCTAACCCGGGAATCGCCTTCGCGAACTACGCTTGAATGTGCTATTCCACATTACAGTTATGACGATTATTGGGAGGATAGAGAAGAGGTGGTGACAATTCTCATCAAAGCTGGTGCACACATTAAGAACAAAGGACTACTATTGGCGCGTGCGCTGAAATGTCTCCTGTTTAGGGTTGCGTCTGATCTGCTCCAGATTGGTGCCGACGTTAATTACACAGTCAGCGAGCTTGAGAAACCACTGCAACTGGCAATCGAATCAAATCGCTACGACATCGCGCAGCTACTTATTGATCAAGGAGCTGACGTCAATACCCGGTCAGGGTCATCTGGTCTAATCTTCGGGTTCGCAACACCTTTGCAATTTGCTGCATGCTACGGCCACTTCAACATAGCCAAGCTCCTCATCGAGAACGGCGCAGATATCAATGCCGCGCCAGTCATCGGGGCCGGTGAATCAGAAGCGGGAACCGCGCTTCAACTCGCTGCTCAAGAAGGCAGGCTTGACTTGGTCTACCTGCTACTGGAGAACGATGCGGATGTGGACTTGATACAGTCGAGGTGCAATGAAGCTGTCGTGTATGCGGACCGGAAGGGCCATAATATTCTAGCGCGTCTTCTCCGCGAGTACATTCCTCGGAACGATTGAGTATTCTTAGCTCATGTAGATTCGGTCACTTGACTTTCTCCTTTCTGTATTGTATTGATCAGAAGAAAGCAATGTATTGTTGATGAGTACGACAGATTGAGTTAACGGTTTATCTAGATCTCGCTAGGCAGTACTGTAACAACTGAGTTGACTTCATTTCCTGGTCCCCCTAATCGTATCCATTATGTACGTAAAATAGCTAATAACGTAGGTAATAAATAGCACTTTACAGCTAATAGTGGATTTGTAGAATAAAATGGGGACCATTGATTGATTAAGTGAACCGAGTGGTCGAGACAGCGAGCATAGATTCGCTGACAACAAATAGAGTAAGATTGTAACAGCTGGGGAAGGCTTCTTCTTTTAAGGATGATGAGCCTGAACTACGTTATATAGCGGAGAGAAAATTAGAATAGAGCACCATTTTATCAAGAACTTCATATCAATCGCTTCTTAAGTACCCAGAAAAGCATCTTTTCAGCTGTGAAAGAAGCTCAAAGATGTGGCTTGATGCGGGGCATCGTGGCTGGTAACTAGTGACTAATCATAACCAGCCCCACCGTTACCCCAGCAATGACCGCATCGGCACTTAGCTTAATCAAACACAAACACAGTCACGATAGACGTCACAGCTCATTAACGATGCGTATTCCCAGGAAATGACTTGGCATGCCGTGAAATGTCGTCGCCTGGAATCCTCCACTGGCTGAAAAGCGTCCCGAGCACGTTCGTGTCGCTGCCAAGTGACCAAGCCCTCCAGGCGCCTCCCCGCGCAAGCGAAAGCGACCGAGAATCCATCCGCCGACGCCAGAATCATCCAACATCTCGATCGGCGACGACAACGACAACGACAACATGAGCTTCTCGCGCAAAGAAACAAACAACAGCAGCCCTCGAAAACGATACGAGCAGCCGGAAGAAACAACCCCCCGCCCCAGCCGCAAACGCCCACAGACCCAACGTTCCGAGTCGGAATACTCGCTGCCATCCTCGTCGGCGCGATCACAGCACTCGGGACGCCTCTCGCCGCAGAAGCACCTCAACGACCTTGAGCGCAGCGAGCACGGCATCCGGATACGCGAGATTATCGGCCTCCGCGATGCGTCTCCACCGCTCGCCGCGCTCCTCGCCGCCATGCGCAAGATCTCGCGCGGCCGCGGCATCATTCCGGCGTCGATGCGTGCTGAGTTTGAGCAGCTGGCGCAGCACGAGCCGGATCTCGTCGACATTGCGACAGATGATGCCTGCTTTGGCGCCAGTCGCCACGAGACCGGCCATACGCCCTCTCCAGAGCGCATCTTTGACGTGCTCGCCGAGGCCGTTGAGTGCCAGGAGAATCTCCATTCCGAGGCCACCTGGAACATGACGGTGCACCAGGAGATCTTGAAACTTGCTCTACGGGAACCGAACGGGGACCTTTTGCAAATCTTATTAACTTTATGGCTTGGTGAGTATCTCTTTGTTTTTACGCTGCCTCATTTCCATCATGACGCTTCCGTCTCGTTCTGTTACTAACGTTGGCTGTATCTTCTACTAGCCCAACCGCATCAGTCATCCCCGACTACCTCCCTTTCGCATCCCCCTCCAAGAAAGTCGACTTTTGCATTTATATCGAGCCCACTGCTGACTCGTCCTTCGAATCCTCGCCCTCCTCTTTTCGCTCGGCGCAGTCGGCCATCACAGCAGCACGCAATCAGCTCCCTTGCGGTGTCATCAACCATACCACATATTACCCACTGCGAGAACGACCCATTGCCCTCAGCATCGAGACTAAGAAGACCGGCGAGGGTTGGGAAGGCGCAACACTCCAGCTGGGCGTGTGGCAGGCCGCGCAATGGAACATTTTGCAGCATCTGGCATCATCTAGCTCGGCAACTGCGCAGCAGAACAAAGCCCAAAGCAATAATGGCATACAAGATGAGCCCGCAGTGCGTACGGGAGACCATGGCGAAGTGGACACGCAACAAACCCCATCCGCGGAACCAGTCTTGCCAGATTTCCTGCCCGGCATCATCATCCAGGGCCATGAATGGTATTTTGTTGTGTCGACAAAAGTGGGCGATCAAGCCGTGGTTTGGAGCAAGATCACAATGGGAGCTACCAACAGCGCCATGGGAATCTACCAAATCATCTTGGCCTTGCAGACCATTCGAGCATGGGTAGAAGCTACCTACTGGCCGATGGTGAGAAAGTTGATCCTGGCGGCTGGGAGATGCCCTGATTGACAACCGAATTCGAACCACTGTTGATTTCGACATAAAACATACACAATACGCACCGCGCGAAATCGCATCTCCCGGAATAAGAAAGCATTTGCCACAGCAATTTGAGGGTGAATCTCAACGAGAAATTCACCATGCCCAGGTGACAAAGGCGCGCAGGCCTTCGCCGACCGACATCACTAGGGCTAGTCTTGTGCTAGGTGTGTAGACTGGTGTCTTCAGGACCGAAGCTCCCGCGTCCACGCCTGAATATGCTTGATCAATACCGCAACGTCTCGGCTTTACATGCTGCCAGGAGGGGAGATGATGAAGTCGTTGAGCAACTGCTCGACAAGGGAGCAGGTACTAGGGCGAAAGGTAGCGCAGGTTGCACGCCACTGTTCAGAGCTAGACTGGCAATGGAGAGCTGAAGTGCTTTTCGAAAGCAGCATCAAACGGTGATGGATCTGTTGATACCTGTCACTAGGACCCTATAACGAGCGTGCGCAATTGATTGCATAGGGATGAGCTGAGGGCGCATTGACCAAGGTTCCTTGTGTTCTAATCTCTTCGACTGTGGCACCTCTGCTCACCATCACGGTATAGCTCCTCATCTTGACCGGCTCAGACAGATGGTTGCGAGAGAGATAAGATATAAGATTCTAGATACTCTCTTGTTGGAGGATATGAATCAAACCGTTGGCTATATGTTCTCCCATCCACTCATATCCATCTACAGTCAGATGCAGTCCATCATCCCAGTATAGTTTGCGCTCTGCGTCAGCGAGGGAGTGATACGGGAGATGAGAATGCAGGTCGAAGACATAGCTGTGGAGTGATTAAATGAATACCCACTATCAACCTTCCTGCAAGAAGGGGACGTACAGGTTTGGCTGTGAATGAGCTAAAATATGTTGATTGAGTTCAAGTCGGTTGACCACAAGCCACTCGGGTTTGGCTCGGCATTCTGGGACTGTAAGAGCAAGAACCTTGCTTCCCTTTGCAATTGATGTGTTCCAATGCGATTTAAGAGCATCAAACACCCTTTGGACAGAGATCAAACGTCCTAAATCACTGAATACAAGGGCGGAGTCAGTACGCGTCAGTTGCGACTAGGCCAGTAGCACGTACTTGGTACCCCAAGAATAAGGACCCAGTCGTATATATCGGCATCTACTGCAAAAGAGGAGTGAAATATTAGCGTAAACCGCCAGAGCCTCAATGTTGGGATTCAAGATGATGTTTGAAGGATAAGATAACAATACATGCCCTGGTGGCTCAAACGACGCCGAAACGATGATGATGAAGCAAGGTCTCCAGGGACGCCGCTCGTATGAATTCTAATCTTCCAGTCGGGAAAGGCACCCCTGAGCTTCTCCTCTAGTGTTTCCGAGTAGGGACTTTCGCCCAGGCCATAATTGTGGAAGCCTTGAGTGAGGGAGTCGCCGAAGCAGAGGATGCTGAGGGAGTTGTTGTCGGGCATAGCCTTGTTTGATAGGAGCTATAGGGCTCCTGCGGGGTGAGCATCAAGCTGAATACTTTGAGAGATGCAACTGGATTGATGAATCACTCGCGATGAATAGCGAAATGCTGAGATAGGGCCGATGCGGATAGATATAAGGCAGTGAACTATTTCTCAGCCCTGCGGGGTTGCTAGCCAGACCTACTGCAGCGCCACGACGAGAATTGCCGGATATTTGTTGGACGTCATCAAAGAGAATGAACCACTAATCCGAAGTTAAGCCGACAGGCCTTTTCTGGCCACTTATTGATTTTTGCTGCTAATAGCGCCAACCGATTTGCTCTTAGATCAATAAATTTCGAGTTAGAGACCCAAAGACTGTAGGACGCTCGTGCCTAATCCTAGCGTCCAACTCAGACTTTGTCTTTTTGGCCTTTTTGAGAATACCAATCTTTAGAGTCTGGACAAGTAAGGCAATGCTCTTGGGCAAATAGTCAATCAACTTAGACCTATGTTAGTGGTGCTAGGGTTTAACAATGCACGTCGTCTAAAAACACTTACCACCCCCAAGCACGGCGAGGGATGTGTTCCAAGCGAAGAATTGGAAGACGAAGAAAGGTCTCAAAATCGAGGCGGTCGGTTCGCGAAAGTTGGGATGCCATCCCCTTTAGGTAAGAAAGCCAAAACCTTTGCGGAAGTGGCAGCCTGAGATGGCATCCGACGTAAAGGAACTTTAAGCCACTATCACATCGAAGGGCTTCTGACTAGAATGAGCCAACAACTTGTCACAAAGTGTTTGGACCAAGGATTAAATCTTGCTCTCTAGTCGCGAGATCATACCGCGGGAAAGAATTGGCGGGAGGAATACGTCGTGTTCGGTGCAAGTCATGGTCTACGGCTCCGAAACCAGACCCACCGAGACTGGTGGACAAAGTTGAGAGTCAGTAGTCGACTATGAAACGACATTATGGAGAAAGAGCTTCTTCTGCTGAGCCGTTGAATTGGTGGACGGGCTTGTCACGCTTTCGTCCACTCACAGTGTAGATCTCATCGGAAAACGTAAAAATCGTTGCAGAAGATCACGCCAAGGCCACCCCAGAAAAAGAGAAACACGCTATGCTCGGCAAGTAACGCGCCCCTCGATTCTCTCGATGCGTTCAGAGAGTTGGGCAGATAATTGTCTCGTCATTGTTGATGTCAGTGAGCAATCAGGCTTAGCGAGATGTCTTAGCGGACGGATGGACGGGCCATTTAACGGAACGGCAAAAGTAGAAATGTAGAGGATCTTCCCTTGACGCCCCGATCATTCCCAATGCAGCCGCAGACAGCTCGAATGACGGTGTCTTGACCCCCACATGAGTCGCGAGGTGAGGAAAATGCGCTGTCAGTCGTGATGGACTCCACAGTGCCGGGGACCCTGGGGACTAAGCATGCAGGATGTGGAGGATACCGAGAATGCTCGGCAAAAGTTGGCAGGGTTTCCCAGATTAATTAGTTATTACCACCTCTATTAAGTTAGGCCTAGTTAGCTATTATTTTATTCCATAGGCTGGTAGGGGAAGTAACTAACCTCAGGGGGCAACTAAGCCTCGGGTAGTCCGACTTACGTGGGAAAATGTGGATCTTGCCCTTGTCATTTAGTCAACCATCGCGATATTCTGCTGCATCTTATCTATTGTGCCCGCGTCTGGTAGCGCTGCCGCTGCTAAAATTAATTCGGTACTCGAGCTGAGTAAGTTTGTCTGACACTAATAGCGGGCCGCATCAACGCCGATCACAGTTGAGCAACAGTGCAGGCAATCAATCTAAGTTACTTGGCAAACGCGGGCGAACCAGGGTCGAGGGTTAAGTAGGTCGCACCGCGCCTCCAAGTGCTTCGCAGTGAAACGGCCATAGATGGCTTTTCAGATCTATGTCTCCTTGGCTGCAGCGAAATCACTTGTCCAGATCTGCCCTGTTTAGTCGCCTAATACGTAGTCCTGTTTTCGTCTCACGTCAGTGTGGCTAACGATAAAGTAGTGGTCCCGAATCCTTCGCTATTCCCTCAGATTGGAAATATGACTAACCGTGTCGTGGCTTAGTCAATTTTGCTTTTGCCCGACTCCGAAGGATCAGGAACGTGGGAGAACAGCTTATCGCTGTGCGACCCTGGGCTTCTTCGTCCCCTCCGAGCGCCCAGATTCTGAAGTATAGACTAAGATCTGTCTTGGGAGGCCAGGGGGCAGTTTTGATAATAGGGCCTTGCGAGACCCGCGGAAGAACTGTACCTCGACGAAACCGCACGTTTGATAGCCACGAACCAGCGTAATTTCGCAGAGGCGACTGAGAATCCTAATATCACCTCGAACGGTTCTCAGCACAACTCTTCAGCGCTGTGCCCTCCGCGTGATCGACCCGCCGCCGCAAGCGAATTGACAATAGTAGCCGCGATGAGTCGATGACTTACTTGGAATCTTCGACGTTGATATCATACTTCGGATCGAACTCGACAACTCCCTATTAGCCTTGGCCTCTGCCAAATCAGGCATCCTTCGAGACCCCTCTGCGACGCTTATAAACCGGTCCTGTCTAGACGAAGTACATCGAATCTCTTTCCTTCTCAGCTTCGAAGGTTCACGATGTCTTCAAAATGGGTAGATAGCGGAGCGACCACTCCACGGAATGACAGCCAGATTTTTGAGGATGTCGAAAATGGCATGAAGCCAACCTACATTGGGGATGTTGCGTCACATATTTCACCGATACACAAGGACATCACATCATCCCCCAGTGTCTCCACCCTACCACAGACTCTATCACCAGTCTTCCACCTCGACGAAAAGAACTCCGTCCCTGAGCCTGCAGTACAGACACTCACGCCTGTCCGACCGCGACCAAAGATCAGCCGATGGATCGTCTTCCGCCTCTGGTTCAGCACATATCGCAAGTTCTTCACCCTCATTGTATCGCTCAACCTGGCTGGGATCGTTCTGGCTATCATCGGTTCCTTCCCTTATGCTGAGAACCACCTTGGGGCTCTCGTATTGGGTAACCTGCTCTTCGCAGTTCTGATGAGGAATGAGCTCTTCTTGAGGTTCCTTTTACCTCATCTCTATCTATGGCCTCCGCAGCGTATGTTGCATTGTACTCAAACTTCGATCAGCAACAGACACTGACAGATGTTTGATCAGTGGGCACCACTGTCCTTTAAGATCGCTGTTACCTCAGCTCTGCAGCATGTAGGAGGCATTCACTCAGGCTGTGCACTTTCTGGTGCTGCGTGAGTCAATCCAGGATCTTGCCTCCGCTCTTCTGTGTTAACAGTCTCTAGCTGGCTCGTCTACAAGGTCGTCGACATCATTATCCACCGGGCATCTCAGCATGGCGCCGTCCTTGCCACTGGTATAATCACCAGCATTCTTGTCATCGCATCCATTCTCAGCGCTTTCCCCTGGGTCCGCAAGTATGTTTTAATCGTTCAAGTGAAAAGTCAGACAGCTGACTCGGCATAGTAACCACCATAACACTTTCGAAAGGTATCATCGCTTTATTGGATGGATTGGCCTAGGAGTAAGCTCATGCTGCATCTATCCCCAACCCAAGTTGGACTAATCATTGGCAGGCTACATGGTGTTTCATAATTCTTGGTAACGTCTACGATATCAAGCGCGGGGAGTGGAGGACCGATGCACACTCTCTGCTCAGCGCACAGGAGCTGTGGTTTGCCGTGTTCATGACCGTGTTGTACGCTGCGACCCACTCGTTCACTCATGATTGACGTGCACTGACACACGTATAGCATTGCCATCCCATGGGTTACACTACGGGAGGTTCCCGTGGAAGTCGAGATTGTAAGTCTTACCCCTTTGGTAGGTGTCGTCATCCGCTAATAGCCCCATCCACAGCCATCCCCCAAGGTCGCCATCCTCAAATTCGAGCGCGGTATGCAACAAGGCCTTCTCGGCAGGATCAGTCGCACCTCGGTCTTGGAGTACCACGCGTTCGGGATCATCAGTGCAGGCAGAAAGTCGGGGTGTCATTACATGATCTGCGGTGTTCAGGGCGACTTCACAAAGGGCCTCGTTACCGACCCGCCTAAGACCGTTTGGACGAGGCAGTTGAAGTTTGGTATGCCCCACCGTCTAAAGAACATTGCGGCTGCATACTGACTTGTCCACAGCCGGAGTCGGCCATGCATCCGCGATGTATAACAGGGGAATCCGAATCTGCACTGGAACTGGCATCGGAGCTGCGCTCTCGACCTGCATTCAGAGCCCTAACTGGTAAGGTACCCAACCACACAGTTCTATAGGTCTAATTAACATCCCATCAGGTTCTTCATCTGGATCGGCTCCGACCAGGAGAAGACCTTCGGATCAACGATCACCGGGCTGATCCATAAGCATATCGAACCCAAGCGAATGATACTGTGGGATTCGAAGAAGCGAGGAGGACGTCCAGATACTGTGCAGCTCCTTCGAGATGTCTATACAAGCTTTAGGGCCGAGGTTATCTTTATTACATCAAATAAGCAGGGGAACGACGAGATGATGCAGGGATGTCTTGCTAGTAAGTTGCCCTTTCCTAACTTGTGATAGTAAATTACCAACTTGGCATTTAGCTGGTATGAATGCCTTTGGCACTTTATGGGACTTTTAATTTTATAAACATCACAGCCTCCTTATTCTTAACTAAATGCCGAGTAATCAATATAACTAGACAATCTATACCCTATAGACTAAATTAGATATTCAGATTGTACCAACACAGCGCAGATACTAGGAAGTGCAAAGAATAAGTTCGGCCTGAGGTCTTCCCGCAAATACCGTGTCTGTCATCGTGGTTGATATACCAGTACACAGAGTTAAAACACGTCCCTTCACAACAAACTGCAATAAATCAGGTGTGTGTCGGCGGATAAAGTCTTAAATTATAGTGGGGAAAAACTAGCGCCGAGTCACCGCAAAATGAGGACAATCTAGGAGAAGTGCAATCTATGTCCTATGCTAAGTCTTCTATTAATACAGCTTCTACGCACTCTAACTAGCCATTAAAGAGTACTTTAAGATTGTAGCTGCCTTTTTTAGGCTTATAGAGGAAGATATATAATTTAAAGAGCTTCTATTAAATATCTAGTTATAGAGATAGACTATACTGTAGGAAGCGGTATAAATTAAAATATTATATTTATAGTTATTTTTAATTACTTTAGTGACTATACTATAGAATATAATAAGTAAATATAGTAAGCTTCATATGTTGTTTAATAGAGAGTTAATATTACAAGAGTAAAATTAAACCTTAAAGTAAAAACTAATATATAGTAACTTTATTATTTAGCTACTATTTCTTCTATTACTAAGTGTAGTACTAAATATTTATCTCTATTATTTAAAAATATGATATAGCTTTAATCTATTTAATAATATTAAGTAAAACTAAAAAAAACTAGATACTATATTTAGTATTTATATTGCTTTTAATACTCTCTAGTAGAATACTCTGAGATTTTACAATAAGTACTAATTGAATTATATATAAGTTTAAATACATATTATAATAGATAGCATATAGTTAATTCAATTTAGGCCTTAGTGTTTAATAGAGTATATAGCCTAAATTTAATAATTATATTAATCTGTTATTAGGTGGATTCAATCCAGGTATGTAGGCTGTGAAACTAACAAGGCAGTTTTGTAACTTAACAAGGTAGACACCACGTCTTGCGGCCCTTAAATAAGCATAATTTTAACCCCTGGTAACTTGAAGTTAGGATGTATTGGAAAACAAGATGGCAAACTCTAATCCATTTCTTGGTCATAGGCTAGACGAGTCGTCACAGTACTTACTTCAACCTCGGCCTCTAATCACACATGGACCTCCGGATGCCTCTCGCTACGACCACTGCGAGGGCGACCCCAACGACTCTGAAGGTACCACCTTTGCTGATTACCAGTCGCTAGCAAGTAGTCAAACCCATGGCTATGATCAAGGTCATGATCACAGCGACAATTACAAACACGACTCGCCAAAACGCAGGGGCTTGTTGATTCGGAAGTGGCAGCATCTCCAGAGAGCAAAAAGACAGCGGCTCACAACGTCAACCTGATATCTTCATCGCCTGGAGCCTCGAGCTTCTCTTGCTCCTGCTTGCCTCGGGACTCCTCGTCTCCATAGTCATCATTCTCAAACAGTGCAACCAACAGGAAGTACCAGAATGGGACAATATTGGATGGTTAACAGTTTGGCGGGCGGCAGAAATGACATCTTCAAGTTCCAGAGCGTAAGAATGCCGCATAGAGCCAGCTGTCTAGGTCATTCAACCACATTCCTTTCCTTGGGTCCTCTATGTAAAACAGAATCGGCGGCCTCACGGGTTACCCGAAATGGCTTCTGCTGGAGTTCCTTTATCACTAGTGCGCGAGTATTCGCTCCCCCAACTGTTGGCCAAGGTTGCCCAGATTCTTGGTAACGAATCGATGCTCTATATAATGCACTTACTGGTTTCAAGTGGCGGTCCGTTTCGCTCCCGTTAATAAAACCAACTACTTATGAAGATACTTGGCGACACATTATTTGCTCCATGACCAATCCATATTGAGTTGGAAGCGCTTTGCAGTTGAAATGTCAGTACTAGGTCAGGTCGTCGCTTTCGACGCCGAACAGCGATAACGACAGCAACAAGACCACCATCATTAGAGGGTGTCAATATGTCCATTCCTTGGCCTCGAACTTCTCTATGGACGACCACTATCGAGGATAATCTCAAAGGCATTGGACTACATAAAAAGGCAGCCACGCGAGAAATAACCTGCACAGTTTCTGTTAATTCAATACTATAGACAGACGAGATTTTTATAATTCAGTTAAGAATGTTGTCAGCATAGAATTCAAGGGGGGATGTTGCAGAACGGTGAGTCTGGAATAGTGGATTTATCGCAAACCAGCCCTGCACCGCTGGGGCAGCATTCAATGCCGCACAAACTACTGTAGCGTTAGCTCTATTGATCTCTCTTTATTATACAGAGCGTTTGCTGGACTATTTCTAGGCTCTGCGACTACAGGACGGGAGGCCATGGAATCGTGAATAGAAAGATTACTTACAAGTCAGTCCCGGAGCAACTGGTTGACGCGGTGTATATCGAACTGCTAGGTATCACATCCGTGCAGATTCCAGATGCCTGGCCTTCACGGCCTTCTGTCTGACTGCAGATGGCTACGGCTGTTAGTTCCAGCGACGTAATAGGTAGCATGTAGTATACTTACGATCTCCAATGATGTCCTGAATCAGGTCGCAGCATATTCCGTAGCAGGAGCTAGGCAATGCAGGGTCAGCTGATAGGCGCTTATGGGGACAGAAGGAGAGATTAGCGTACAGTGAGCATCCTGGGATCGGAGCGGTGTCGCATGGTGGAGCGTCGCTTTATATCTTCAGCCTCTTTTATCATCGCCTACATGATTTTACCGTATCGGGACGGAGGATGGTAGGCGGCACATACACTGGGCAGCACCCATTTACCCCATCTTTAATGGCGCAGTAATCCCCAATAGGGCAGCAACCACCGTCGACGCACTGTTTCTTAGCAAATGACGGCAACGAGCGATGGATTGAATAGACATACTTCAACGCTGGTGGGGCCTGTTGCCGTTGTAAGCAATAGGGATGCCGGTGACTACGGGACGTAGAAACTTACAGGCATATGTAAAACAATGGTCGCCAGGATTGCAGGTGAAGATGGCCTGGGGGGCGCGACGCATCAAACTCATGCTATCTGTTCTGGTCGGCGTGAAATCATCGGACGTGAGCGTGGGAGGGAAGGCGTTCTGTCTGTCGGAGTCGGCCAGTCTGAGAGGACGCTGTGGCTCTCGTGGAAAGAAGCCTTGCTTGGTGTATTCTTCCCAAGGGAGGCCATGGTACGCCTCCCGGTTGAAGCGTTGGTCGTTTTGCTCACGCGCCCACTCCTGGGGCGTTTGATGGCGAAGCGCAGAATGCGCTACCACGGAAAGTATTGGAATGAATAGAAGATAAGTCTGCAGCATCTTAACCGTCCGACTGTGGTAGCATAAAGTAGTCAAAGGAGGCATCTCTCTTCCAGATACCGAATGCCGTCTCTTATAACGCGCGGCAAATACCCTCACTATGACTATCTGCTGCCCCACCCTCTTAGCCGGATGCCGTATCCGAATTGATGGCTAGTCTACCCAGTCTCTCACGTCATGGTGAAACTTAAACCTGCAACTCTTCAGCACTCGTCTCCCCAGCCGCACGCCGTCTAGACACCCTCCCAGCGCGTCGAGGTGGGTGGACAAGGGGGGGGAGCGGGAAGCAGAGATCGTGTGAGGCGGGAAGAGGTCCGGCAATGTGTATTGTATGGGCCATGGGGCGGCTAGCTAGGGGTTCCGGGGGTTCCGGGGGCTATGGGTTCATTTCGAATATCCTCTCACGTAGGGGAATTTAACGCACACTTCTGCTGGCGACTGTAGTTGGTTATAACTATGCTACCATTATGCCCAGCCTTTATAATTACCTTCCATCCCAAGCCCGGACGTCGCCACACGTATCTGTCTCTCAAGCGTCCTGGTGGTCGTCTCGAGCTCCTCTCTGCGGTCGTAGATGAAAGCCCAGATATTGTTGCGGGAACTCCTGCTCTGCCTCGGTCTCGTTCTCGATATTCTTATACCCCGATCGCGCGCGCCTCAGGACGTAAACATCTAAAATAACAGCTAAGATAGCAGCAACCCTATCACATTATTAAGGACAAAGCATTGATGGGAGGTGGGTGAGCGAATGCGGCAAACTTACAGCCCGACTGTCGAAAAAACGAACAGAACCCTGTAGAGACTGCAAATTAAATGCCCGCTGCACCCCACCAGCAGCTTCGACCTCACGTCGTAGGACGTCAGGGCGATAAAGCCAGCGGCCCAGAGCGCGCAGCCACTGGCATTAGAGATGAGGCGGGCTATTGGAGGAAGGCGACGGAAGCAGGCAAAGGTGTTTATGGCGAGTAGCTGCAGGACGGTGAAGTAAGAGGCTGCAGAGAGCTATATTGCAGAGAAAATAGTTAAAAAACTACTCGTTGCGATAATGGACCTGTTTCTTACGAGGTGAAAGAAGAGGTGCCGGTTGTGGAGGTTGAAGACGAAGTAGGAGATAATGGGGAGCACGACGAGGGAAGAAAGCGTTTGCAGGGCGCAAACGGCGAGGAGAGGAAGAAAAGGATACGGTGGGTTACGTCCATGGTGCTTGCCGCGCGTCGTAGGAGATGGCATTTGGTATCTTGGAAGATGGCAGCGGGTGGATGTGGTTCAGGACCGGGCTGTTCGCGGGGAGCAGGGGATCGATTTTCTATAAAAGAGAAGGTATAAATAAATAGTATCAGACTGGATACTTTTCAGTTCTGCAAGTTATTCAGGAGCATGTGAGGGTCGGTGGCTGAGCTAAAGGCTAAAGCATGTTTCTTTTTCAGCTGCTCAGCCCACGGAGAATGCCATGGTTAAGCGGGGACAGAAGCCGTTTAGCCGTCGAGTTTAACCTACTCTTGAGTAGCGGGAACCTTAGGGACGGCAGGTTATGTAAACTAGTAACTACTAAAAGTCTAAGGAGTGGCAGCTAAAAACGGCTGTGGAAGATGGTGACAAATAGCTATGCAAATCTTACGTCATAGATAGTTCAAAGTCCAGCAATCGCCGCGTTATTGAATCTGATGCTGCATCTGTTTGAGGTACCTGGCAGTGATCAAATAAAACCCAATCTTGATAAACAAACCTGGCCAGAGCTGGTTGTCTCTGTAGGTCAACGACTCTCCTCGACTGGGTCAGTGCAGTACACAACTCGTGGACCTCTATTGTTGCTGCGATAAAGATACAATAACTGACTTGGCACGCCATGAGGTGGCGAGGGAATGTACGCATATACAGTCCGTCGATGATGCCCTATCTTTCCTGGGGCAACCGTTGGTCTTGACGTCCGTCTTCTAGAGCTGAGAGATGTTGGAAAAGGATGCGTCGAGCTTCTTAGCTGTAAAGCAGCGACAGCAGCATTGTGGAACCGTCATTTTGTCCTCAAACGTGAGCTACACGTTCGAGATGGTGACCTCACCTTTGAACCGGATAGTCTTCGTTCGTAGTTCCTGTGTTGTTGAGGGTTATCTTGGTATCTTCAAGCGCCATTGGACTATTGGAAACCTCCAAATATTCCTTGATAGCATTTTCTCCTTTGAAACGTTAAACTTTAACTGAATCTCTGCGTCTTTGTCGAAAAGTTGGCCCACAGGCGGCGGCAAGACCCGGCTATGGAGGGATCTACGTCAACAACTTGCTGCAGGAAGTGATATTTCACCAAGATCGCAGGATCTCTTTGATATTGGATGGGCAGAGCAGAAGCTAGCGTCTGCTGAGACAGATTTGGGCCCGGTACAGCCTGCACGGCCAAAGAAGCACCACGACATGACGGGGAAATGTCCAGTTGAGCTAATGATTTTGACGGTTGATGGTGTAGGCAATGCGCGAGGACAACCTATTTAGAAACACTATTTCATCTCCCCAGTTGTCAAGTGAGACCTACAGAGACCTACAAACCTATGTGTCTTTGACGGAGCGCAACGACCATGTCAAGGCTGGCGATGACTCGGTAGACTAGCTTCCATGAGCGTTCAAAACATACGTGTCCAAGTCTAATCCATTTTAGAAGTCTTCAACCCGCCGAATCGAGTCAATGAGCCATTCTGCAAGAAATGTCTTGAGCAAGGCACATGATTCGCTCAGGGTTGCACATTTGAGTCTACCGAGATGCAAGTGGACGAAAGATTAGCTCTCGATGCGATGGCACACGGTTATACCATGGTGTCGAACCCTGGTCGTAAGCTACATAGCGCCATAGGTCTACTTATCGAGGTCGTCTGGTATGACGTGGGATCCTAAGAGAAGAAGTGGTGGTGAATAGTACACAGCCAGATCTTCAAATGTCGGATACGCGAACTGGATACCAGTGCACGGGTCTTCCACTCCGTTCAAAAAAGCCTCGAATTTCTTGAGTCTCAGGACGGCGTTACAACTCTCGATGGCAGAGTCGATCTTGGCAGTATCAATAATGTAACTGTTCCCTTTCCTCTTGGTAGCACGTGACAGGTAAAGATGCCTGTTCAAATCCATGGCCGGCGGGGGCTCACGGCCGGTGGAGGGTTAGTTGCTTGATATGTCGATAGTCACGACATCTGAACCATCTTGGTAATGCCTTCCCAGTCGTCCTTGTCGGTGTGAGAGTTGTTAATGGCGGAAGCCCAAAGTTTAGTGTCCGCTTGGTCCAGATGTCGGCGACGTTTGTAGAGAGTATTCTGGAGTATGGCGTGTTTTTTCTTGCATTGTAGAGATCGTTGGAAGGGCTACCGTCGGTGATGACTAAGACCTGTTGCCATTGACCTTATACTCCAGAATTCCTTTGCCTCTGCTTACTTGGAAAGCATTTCTACTCCAACCCAGATTAGTCGATACTTTGGATATTTAGCGGGCAAATCGAAAAATGTTCCCGTAGTGGCAATGTGTTCCAAGGATCCTCTCCACTGTTCGCCTAAGATATACGGATTTCTTGTCTATAAATATTCTCGTTGGGCATCACGTAATCGATATTGTGGACGGCAATGGTGGCCCCAAGGCTGTGATAAGTAAAGAGCAAGTCACGATTATCCCTCCCAATGGTTATTCTTCTCGAAGAGCCAGCACCAATAGAAAATAACACAATTTTAAATACAATCCAAATTAATTATGAGGAAGACCTCCACCCTTCTCCATCCTGTTGAAATATATTATTGAACCTGCCTTGTCTGGTACCGTGAGGTTTGCGTCAAAGATAGAACCTGGAATCCGTACGCCTGCCTGCCCAACCAAACTTACACCTTCAAGATGACGCAGAACCCTTCTATCGTTGAGAAAAGTACCATTCCTTCCGGTGTTTGGGGTGGCAGTTTGACTGGCCTCAGTACTGCTGCTACCGACTCGAGAGGGTGTTGGTACCATACATAACTAATAACCTAATTCTCTATTAGTATGACCCCTTGTAAAGAATGCCCGTTGAAAACGTACCAATTGATTATATGAAAAACTCGACTGTGCTATCGTTGTGCTTCACATTGACCCTCTGGCCAACAATTGCCGAGCTCCTCGCACATAAAGCAATCAACATCGTACCATTGCCCTGGCGATATTCCGGTAAAGATCATATCGCTCGGTGCATTATCGTACAGATAGCATTCGCCCGAGTCCCAATAGAATGTTTGACAGTTTTGTCGCCAGTAGCAAAATCCGGCGCAGTCACTGAGACGCCAATTATTGCCATCTTTGACGGGAATTGGTCTTCCTGCATTGATTGGCGAGCTTCGTATGCCGCAGACAAGGTGTAACCTGTCCACCCTCTGTTGGCAAGTTAACGAGCAGGGGCCGGCGTGAGCATTAGTTGCGAGCAGCGTTGCGAGTGCAGCGATGAAGACTTTGCGTAAAGACATTATGGGTGTATGGATTTCGAATGAATCGGGGAACATGTGAGGTCTCGCAGATTGAGACGTAGTCCTCTCTTATTTGTGACATGCACACGGAGTACTGCCTGCCGTTTGGGTGTGGGTAAGTAAATATTGGTGGCTGCAACTATTGAATTTATATTTGGTCCCTATGAACAAACTAACCACTAGAGGAGTTGAGCTGGTTAACGCCCCCAGCGAAGTCTACTCAATCTGCTCAATCAAGCTCCCAGGTAGGTTTAGTTATTCAATAACTCCTTAATTAAACCCCCTCCCCCCTGAGAATCTAAGGGTCTAGACCCCAATTAGGCCGGGAAACATGCATTAGCGGCCAGCCACTTCATCTTATTAGCGTATAAAGATTACGTTGTTGGATAAGGCCCGAGGCTGCCGGATGGAAAATGCCGTGATCGATAAAGGCCATCGTCTCACGTCCTGCTCCCTGGGATAGACCATTCAGCTGGTAGGGACAGAATTTAAGCGTGCTTATGCTTCATAGACTGTCTTTTCCCGTCGTCGTTCTAGCCTTGGACCGGAAATAAAGCGCCAAGCCATATATTCCTTTGAGATGTAACTGAGAATGTGATGTTGAAGAGGATATGTGTCATTTATCTTCTTCCCCCAGGTTTCAAAGTCTGCCTCATTAGGAGCATACACAACGCATTTCCAGGCTTCAAACATCCCTTGGCGGCCGTGTGCTTCATCTTCTAGAGAAGTTAAGTGTAATAACAGGCGGGCCAAGGCGTGATCTTGCTCTCGTAAATCGTCGCGAAATGATGAGGCCGTGTTGGCAGCTTCAGGTGCATCGTCAGGTTCAGAATCAGCAGAATCGTTAGAATCATCGTCAAGGTCATCGGGGTCATCAGCATTCCAGTATAATCTAATACTCGCCCTCACATTAGCATTAATGTGCCACGTACAGAGTTGCTGCCGAGCGGAAGGGAAGACCTGATTGAGGGCATTCTTAAGAGCCTTTTCTTTATTTGTAATAACTACAGATGGAGTTGGAAGGTGCAGATCCTGTCTGTAGGAATTCAGTTACCGATAAAGCCAGACAAGCCCCCGAATACATGATGCGAATAGTAGAAAGACGTTTAATGCTATTGCCTATATAGAAGTTCGCAATCCTCTCAGTTCTGGAATGCGGCCTTTGGCTGTCGCCTTGGACTTTGAGATGGAGATTGACGTCCGGCAGCAGACAATTCAACGGTCACCTTGAACAGCATCAATATTGACCTTTCAAGACAGGGTAGTTCTTCCGTGTTGTCAAGTCACGGGAGATCAGTTATTTGCTCAAACTCTCGCAGATGGAGTTGCTATCGAATCAGCTTCTGGACATAATGGACCATCTCAATTCCGCCCAGGCGGCAGTTCAGTCCAAGTCACTATTTTTAACCTTACTGCCTTTGCTATTTCACTCATTAATAGCCAGAATATGGAAATTGACAAAGTCACGACCAGCAAGCTCGAGCTGAGTTATGTGGTTGAGCTAGCCACTGTACCCAAGAATGACGCTCCGCTGCATCTCAGGGAAACACGCATTGTTCTACGCAACGGTACAAAACTGAGTAAAATGCTGGCTCTCACTTCAGATCCAGAGAAAGGAGAGCCACCAAGATGAGACTTTGAAGCCCTAATTCCAGCGGCAAAAGGTACTTCGGCCACATACAGCATTACCAAGACCAACTTACGAGCGTTTAACGGAATCTTCATTTCCAGATACACCCAGGGATCGTATTGAAAGAAGAAACAAACACGAGATGGAGCTGAACGGTCACCTCTCAACAAGGAGCACACATACAAGTTCCATGTTGCTTACTAGACTCATGAAGAACAATCAAGTTCCGAGTTCACAGAATTGTCTGAAATTCCCACTACGACGTCTTCGACGATGCCAGCTCCAGCAATCACGGCTGCTATGGTATCGACAACCTCAACAGTTCCTTATTAGCGTGATTGATTTCGGTATCAATCTGACGTTACCTACACCACGGACATCGCCAACGAGAAGAAGAGTGCTACGACTGGAGAAAGTTGGCTGAATTATTGTGAAGATATCAAACTCGAGTCTGCCCGGGTTTCCTACCTAATGAGCCCCAATCCCGATTCAAAGGATGAGACGGTCGTGTTGGGCGGTATCATGGGAAAGCTTAGGGATGCGGCGTCAGTGCTTTGCATCCGGATTTCAGTCCCAGATCGACGGTTGATATCCTCGAGGAGATATTTGTTGTCCGGTTTGGCATCCGGAAGAATGAGTTCAAGATCGGCCGAGTATACCATGGTGAAATCGATTTCGGATTCTGCGTCTTTAAGAAACCTGCCAACTCAGTCGGACAATAAGTCAACACATCATCTTTAAGCCGAATAAAGGCTGGTAGGGCCCAGATGCAGGTGAAGAAACAATTTGAGTTTTTGTCCGACTCAACATTATCATCAAGCAAGATGATCAATACACTGGCGATAGATGATGAGACTTGGAAGAACAAGCTGAACGTCCAGGCAGATTGGCCCTGGCTATTGAATACCGAACCAATGTGTTTCATTGAAGTAAAGAAAAAAATCCTCTCCACATTGCTTTATGAGCGCTCTAACCTCTTCAGAACCTCTCCATCTCCTTTCGTCCACGGGAATGTCTCTTCTATTGAGCGTATCATGCCTTCATGGTGCGGAGACCGCGGCTTGATCGAAGCCCCAAAAGGTTCTGGGTGACTGATGACACCTGATGTAAATTGTAACCGGCTGCCCTCTCCTCCGTTGGCCGCTCGCCTGTCAATGTTGAAAACAGCAAGGGATTGTGAGATGTTGAGGAATAGTGCTTCGTCAGCGAGAACTCGTCCCGGGCAGATTCGGCGACCAAAGCCAAAGACAAATTTGTGCGGGTCAGTCTCCGGGTTTAGACCCTCGGTTTCGAGAAAGCGTTCAGGTTTGAATGTCATTGGGTCATTATAGACTTCCGGATCGTGTGTGAAATACCTGGCTATATGGTTAACTACTAAATTGGCTAGTTTAAGAAAATGACACTCACCAAATGTTGGGAAGCAACATTGCGCCTTTGGGAATTGCATATCCCTCAATCATATCGTCCCGAGAGCTTGCATGAGGCAATCCCATGGGAGCAACAGGGTGCCAGCGGAGAGCTTCTTTGACCAGAGCATCAACGTAGGGCAAGTTGTCACGATCAGATAGATTAGGTAGGCGATCTTGACCCACGACCTGATCGATTTCCTCTTGAGCTTTGCGTTGGACTTCAGGATATAGCGTCATAGCTAGGAAGAAGCAAGCAATCGAAGAAACAGTCTAGCAATATTAGCTGATACACTCATGGCAACAAATATGGAAAACATACCGTGTCGGCACCTGCAGTATATAGTGCTGTCGCCGACCACTTGTTCGTGAGCTTCTCCTCTGCCGAATCATCTCCGGCGTCGAGCAGATTCGATAAGAATGAGGCATTATGTGTTCCTTGGGACAGCTGTTCTTTTACAAATGCGTAGGGTACATCGATGACGTTTTGCAAATCAGAGGCCATCATTTTCGCAGTTTGCTTGAACGATGTACCAGGAAGCCGGTCTGGCAAATGCCTTACTGCAAGCATCTTAGAGGGATGTTGGCATGTAAATGTCCAAGGTCAAAGCACACTTACGAAATGGGAAGACGTCCACTGCCCACGATCCAGGCGCAGCAGCGACAGCGAACTGCTCCATCACGTTTCCAACCATGTCGATAAGCGGATCGCTCTTGAAGGGTTCTGCGCGATAGCCGTATGCTATATCCAAGATGATTGAGCCGGTTTCTCTGTAACAATTCACCTGTTAGTAAAGCAGAATCTCTCGCGAAAACTTAGATGAACCAACCTTTTGATGTGGTCTACTAAACCATCAGGATTTCCGAGAACATGCAACAAGAAAATGGCCAACTTCAGTCTCTTGGAGTCTGTTATAGTGCCCTGCAGAGGACTTGGAGCCAATGATTCGACTCATGTTTTTGCGATAGGTACGGAAACGATCTCCATATTGGGAGAAGGCGAGAGCATCGCCCCAGCCAACCCTTAAAAACGAAATGAGATCTCATCGCTCTCATCATCAGAAAGGGTTACTCACATATCAGCGGCAAAGACCTGTGTGGGCCTGTCTGAATGATTGAGCGCTCTTTTATCCAGAAGTTCCGTGGCAATCTTGATGTCATTAATAATTACTAAATTCTGACCAAATACCGTTATTGAGCTGATCGGTCCTAGGATGCGGCAGGTTTGATTAGTGATCTCTTTTGGCTTCACCTTGGAGATGTGTTTCCAAAGTCGACGCACCATAAAGATCCTTATGCTTAAGCCAATGATGGGCTTCCAGTTCGCCAGGTTTCGGTAAATCAAGTAAATTCCCGACTAGCGGAAGTCCCTTAGGACCAGGTGGCAGATTAACCCGTTTCATTTTAGCTTCAGTCATCCATTTGCTGATAAAGACAGCGATGAATAATGCTGTGGCCAAACTGACCAAAGTAATTGTAGGCACCTCCATGACTAGAAATGATGAAACGAAACACCATACGGGCCACACAAAACGACCCGGAAAGCATCTGGTTTAATAGTACCAGTTTCTAATTACCCCTGACGTAGTCTATGGCCCGTGTTGAAAACTTGAGGTTGCTTTCGGAGTGGGTATTCCTTGACTCACCCAGTTTTCTAACACCTAGAACCAATCACCCAGGGCTACTTGGTTTCATTCTCCAAAGAGACCTTCCGAACCAAGCCAAATGGCCGAGACTTTGTAGATCTTGACCCATTGAACCAATGGATCATCACACAATCTAATCAGCGTTTCAAGCCGGCTGCACCAATGTGGCTCGGCAGTAGAGCGATTGGTACAGAGGGGAAGCGATGGTGTGTCTATCATTTCCCTTGATCCGTCATGATTTTGAAATAAACCTCCATTTAGTGGCTTATCACCACCGTAAAGCGGCGGCTGCATGCTTGACGTTATCTAACAATCATAGGTTTATTGTAGAGGGATTATGAGCGCTACGCCACGCACTGAAGTTTTAAGGAGGTAGTGAAGATAATTATTGCCAGGCCTATAGCTACAGATCGAAATATATGACGCAATAGAGTCCAGCATTATACCTAAGGGAAGGGTCCGACTATCGGACGAACCAGAAGCATTAGTATTGCAAATAAAACATTACAAGTCGTTCCATAAGGTGAGGATGTTGCAAACCAAAATTCCGTGCAGCAAAAAGCCAGTCTCATGCGAAGTTCTTACGGCGAGAGTTTGTTAGTTCTTGAGTATGAGAACCTTGAAGATGATGGCGATGGCCGTCCTCAAAAGTCATCCCCGGGAAACCAAAGTAAAACTTGATGCGGACCACGTGACGCAAGCTGTACGGCACGCCTTGAAAAAAGTAGCAAAATGATGTGATCCGAGTCCGACGGGAAGAAACCACCGCAGAGGCAGAGGAGCAGCTTCGAGTGCTTCAAGAACAATATATCAAAATCCGCATTATGGGAATACATCAATGGTCGGGGGATCATCCAAAAGACGGCTTGCTGGAGGTTGAATGAGATCAGTAAATTAAAATCCGAGCCCCGGCAACCCGCGGGTTCAGGATACAAACCTATCATAGCGACAGCGAGACAGGATTAGCCGCAGCGGAATCGCTCAAGGGCGATGACTGAACTCAGCCGTTGGCTCGACCGCTGCACCTTGTTCGTCCTGGCTACGCTCTCTTGGGAGACTGAATCCTAGCTCACCGGCCAATGGCTCGATGAAACCACTATTCACAAATTCATATTCTTTATCGAAACTCGGCGATCTGAGGTCTTCCAACTCAGATTAAATTCCCAGACACCTAGATTCGATTCGCGTTGACGAGCGATGATGAGCCGTCCTCTGATTTCCAGCCCTGGTATTAGTCACTAGATACATTGGAGCGTTGTGGGATTCATGGAGCATCGCCAAGGGGCTATCTAAGGATGCAATGTAAAGAGTTTTAATAACATATGAGTCAGCAATTCACTTCCTAAATACCTGCCTCTCATCCTCACGGCACTTGCGGTTTCGTAATAGCAGCTGATACCCGTCCCAGTCAAGTGCCTACACCAATTAATCATTCACGCGAACCTCTACACACCATCCTCGTAGGAGATATCGACTCTAAGCTCGGGTACAATACCATGGATAACGGATATCTACACTTCAACAACGTTGTAATCCCCCCACGTCAACATATTCAACCGATTCTCAGGGGGGAGGCCCAGAGATACAGCCTAGTCGCTAGTCAACTATATAACATCAATATCCGCTGAATGCAGCTTCCGCTTCATACTGGCTGCTGGCAGAGAACGATTTGCCTGATTCATCGTTAATAGCGAGGTTGAGACTTGAACATGGGCCCTTTGCACTGCCGAGAGTTCCTCCATGTTGACAATCTTCGAGTAGCCCTGGCTCAACAGGAGTCTCAGCTGATCCGGTCGAAACAAAGTAAATTGCTCCGATGCTTTTGTCCGCCGCGAGGCCCAACGTCGACGTGCCTCGGCGTTGTGTGTAAATATCTTGGTCACTACCAAAGTCTGCGGTGAGCCTTGCCGCAGCGTCGTGTGGGTGCAGTGGATACGAGCCGAGTCGAATTTCTGGTGCAAGTGTTGACGCCGATTCTTGTTGACGGCGAAGCGGCCGACGGCTTCCTCAGCGCTGGCGAGAAAGGTGTTTAGGTGCTCGCAGTCGTGACACAAGTAACTGACTCTAGGCCCCACAAGGTTCACATCTGTCGGCTCGCGGCCTATATGTTTATTGATAGATGTCGTTGAGACAGTGTAAAAGTAGTAGTAAGAACGGGGATAAAGAGAGTGTAAAAGGGGAGCTAACGTCAGCGCTAATTCAATAGAACTGTGCCATCATGAGTCACGAGCCATGTGGAGCCGTTGTTATGTCAAACACGCCCTACGCATCACAACTCCTAATCAGGCACCTCCCGGGTATGTTACCCATAAGTAGAATGCGGGGAAGATAAGAAAATTGAATAGCAACAGAGGCGCAACGTAGATGTTAAGAATCAATATCACCACTGCCTCTGGCTTCTGTTCTTGCAATCAGCACCTTACTCGTATTACCTTCCTATGCTCGTCGCTTTCCAAATCTTTGTCTTGAGACACACTACATCCATCTTTCTCAGTGACATTCGGCAAGATGGCCTTAACTCTGCTAGTCGCAATTGGAATCCTCAGCGTCTTCCTCTTGTACCGATACATTCTCTTCCCTGCCTTCCTCTCGCCGCTAGCCAAGATCCCATCAGGTCACTGGTCTTGTCATTTCACGCCACTCTGGATTCTGCGTGCTAGGAAAAGTGATTGTCAAAACAGGACCCTACACGAGGCGCACCTCAAGCACGGACAGATCGTCAGGGTCGGCCCCAACGAACTAAGTATTGACGGTGTTGAAGCCTTGAGAACAGTCTATCAAGGAGGCTTCGAAAAGGATACCTGGTACAGTGTCTTCGACAACTACGGGTTAGCCTTCCCGATCTACTTCCTACTCTATTTCCCATAAGCTAACAACTACTCAAGAGTGCCATCTATTTTCTCAACCGTGCCCTCGAAACCTCACTCCATTCGAAAACGGATGGTCTCAAACGTATACTCTAAATCCCATATTCTATCCTCGACCGCCGCAAAGGAGCAGGCCCGGGCCATCCTCTTCACTCGACTCCTGCCTTTGATCGAGGCCTCCACAAGAGGGAACCAAACCCAGCAGGGAATCGAAGTCTTCTCCACCTTTTTAGCAACAACAATGGACTTTGTTGCTGCATACTGCTTCGGTTTGAAGAATAGCACCAATTTCCTCGACGACGTGGCATATCGGGACCACTGGTTGCAGCTGTACCTCGCCCGTGCTCGTCACCACTTTTGGCCACAGGAGATGCCAATCTTTACGAGGATTTGCAAGAGCCTTGGCCTGAGGTTGTACCCGTCCTGGGTCGACGATGCGAATAAGGAACTGGCAGCATGGAACAAGGTATTATGCCAGCGGACGCATGACACCATTGACGTAGAGGAGAAGAATGGTTCAATTAACCCAGGAGATGAGGCTGTGGTGGTGAATGCAATTGAAGCCGGTATTGAGAGAGAGATCAAGGTGAATGGCCAAGCTTCCCCCATCTACTCGACCATCCGGAAACGGGACCTCGCCGTTTCTTCCGAGGTGCTAGACCATCTTCTTGCGGGCCAAGAAACAGCGGGCATTGCCTTGACATACGCTGCATGGCGCCTGTCGCGTTCTCCGGGCCTACAGGAGAAACTCAGGATGGAGCTCCTGACTCTCGACCCAAGCTTTAAGACAGCACATGACAGGGCATCTGAGCTCCCTGACGCGAAACACCTCGATGCGTTGCCGATTCTCCACGCCGTCGTAATGGAGACGCTCCGCCTCCATGCCCCAATTCCTGGCCCGGAACCTCGGCAGACCCCTCCCCATGGATGTCGGATTGGAGGCTTCGAAGTGCCAGGGGGAGTCCGAGTTGCAGCACTTGCGTACACCCTACACTTGGATGACAGCGTGTTCCCAAACCCGAAAGTGTGGGATCATACGCGATGGCTCGAATCTGAAACGACTGAGGAGCAGAGGAAGCAGATGCAGCGACGTTTTTGGGCATTTGGGAGTGGAGGGCGGATGTGCCTCGGTTCCAATTTTGCAATGAACGGTACGTTTTCTATTCCGAGTAAATGAGAAAGAGAAACGGCCTTCTAATGATTCATGGCAGAGATGAAACATATCATTGCGGCGATATACACTAATTTCACAAGTGACGTTGTTGATGATGAGGGTATCGAGCAGGGAGATTCGTACACAGCGCGGCCGGTCAGCGAGCAGCTGATGTTGAGCTTTAAGCCTGTAGAGTAAAGAGGCCCGTCCGATTACAATTAGGCTACGAATGAAATTACATACTCACTTAGCTAGTGGTTTCTACTGTGACATAATGCAGGTTTAGCACTCTCAGCCTGGATTACAACCATTGCATACTTAGTTGTAAGTCAGTTATTATTAAAGTCTAATAAATATATAACTTATATTAGCCAGAATTTAAGCTTAAATATAAACTTAAATATTCTAGAAAAAGTTATGTAATATAATATTAAAATACAGTACTAATAGCACTATTTATAATCTATAAGTAATTTATTTAATTCAGCCTAATAATCTATTTAAGCTTAAAAATTAAGTATTTTAATTTATAAGTAATTACTTTTAATTTCTCTGTAATTTAAAATTAAAATTACTTAGCAATTAGAGAATTTAAAGAGATATATTTAATACTATCTTAAAGCTGAATTCCTAGGCTTTTTAATAATATTATTCCTATTCTAATATCTATATATTTACTAGCTGAATTTATCTATAAAGAAAGAGCTTCCTTTAGAGCTTATTTCTTCTTCTTTTTATCTATATATACTATTAATATATACTATATGTTGGATTGTGACCTTGAGTGGCGGCATAAATATCGCCATCAAAGATAAAAGTTGCCACCTATTGCCACTGGCTTAGCAAGCATCTTCTAGTTGATTCCATATAGCTCAGGAAAGGCATATAAAAAGCCTGCTCTGAACCCTTAAGAAGAAAAGGGAACAACTTTCTCAATTGACATCACTTGATCAATTTCTTCTGCTATTGCATATAGCAAATTGCGTATCCAACACACTATATTATACTATCTTATATACTATTATTTTTTACTTTAATATTCTTTATAAGAATATTTCTTTATCTATAATTTATTCTATTTTTCTAGTATCTGATGGATCCGTTACGGTCAATTCGATCTGATAGATAGGGATCAATACAGTGATGATGATGATCTTGATTACTTCTGCCGGTCATCCGGATCGGCCGGAAGTGGGGTTATTATACCCCCCCCTTCTGACTAAGTTCAGGATATCAATCTATCCGAGGTTTCGTCATACAGGGTCATCATCCAACACTTTTTATTAAAGGTTATAAGATACTGTTGGATGATAACCCTGTATGACGAAACCTCGGATAGATTGATATCCTGAACTTAGTCAGAAGGGGGGGTATAATAACCCCACTTCCGGCCGATCCGGATGACCGGCAGAAGTAATCAAGATCATCATCATCACTGTATTGATCCCTATCTATCAGATCGAATTGACCGTAACGGATCCATCAAAAAGTACAAGCAGTAAGTGTCAGAGGCTGGGCCTGAAGTGAGGGACTGGGCTAGAGCCCGGCCCGGGGGAACTTACACCCGGCCACGTAACGAGCGCGCAGAGTTTTCACAGCGACCTCTCAGCGAGGTCGCTCCTTCCTTCCTTCTCTCTCCTTAGCTTAAGATACTCAATACACGGAACCCTACTGTTGGACAAACTCAGGGCGCGCCCCTTACAGTAAGATTTAGTTTTTAAAGGTAATATTATTAAGTTATTTAAAATCTATATAAAGATATAGCTTTCTATTTTTCTAAAGTATAAACATAATTAAATATCTAGTTAAAAATTTAAAAATTTAAATTTAGTCTTTCTTTAAATTTTTTTTAATATATTCTTTTAGTATTATAAGCTTATTATTATTAAGTTCATAAATTAAAAAGAACTTTAAGTTAGTTCTATTTCTAAAGATAATCTCTAGATTTTATTGTTCTAATTCTAGTAATTCTATTTCTAGTTCTTCTATAAATTATAAACTTAGTACTTTATGAAAATATTCTTAAGTTATTTATTTAGTTGGGGCTACTCAATCACAATATATACTCGCAGTTCGCGAGTAGTCCCAACACAGGACTACTCGATCACGGGGTATACTCGTAGCTCGCAATACATAACTTTAGGTGGCGTAGTCTAAACTTTGGCTGTGCCGGTGGGGAGTGGTGCATGGTGCTGTGGTGGTTGTTGGCGCTTTCGTAGAGTAATGAGCTCCTGACACGCTGTCTGGGCCGTGTGGTTAGCTGTCGCGTTTGGCTGGTGATGTTCGTTAGTCATTCCTACCAGCTACATCTTTCATAATGTTGAATTATCGCTGCCTGATCAGCCACGAGTGACTTGTTGTCAGAGGTGAGAAACAGAACATTTGCGGGAACGGGAGTCCCAACTACCTAGAACAACGAAGTATTTTCAACGCTAACAAATAGGTACCTAATAAGACGTTCTATATATAGAAGAAAGTCGAATTCCTCTTGAAATTGTAAGTACCGATATGTCCTACCTGATACCGCCTAGGGAGAGATCCCGTCGCGAGACTGCACCGCCTTTTGGCCGTAATTCTTCAATCTGATCCGTCCTGGTTTACGCTATCTAGTCTCGCAATTCTCAACCTGTCGTCTATTAACTTCAACAGGTCATCTTTGTTCGGCAGCCGAGAGCGTTCGATCAAATCTCGCACAGAAAGGAATGAATCCGGCAATGGCGGAGGCGTTTTCCCGCCGCACCAGTTTTCCTCATACCATTGCTTCGGTGGTTTGTACGGATATCCCCTGAGTTCCATTCGAAATTGGACGTTTACCACCACGTCTAGCTCCAGCGCTTCTCCACCATCTAGGGCCATCTCCAAGGTATACTGTAGCCCCCAATCATCCTCTCCAGGAGACACCGAATTTCTATCTGCAATTTTGAGCGCCACCTCCAGATCTGCGCCGTTCCTTACGAAGGTTTCTAGCACGAGACTTGCTGTGGTTTGCTCCTTGGGGTTGATCTGAAACTTCTGAAAAGACGAGGACTCATTCTCAGATGAGGACTCGTCACCAGATGACGACTCATTATCGGGACTAATATCTCTCTCCAAATCATATTCGCCACACGCGGCAGCCACGGTTGCCCACCAACATAGAAAGTGCTGCCAGATGGATAATCGCTGGTTTCCGGCAGCAATGCGGATGAAGCCGAACTCACCACCAAATGCCAGGTGCGTCGGTGAGTTTGGAGACACGATTTTGCTCTTCGAAAAGGTGCCGCAGAAACCAGAGACCAGCAACCACTAGAAGTCTGTGATCTTCGCCTTCATCGCCGTCGCTTTCCTCGTCGTCGTCGTCGTCGGCACTGTTGATGGGTCTTTGCTTCCAGAAAGTTCGACCAATGCCAGCTCCTATGGCACAGTACACAAGCATGGCGAGGTTATCCGATTCCAGAGGCATGTCGTGGATGCGTGTGACCCTCCAAAGCGGATACTCCAGTCGCCCTGAACATAGCTCGGTAAACAGGGGGGAGATCACGGCTCTTGTGTAATCTTTTATTTCATCAACGTTCTCGTCGATATCCCTCCATAGCACCGCAGAGTTTTCGGCATTAAAGTTCTCCCCGGTAGGCCATTCACAACATCCGTCCTCGACCTCAAGGTCAGACCGGGTATGTCGGACTCGCGAGGTGTGACAGATTTCGTAGTGAGTATATGGCAGGGGGCGGCCCTTATATTTTCTCAAGGCAAGGTTGATGCGAAATGCCGTTTTGTAGCAAGCCAAGGAGTGGCTGGTTGCTGTGCTAACAGATAGCATGGGAATAATATCTAAACTTGTAAGGAAACCAAAAGGGGGTGCGTCGAGTTGCTGCCTTCGTCGTAGTTCAACCAGGCATGCTACCAGTATCGAGTGACGGTTGAGAATTTCCTCTTCTCTTTCCTTGCTGTCATGATCTTTTTTGCCAGTCTGTTGTTCTCGGTCCCACCAATATTGTTTTATACTAGCGAGTTTTAGTTGGGACAACGCCTCCATGTTGTTGAAGGACCCGTCGTGCATTTCGATCCGAACCTTCTGTTGTTCAAAAAAGTCCCCCACGGAGCGGTGGGTGAAGTCAAGGTCGTTTGCCTTGTCTGCTTCCAGGAGTCCTTTGCAAACGCCCCGTAGTTGCCGCCTTGCGCGAAGCTCACTCTCCCTGACTGTCTCGGACCCCAGCTTCGGGAATTGTGCGCTCTCTGCGAACTGCGGATCGAATTCGTAGTCCACAAGGAAATAGAAGTCGCTCAAGGTAAGCGATAAGTGCATCTTTTTGGCCTCAGGAATCCCGGCCAAGAAACGGAGAAGGGAGACGGTATAGCACGTCAGCCGGCGATCTTCGGTTCCGAGAGTATTCAGGATTCGTTGGAACAGGTTGTTCATCTCGGTCGGGAGCGACTCAATCTCGCTGAGCAGGCGGGAAAACCTAGCCCCATCATCTGATAGTTTACGGATATTCTGAACGACTAGGACAACCCAGAGGAACACGCCCTCCGCCTTCTTGGTGATCGAAGAGGCAAGCTGCCGGCGTTCTTCCACTGTTCCAACGCATTCGAGATTTCCTTGGACATATTCCTCCATGTCAGGCGCTGTCAATTCGTGAAGGTAGAGCCTGCTATCCTCGGAGAACATGTCCATGAACGGATTCTCAATGCGGCTCGAGACACATAGTTTGAAGCAGCCCGAGGCGCTGTTAGTCAGATTCGTCAAGGAGCGGATCATCTGGCGACGGTCAACTGCTCTGGTCGCCTGGTACTCATCGAGGCCGTCGATAAAGAAGCAAAAACAGTACCCGCCAAGGGAGTCATTATCCTGCTGTTGTCTTGGCAACCGTTCGTAAGCCTGCTTGATGTCATCATCAAGGATGTCGTATGCTGAATGGATCTTTGGCTGGGAAAGGGCCTTGGTCCATTGATCCGGGAGAAGATGCTGCGTAAGGCCTGGACTTTTTGTCAATATTTGGTAAAGTAGAGTTCTGTAGAGGCCTATTAAAGACTTCTGTCGTGGATCTGAGCCAAGGGCATAGAAAAAGTAGTTGGCCATGATCAGCTTTCGACCTCCCTTGCCTTCTAAGGAGATGTTAGCTAAAGAATAAAACAAATTGCGAAGAGCTTCTCGGATGGGTTTGACCTACGCGCCCACTTCTTCAGGTTGATTCTAGTCCGCTTATGCATAATCAGCTTCTTCACTAGTATACATTAGTTCTCCAGGTTCTCCAGGTTCTGTCCTTTTGCCCATCCCAGCCTTTCTTATTGGTTTTAATAGCGACAGAGCAGCTGAGAAAGGCGTAACTATAACAGGTTCATTTCGTTACTTACTCAGCGTAGACTTGCCCGCGCCAAGCTTGCCACATATGTGGAAGATGCCATCTCCTGACGATAGCCATTGGGTGAACTTGGCAGCTTCTGGAGATTTCCCGTCAAGATCGAAGATCCATTCGAATGTCTCCATGAAGGGACTATCGACGCTTTGGTGGCGGTAGGACATGTCCTCGAACCCTCCCTTGATCCCTCTCAGGATTCGGTCTTGGGCAACCTCATTGAGCGCGTCCTGCCCGATATCCAGCAGATTTTGTAACTGGTCCAGGGCTTGGTCACTGATAGTGTCAGCCTTTGTGGTCGTCATATCTTGCAAGGTCTGCCTCAGTTGGGTGATGGAGAGCTCGAGCTGAGTCAACTTGGCTCCATCCTCTTTGCATGTCGCTAGCAGTACTTTGACGTTTTCACTGCCGCCTTTGAGTCAGCCATGGTATCGCTAAGATGCCAATATTGAATGGCTTTGCAATCTGTCAGCTACACCCTTACCCTGATAACGCGGTGATGTGGAGATGAAGCTGATCGCGGCAGTGCTGAAGCCGCTTCTCAGGGTCTTTAATCTTCGGCTCAACCATTAATGTCTTCAGGGCTGCAAGGCCACTCTGGGTCTTGGATTTGCGCCGTTTGGGCTTGAGGGACTGCAGCTCCTTTCCAATGTCGTTTGTCAGCTCATTGCACTCTTGAGCCAAAGTGACAAGAGCTCTGTCCTCTTCAGTCTGGGCAGACTGGTTGGTGGAAATTATTCGTTTCCATATAACGGCCATGTTGTCAGTCAACTTCAAACGCATCTCTGTCTCTTCTGAAGTCCCCTCGAGCGAATTGTAAAGACCCCATGACAGTTTTAGAATCTTCCCCGCGGCGTCAACAAATGAGAGGATCCCGGAGACAAGACCGATGACGGTAGCAGGATCCATTATCGCTGGGGAGTATAGAGAGAACAAATTTCGCACAGAATCGCACTAGTAATGATGATACTGAGGACAGTGAAGCACCTCTAGATGTTTGCAGGAGGACATTGCCGACTGGACTCGGGCTGAAGGCGGGGAGGATTGAGTGGCGCAGCAAACATACGAGTGGTAACAGGGGTCTGAAACGTCTTGCGCTCTTTATTACCTATGTGATGTCTAGTCAAGGTAGAATTTTCCCGGTGATTCGCCAGATTCAAGGCCCCGTTAATAGCATTCTTTCGATGATTTCCGACCGGGATTGATCTGCCATGATGGAGATGTGCCTAAGACCAGGGCGATGCCTTTTCGCGGGTCAGCTCACAGCCACAAAGGGTGCAGTCATAGAAAGGCCAATAACTTAATGCCACAGCCCTAGGCTTCCAGTATTGACCCATATCCTAATGCCTCCGGGCTGCCTCCAGCTGAATTTCAGGCGCTTTCAACGGTGCTTGTTCCATCCACTGATAAAGGATCCTTATCGTATCTGCAAGCTTTAGATGGTTATTGTTATATCAGCTGGAATGCAGCTTAGGGCAGCTTAGGTCAAAGCAGCGGCAGGTCAGGAATCCTGCTAACGATGGAAATGGGGAACGTCTGGATTCGTCTCAGATAAGAGGCTGTTAGTAGATTTTGGCGGCCAAGTTATTTATCGCTCGTGGTCCTTCAAGCCGAAGAATTGCGAGAGGGTGATCGTGCGCGACGTCTTGACAAGGGTGGCTGAGTGTGTCTCTCGCTTAAAGGAAGCAGGTGACGTATTTGTTTTCTGGATACACTGGAAGACCGCGGGAAGACATCTCTATGTCCGTTGAAGACCTTTGTGTCAAGCTCGAATCATCAAGACACTGTCTACAAACTGGACAAATACCCCACCTCGGACCTCTCATCCAACCCGCAACTCCACAGCATCGCATTGACGAGGCGATTCTTGAGATACTTGGGCGGCAAGATAGGACTTCGGTAGATCTATATCAAGAGTTTTATTTGACAATTTCAAGGCCGCCATAGACAGACGATTAGCAAGGAGTTTATGTAGCCGGGAGCAACTCCAATCGAACGACTTTCTAGCCGTTGTGTCCGTCACGAAGGATCCATGCACTCCTGCAATCTTGAGACATCAGCTCTTACACTTGAGCTGCAAACTGGACAATTTCGATGCACCGTTGACGCGTTTCTGTTTGCTCAATTCTCGGTCAGAGAGGTCCTCGATGAGAAGAGATTCACATGATGGCATCCCTGATCTCAACCGCTGAGATAAGATAAACGCGACTTGGCAATATCCTACTTAAAGTTTTGCCTAGAAGGCAGGATAGATCTCCCTTCTAAGTGGGTTGAGAGATTCCTTTAAAACGAGTCAGATAGAGGCCAGAATATTATGGCCAAAGCTATGGCTTCTGGGGCTTACCAGCCTTCGATTCTCTTTAGGGTTTGCGCGTTCAATTTGCATGGTTATCTCAGGTGCGACAGCGGAGGCTTTTTAATACAGTTGTAAGTCATGTATCGCCACATAAGGAAACAGGACACTGCGTCATGCTTGTTGGCGACTGCGTCTCTGGGCTAGTGTCAGGGACTGAATGCACAATAGGAAGTGAAGAGGGCAGACTTGCTACTAGATAGCAGCGTAGAATGTGGTGATAGGGTGGTGACTGTATTGATCTCTGGCCTCTATTATATCTGCGGGTGTAAGATAGCTATTTATATTTCTCTATTGGCGCAACCAGCAACCTCAAACATCAGCAATTGCAGTTTTTCCGGACGCGCAGTTTCTCAACGGCATGGCTACCCTAGATTCTGGGACCGATTCAATTGCGGACACTGTGAAAGGCGTCGTTTGGAGCTTGAACATTCGAATTGGAGAGATTGCAATCCCTCTCGAAGATGAGACAACGAAGTCTGAAGCAGTCGCGGGGTTAGTAATCGGAGTGAACAGTATTAGGATCCTCGGCGACTACCTTTACTCCACCAACACGCCGAAGCTTCTTTTCTGTCGAGTTCGCATCGACCCAACTTCAGGAAGGGCCACGGGTCCATATGAAGTAATCACTCGAGGAATTGTGGCTGACGACTTTGCTATCGCCAAAGACGGTTCGACGTACTTAGCCAGCATTTACGCCAACGAGATAACTCAAGTTCTTCCAGATGGGACATGTGAGGTAATTGCTGGTAGTCTAAACTCTAGCAGTGTCGCCGGTCCCACATCTGCTGCTTTTGGTCGAAGAAAATGTGACAATAGTACTCTGTATATTACTACAGGAGGCGCTGGGTCGATGCCAATCAATGGAACGTACATTGTGGGTGGAGAAGTCGCAGCTTTGATAATTAGGCGATCTTAATTTGCTTGCGCAGTTGTCATCCCAAGCTACTTATGAAGGCATTCCCATTTCAATGCTGCAGATTGTCAGATGCTGGCTTGCAACTCCAATGTATTTTGTTCTTATTCCGCGAGCCGCAGAATCACATGCCTCATGCTAAGTCCATATAACCTTCCTTTCCATCGTGTCCAAAACGAATCCCAACCCTCCTACGAGCACCGAATCACATGTTTAGTCCCACCTCCCGAATTTTCCACGTCACACTCGCTCGAGCAGGGGCTTGCACACTCATTTCAGTTGGGATACTTGTTTCTTATAGTGAATTGATGATCCGTTAGTGTAATCAGTACTTGTGAGTTTATTTAGTAATCAACCAGCCGGTACATTATGAAATATAGTCAACCTATTGAGCTTCGCCTCCTACTGCTCTCCAGTACCTCGTTGACTCCAGGACTTTATGCCAGTTTTTAACCCCCCACGGCCACTGAGAGGCAAATGCTTCAGTGACCTCCCACCCTAGAGGGTCCCATGGGTCTCCCCATACAATTATGCCTCCTCATCCGCCAGCAACGGCCTGGAATCCTCTCAGGCCGCGGCATAGCTCCTTCTTGTCATAAGAATTCTCGTCACGGCGCAAAAGATTGTCCCTAATTTCGGACCACGGCAAGACGTCGATCCAAGGGTGATGGCTGACAGTGAGTTGAAGGCAGGTGGGTTTCAGACTCAACGGCACCGAGCTGAGTACCGCGCCGTCGAAGTTCTGGTAGGCAATCTGAGACCGAGCGTCAGGCACCATGAACTCACGTGTGATGCCCATCACTCTAGCGTTCATCACCAGTGCCCTCGTCGCGTTGAACTGGACCAGGTTCAGCAGCATGTCCGAACGCGGTGAGCCGTGAACGATGTCCTGAAGTGCCCTAGTGCTGAACTGAAGGATGAACCACTCGGTGCGCTCAGAGTCGGGCTCGCAGGCGGTAAATGCACTGAGATCCAAGGGCTCAGTTCGTCGTAGCGCAAGAACGGCGTTGCCGGAAGAGGGGCAGATGGTGATTTCATGCTCGTCGAGACAACCACGAGGAAGCTCGCGTATGGTTGTTGCAGTTGAGGAGGTTGGCACATAATGGCCGCTCCCTACCGAGTGGGACGAAAGGCCCGTCTGGACTTTTTTTCGCTGCCCTTTTTTTCAATATTGCAGTTAGCGCCGTACCGAGCGTTGACGGGGATGATGGCAAGACTAACGGCTGATCCTCTGGTGGATCCGATCCTGCATTTTCTTCTTCGCTTTCGGGTCGCTGATACCCGTCCAGTCATCTCCTGGTGCCGCGTGGGCCTGCTGAGGCATGAGCTGGAGCGGGATGAGGTGGGGAGGCATTGTTATTTGCGAAGTGCCACGGTGATGAGCTGATACCGTGGGGGCCAAAAGGGGAACTGGTTGACCGCATGAGACGGCTGAATAGGTTTGAGGTTGAAGTTGAGGGTCTTAGTAATATTCCCGGGCTGACAACGACAAACTTCAACGCTAATGCAAGTTAGTGACGCGCTTTTGGACGGGGCTGAGGGTCCATCCGAACCCTCCCCCGCCGGAGTACATCCTCCTGTTTTCTGCCATCCGGCTCGCAGGTGCGAGCTGCATGTTGGCGACGCTGACCACCGATGCCGATGGCGTCTGGGCTGCCGTGTTCGTCTGTGAATCTCTAGGGCTTGTCCTCCTGACGTTCGTCCTCCTGAGCCTACTGAAAAGAGCGTGAGCGTTGCCGCTTTTCTATGCCGCACCAACCTTCAGTGACTGACAGTATGAACTTGAACAGAAATACCTTCCTGAGGATGCTGACTGACTGGCATTTCCGAATACCTGAACTGATCTGCTGGGCTGGCATCGGCGTTTCCGTTGCCGACTTTGTGGGCGCCACCAACCGAGAGAACCCGATGGCGCCAAGCACTCTATCCCGCGTCAGCGTCGGGCTTTTCGTCGCACTCTTCGTATGGACGGTGCTTCTGTTCCACCACATTTCTCGCAAGTGGAGGTTACTCCCAACCACTGAGAGACGATGCTTCATTGGAGTTGGGGTGGCGATCCCATTCATGACCATCCGCACGTTGCATACCATGATCTATACTATCACGGCGGAGAATCGTTTTAGTGCCGTTATGGGAAGCGGCAACATCTATCTGTTCATGACAATGGTACCGGGTCGGAGTGTTGACGTCTATCATTTGGGCTATAATGGGCTTGGCGGCATCCAAGAAGCCACGACGGAACGTCCGTGTGCCTAGTGAGGATCACGGGGAATTTGAGGACCTGACCGCTGATGGCAGAAGACAACAAGGTCGTCAAGGACTTACAACATGAGGATTTTATACTAGCGGAAGAAGACAATGTCTCTCTTGTCCTTGCCGATGCTATGGCCTTGGGATCATTGAAACAGCTGTTGTGTTTAATGATTGACGCATTTGACATTCGGCTCATCTCTTATCATCCATCATGCAGGACTGTTCAAACTTAATGACGGTGTATCATCACGCCGGTGTCAGCCCGATCGTGCCTTCGCACATCTACTTGGCCCACGATCCACGCCCATATTTCATTATAGCCACGTTCATAACCCAGCAAACATCCGCCTCGAGGCCTGAAATCTCACTGTCACCACAAGTCGCTGCCAAGGCCTGGCGCTTGACGAAATATTAGACCCTTTGTACATGCTGTGCTCGGTAAGCCGATAATTACATTGTTTCAGCCATTCACCCAGTGTATGAGAAATCCCTGGAAATGTCGAGGTTGATCTTACTAAGAAAGCAAGTAGTTTAGTAATCAGAGGCATTTAAACAATACCGAGGTCGACTCCGGATTCCTCTTTGAATTCATCTAGGTCTCTTGATTGGGTCAAATACGAGAAACATAGGCAGGGACGTTGTGGACAATGTATACTTGAGATACAATCACGGTAGAGCTCGGTCACCACTTCGCCTGCTGGACTGCGAATCGGCGACCAGATTATGATGCACAAAAAGCATTGACATCAAAAGTCAGGTTGCCATCAGGATGAGTGCTTGGGTGCCTACCTCTTGAGGCTCGCCCAACTCGCGGTTTGTTTCCTACTACTGACGCTAATGCAAGTTACTGACGGCTTAAGCAAGCCATGTCTACTACTGCGTACGTGTAACGCTAGCTCGGGCCCACCATTACGTCTACGCTTGGTCCAAACTATTTCGCCGAATGGTGCAAAGCCCTTTGACCTCTCAGAAGGATGAAAAGTACTTTCAGAATCCTTGTTCCTTCCTTCGGCACCCGCCCTTGATCTCGATCTGACGTGTCTGTCAGACGGAATAAGGATATCGCCGACTTCGGCAGCAGTCACGGACTGTGATTTTCCCGTACGGACAAATAGATCCCGCAGCTATCTCGCTAGCAGCCCAAAAGCTGACCTTAACCCCTGCCCTAAAAGACATTCAATTCCTCTATAAAAGACGGCCCTTCAGGCCGTCAGTTAGATAGAAATCAAGCTCTTCCATCGTCACCAAGCTGTCTCAACCAATCCATCCTTCCTCCCATAGTGTCATGGGGAGTTGAAAACCAAGCCTGCACCACCTGGTGCATGAGAGGATCACAATGGACACAGCAAGACAATGTGATCATAAAGGGCCACAGCCACAGGGAATGATGGTCACGTCTATGGGGACCTTGTGTTACAGAGTCGTTACTGGTCTGAATATCAGCAGCCGCCTCGCCTTGTAGTTACTACGACATGACAGTAGATCCCTCGCTGTGGCAGCAGGATGCAGAGACAGCCATGCACTCAGTGGAATAGAGCTTGGAAGAAATTTGCTTGTCAAATTTTGTCCTGACGCTTGAGTGACGAACACGACTTTTCCAGGAGCTAGTCGATAGCCTTTCCCGACGCTAACGCAAGTTACTGACAGCTTAAGCCAGCCATGGATGTCTGCTTGTTAAAATATAAAACCTTACTATTAAATAAAGTTAAAGCGTATCTCTTTATAACAATAGCATTGCCAAGCGCTAATTGATGCAATAGACCAGTTTCTGCAACAGTCTCCCGTTGCTGGAAAAGATCTACACAAGTAATTACAGTTCCCGCAACGCTCGCTGTGGCGCATACCAATTATATAACGCCGCGACCGCCCGGCGATGCTGTTTTGTTACACTCTTATCAGCAAGCCGTTATTACATACCATTGTTGATTTTCAACCATCACCGGCTGCCACCGTAAACCTGCCCCACAAGAGGAGCTGTGCACGTGCGTCCTGCCAAGCTCTTTAGCAGGTCCGAGGGTGCCGCGCCGGAAATTGGACAAGCATGAATCGTGACGGATGAAGAACTCGTCTACGGTGTTGCCGGTCCAACTTGACCTTTTACGAGTCCGAACACGTTGGAAGGTTTGACGTCGGCGGTGGCGAACTCGGTGGAGACAGTGTCCCGCGGTTGGTAATCTCGGCGGTCGGGGGATGCAACGGTGCAGAACTGGACAATCCCTGACAGGTGGCTGTGTTGCAGCATGTAGAAGATGACTAGGTCGATTTTATGCAAAGACCTAACATGTTACTCCGCCGCCGTACTAAGGCCGACCTGTGGAGTTATGGAGTTGATGGCAGAGTCAAAACAGCGCCATCGCATGCATACGAGTCATGGCGTTAAGCGCTGTCCTGGATATATTGGCCTTCCCACAACATCTTAGAGCCATCTCACCTGATCTATTTCCATCGGTTACCAAGACACTAGCGTGGTCGGTATTTGGAACGCAGGTGGCTTCACCGAGTCCCAAGTCCCGGACCAAGTCAGCTAAGAAGAAGGCCAGCCTGACTGGGACACGGCCCTTGCCAGCTAAAATGAAAACTTTATTAGACACGAGGGGTGGGGAAGCTCGTACACCGTGGAGTACGATACTACGTAACGTCTCCATAGTACATCTCGAGTTTTCGGTTCTCCCATAACGGATAGCAACTCTAATGGCCCGTGAAACTAAGCTTAAAAGGTTGTAGACGGCCAGGCTTCGGTCTCGTGTTCGGCCCACTGTCCCATCACGGGGCTGGGTTATTGGCCCCGACTCTCCCGCTTTAGGCAGCTGGTTTCGTGAATTGGTTAGAATCATTCGCCTACGGCCGAAAACAGCCGTTTCATCAGACCAGTGGTGCTTGGGCCTTTCGATGCAGACAGAAGTCCGTCGAGGGATGCGATGCGGCGGCGGCGAGGTGTAACCACCATACTGCCTCGAAGTGGTCTGTCATTCTGCGCTTGAATCACGTTGACTGCTATCATCATCGAAGAGTTTGTGAATGTGTAATGGTATCCAACGTCTTCGAATCGAATACCTAAGTGAGCATAATCAGCTCCATTGCATAGCCATGATACTAGCCATTCAAAAGCTGCTCTCCGATATACCGTCACTTGATGGAAGTGCCAAGGAGTAAGTCGTTTTGTCTCTATCCTGACACTCGTTTTGGCCACCAAGCACAGCTACCTTGGTTCCCGCTCCTAGTTCGGTTCATGCAAACAATAGCATGCGAACTTTAAACAGCGCTGAGATTAGACAAACCGTTTCTGTCTTACTAGTACCCATACAGTGGGGGGGCAATAAGTTTGCACACCTCTTTGCGTACCGACCCCCTGACTAGCCTAGTTAGGCCGGCTTCATCAATGCCGCTTTTGCAGCTCGATTTTCCCTTCTTCATCACTTTCTCAATTACAATGCCTCGAGGCAAAGAGCTATCGCCATCACTACGGTCTCGTATCTGCGAGCTGAAGCGGCAAGGCTATTCCTATCGATAAGACCATAAGGCATTTCCTGAGATTTCTATCAATACGATAAAATCAACCTGCCGGCGCGAGGCCCAACGGGGCACCGAAAATGTCACTCTGCTGCGTTCCGGCGCGCCTCGAAAGCTTACGGAAGAGCAACGCGATCAAATCTACGATACGATAACAACAACACCTAATATCCCAATGCGAGACCTTCTTGAGGCAGTCGATAATGCCGTTAAAATGCGCTCCTTACGATACCTTCTCCGCGAGATGAATAAGAGGAAATGGATCCAAAAGAAGCGTGTTGCCTTAACGGAAGAACGTGCTCATAAGCGGCTTGAATGGGCACGCCGCTATGAGCATATCGACTGGAGCTGTGTCAAATAGAGCGATGAGTGTATGGTCCGGCGAGGTTAAGGCATTCGGCCTATCTATACATTCCTTCGCCCTTGCGAGCAGATTGAGCAAGGCGATGTTGCTGAGGTGCCTGCACAAGGAGCTGTTCGGCAGATGTTTTGGGCTGCCTTCGGCCAGCAGGTTCGATCGCCGTTAATCCCTCTTGTTGGGAAACGTCAATGCTCAGGGGATATATGATCTCTATTCCTTTATTTTGCCTTAGTTCCTTCAGTCGGGCGATATCTTTATGTATGACAATACGTCGGTTTATACGGCTCGGATTGTTAAGGCGCTTCTCGAAGAGCTAGAGATTAAGGTTATGATCTGGCCGCCTTATTCGCCTGACTTAAATCCTATTGAAAATCTATAGGCTCTAATAAAAGCTGAGATCTATCGACTGCATCCTGAATTGAATTATACAGACGATACAGTTGTAACATAGAATAGATTGGTAATAGCTGCGATGGAAGCTTGGGATAACATCAAACTGAATATATTAAGAAACCTTAGCGATACAATACCTCATCGAGTTGAAGCAATCATTAAGGCAGAAGGTTAGTATACAAAATACTAGATTAAAGCAGCATCATAATAAAGCCCCTAACAGGGGGGTCGGTACGCAAAGAGGTGTGCAAACTTATTGCCCCCCACTGTACCAAGACACGTGCCTTACCTAAGACTCTCTAGTGGAACACGCCATAGAACTTCTGTCAAACCCACCCATATTACTAAGTCTTCAGGATAAAGTTGAAACACTCGGTTTTCTGCTAGGCGCCGCAACCCGCACGTTCGGGAGACTCGGGTTCGGGACTAAAGAATTGAAACATCGGTCGGCTTGCTAAAGAGACTGCCTGCGTCCCAGGGCCAGCAGTGTTTTCCCGACGGCTGCTGGGCTGTCCAATGAGTCTTGATCGGAAATAGTTAACATAACGGTCAGATCGTTAATACATACAATTGAATAGGTTGGCAGTCCGTAACTTCTATGGCCTGGTCTGCATGAATCAGTACCAAAAACTAAACAGCAAGCAGTCTGGGACATTCCAGCCAGGGTTCCTGGCCATCCAGGGATCATCAGTCGTCCACAGCTCGTAATCTATCAAGGTCAATCACATGAATAGTCTGAGGCCCCCCGATTGCAGTTAGTGTTCAAAGTTTCTTTAATTATACCCTGCCACAATACATTAAGGTCTACTGGGGAGTTTTGAAACATGGGAGCTTTGACAGCGCAACTTCGTGCGAATATGTCGTGAGGCAATGAGGCCGTGGTGTGCTGAAGAGAATGACGGGGCTGGAAACGACTATATATGACGGCCCAGATCCCCCTCTTGGACAGATACCTCTCCTCATCACACTACTCTCACTTCATACCACTAACGCTTACAACCCCACTTCTAAATTCGCTTTTACAGCAGACTCCGACTTATTGCTCAAGTTACCACCTTTCACCTCCCTCCAAGATGTATCCTCAGACTATTTTCAACGCTTTCCTAGCACTTGCCGCCACCGGCCTTGCTGCTCCTACCGAGATTATTTCTTCCCTGAGTGCCCGCGCGGTTGTCCCACACGATTCTCTCAATCCCGTCGGGAAGACCATCCAGGGTGGTGCCATTGGCTCGGCCATCGACAAGTTCCAGCCTCTGCTGCACATTGCTCATGGATGCCAGCCGTATACTGCCGTCGACCAGCAAGGCAACACCAGGCATGTGGTTAGCAATACATAGCAGAGTGATCTCGAGCTAATACTTCAAAAAGCGGTGGTCTTCAGGACAGTGGCACTACCGCTGGCGGCTGCAAGGACACCAGCAAGGGCCAGACCTACGTTCGTGCTACGATTTTTAACGGAAAGCTGGCCATCATGTACGCCTGGTACTGGCCCAAGGATCAGCCCGCCGATGGCAACCTTGTCAGCGGTCATCGCCACGACTGGGAGTCTGTGGTTGTATTCATCGACAACTATCAGTCCTCTCCGTCAATCTACGGTGCTGCGGCCTCTGGCCATGGTGACTTCAAGAAGACCAAGACCCCTCAGAAGAGCGGAAACAACCCCATGGCTGAGTACTTTACGAGTGGCGGCAAGAACCACGAGCTGCAGTTCAAGACCAGCTCTGGCGGCACCTACTGGATTTATGACTGGGATGTCATGACCCCTGAGGCTCGCAAGGGCCTAACCGATGCTAACTGGGGTTCCGCTAATGTCCCTTTTATTGAGAAAAACTTCGTTAACAACCTAAATAAGGCCTGGATGTAAAGGGATTATAAGTAGTAATAGGTGGAATTAAGGCTTTCTTTTTCTATTAGAGCTTCTATCTTCCTTCTATATACTATCTTATGAATTTTTTATTTAATATCTTCTATTTTACTCTATTTATTTTAATAGGTAGTTTTATATTTATTTTTTAAAAGCTTTTTAAAAATATAAATTTAAACTTTTAATATTTATTTTATTTCTATTTATTTTTCTTTTTTAATTAATAAAATATCTAATTATATATATACTAATATATATTTAAAAAAACTTTTAGCTTTATTTAATATTATTAAATAAATTAAAATTATATAGTATTTTTTAAATAATAGAGATAATTATATTAATTTAAGGTTTTTTAGCTTTACTTAATATTATTAAATAAATTAAAGCTATATAGTATTTTCAAATAATAAAAATAAATAGTTAGTACTATATTTAGTAATAAAAGAGATAATAGCTAAATAATAAAGTTATTATATACTAGTTCTTATTTTAAGCTTTAATTTAACTTTTTTAACTTTAACTTTACTATCTATAGTTAATAATCTTACTATCTATAGTTAATAATCTTACTATTTACAGTTAATAATCTTATTATTTATAGGTAATAACTTAAAATAAAAATTAAATTATTAAATTTATAACTTTAAATATTAAGGTTAAAATAAAGTAAAAAAGTTAGATAGAATTTTAATAGATAGAAAAAAAGCAGCTTAAAACTTAAACTTAAATTTTAGTAATTATAATATATATAACAAAAATACAATAAATTTAAATATTAGGTTTTCTTTATTAAAAGATAATTATATTAATAAGTAAGAAATTTACTATTTTTAGAAATATTAATTATTTAATTAAATTCTTACTGTAATTACAATTAAAACTGCTATAGCTTTCTTTAATAGAAAAAACTATATAATATAGAAATTAATAGCTTAATTTATTAAAATTTATAAAAAAGCTTTAAATATATAAATAGAAATAAGTAAAAAGTATCTCTTTTATAAAATTATTATTAAAATAGCTATTTAATTACATTTTTAATTATAATTAGTTTTTAACTTAATTTACAGTTTTTTTGTTTTTTTTTCTTTAGTTTTTTTTAATAAACTATTTAATTAAATAGTACTAAATATAGTAGTTATTAATTTTATTTGTTTAATTTATTTATTTTTACTTTTAGTTTTAATTTCTATTTATTATAATAAATATATTATATTTTTAATTATTATTAAAGCTATTTTTTATATAAATTATATATTTTTACTATTTTTTATTTCTAATTACTATATATTAATATATATATTATATAAATTATATTATTTTTAAAAACTTAAAGTTATAATATTAATTAATAGAGTTATATTTATATCTATAAAAACTATATATATATAAAATATTTTAAATAGCTTTTAATATTATTTACTATTTAATATTTAATATAAACTTTCTTATTATATTACTATATTTAAATAATATTATAAAAGATATTTTTATAAATAAATAAATTATTACTATAAATTATTAAGCTTAAATTTATAAATAAAGTTATAAGTAAAATTCTATATTTAACTATTTACTTTTAATAGAAAAACTTAATATTTAAATTTACTATATTTTTATTATATATATTATAATTATTAAAACTTAAACTTAAGTTTTTAACTGCTTTTTTTCTATTTATTAAAATTCTATTTAACTTTTTCACTTTATAGCTATTTTAATTTTTATATTTAATAGTTATAAATTATATAACTTAACTTAATACTTTAAGATTTTTAAAATTTATATTAATTTAAATTATTTAAATTTACTTTTTAATTAGTATTTTTATTAATTATTATTTATACTATCTTTATATTTAGTTTTTTTTTAGCTTTACTTATTCTTATTTATTTATTTATTTATTATACTTTATATAAACTAGCTAGCTATATAGTTATTTTTTTAAATTCTTTAAATTAATTTATAATAAAGAGAAAAACTTAATAATAAGCTATAAAATAAAATCTTTTTACTATTTATATCTAAAGAGAAAATAAATTAAGTTTAATATATATATATAGTAATATAATTTATAAATAATTTACTTTATAGAAAAAGCTAGTAATATACTTACTTATTTAGTTTTTTTTTAGATTTACTTAATATTATTAAATAAATTAAAGCTATATAGTATTTTTAAATAATAAAAATAAATAGTTAGTATTATATTTAATAATAATAAAAATAGTAGCTAAATAATAAGATTATTAAATATTAGTTTTTATTTTAAGCTTTAATTTAATTTTTCTAACTTTAATTTTACTATTTATAGTTAATAATTTTACTATTTATAATAAATAATCTTACTATTTATAATTAATAATCTTATTATTTATAATTAATAATTTTACTATCTATAGATAATAATTTAAAAATAGTAATTTTATTTTAAATAATAAAATATAAAAAAGATATTTTCTATTATTAAAAAGCTAACTTTTTAATATTATTATTATTTAATTTTAACTTTTATTATAGTAATTATTTATAAAGCTTTTATAAAATTAATTTAATATTTTAATAATATAAAACTAAATATTAATATAATATTAAATATCTTTATAATTTTAAAGATAATACAGAAAAAACTAAATATAAAATTTATTAAAAGTTTCTTAATAAGTATAGATTTTTAAACTATTTATTTTACTATATATTATAACTAAATATAAGTTAATAGATTATATTAGCTATTTTTAAATATAATTTATTTTTAAATAATAGTAATGAAGTTAATTTATAAAGTAATAGAGTTATTAATATTAACTTTAACTTTATTTAAATAGAGAAAGCTATTTTATTAAATTTAACTAGAGTTTTTAAAAATAGTAGTTAAAATAATAAAAGCTAAAAGTTTATTAATAAAATCAGTAAAAAAACTTTCAAACTTTAATTTAAAAAGCTTTTATACTATATAAAAATAGTATAGATAATAGCTAATTAAAGTAAAAAGGTAAATTTAAATAAAAGTTAATATAGATATTAAAAATCTTAAGATATTAAGTTAAATTATTAAATTTATAACTCTAAATATTAAAGTTAAAATAAAATAAAAAAGTTAAATAAAATTTTAATAAATAGAAAAAAAGCAGCTTAAAACTTAAATTTAAACTTTAATAATTATAAATTATATAATAAAAATACAGTAAATTTAAATATTAAGTCTTTTTATTAAAAGTTACTATTTTTATATAATATAAAAGCTTTTTAAATTAAAGATTATATATCTTTTTATAAATACTATTAATAAAGTTTTTTTACTTTTAAATTAGCTATTTAATTTTAAAGTTTTTAATTAATATTAATAGAATAACTTTTTTTATTTAAATAAATTATAAATTAATATAAGTAATTAAATTTCTTTATAAATTTAATTTATTAATATTATTTAAAAAAAGATTATAGCTAAAAATAGCTAATATAATTTTATATTAAATACTTAAATAATAAGCTTTATTTAAAAGAAATTTTAATAAATTAAAAAGCTTATAGCTTTAAAGAAATTAATAATATATAAAGTATTTTATTTTCTTAACTTTATTATTAATATTATATTAATACTTAATATTATATAAATATAAAAAATAATTAATATACTTTAAGTTTCTATAAATATTAACTTATAAAATTTAATAAATAATTAAAATAGCGATAATAGAAATTAAAATTAAATAATTAAAATAAAAAATATTTGTAAGGGGTTAGCCCTAAAGGGGCTAAAGTAGTAGCTAGCACTATAACCTTTCTGTAGGGTAGTAATTCCCTAGCCGCTAAGGCAAAAGGGAAAGTAATAACTTAACTGCAGGTTAAGTTATCTAGCTGCACCTATAGCTAGAACTGAGTACAGCCTGAGTCCTTAACTCAGGCTCAGCCTATAACAATATTAAATATTTATTAAAAGAATAATTAGCTTTTTAATAATAAAAAATATTAATTTCTTTTATATTTTATTACTTAAAATAAAACTAATATTTTAAAGTTATTATTTATAAATAGTAAAATTATTAACTATTTAATTTTTTATTTCTTTTTAACTTTCCTTAATATTATAAAATAAATTAAAGTTATATAGTATTTTTAAATAATAAAGATAAATAGTTAGTATTATATTTAATAATAATAAAAATAGTAATTAAATAATAAAATTATTATATATTAGTTTTTATTTTAAGCTTTAATTTAATATTTTTAACTTTAATTTTACTATTTATAGTTAATAATCTTACTATCTATAAATAATATTTTTAAAATAGTAATTTTCTTTTAAATAATAAAATATATAAAAGAAAATCTCTTATTAAAAAGGCTAATTTTCCTTTTAAGAAATATTTAATTTTCCTTTTAAAAAATATTTAATTTTCCTTTTAAGAAATATTTAATTTTCTTTTTAAAAAATATTTAATTTTTTTAATTTTAATTATTTAATTTTAATTTCTATAATATTCTTTTAATTATTTACTAAATCTTATAAGTTAATACTTATAAAAACTTAAAGTAAATTAATTACTTTTTATATTTATATAATATTAAATATTAATATAATATTAACAATAAAATAAAGAAAATAAAATACTCTATATATTATTAATTCTTTTAAAGATTATTAACTAAAAATAGTAAGTTTATTTACTATAAATAGTAAAATTATAAACTGTAAATAGTAAAATTAAAATTAAAAGAATTATATTAAAGCTTAAAGTAAATATTAATATATAATAATTTTATTATTTAGTTATAATTTCTTTTATTACTAAATATAATACTAACTATTTATTTTTATTATTTAAAAATACTATATAGCTTTAATTTATTTTATAATATTAAATAAAGTTTAAAAAAACTAAATATTTAACTATTTATTTTTATTTTTATTTAAATATATTTTTAAACTTAATTATCTATATATTAATATTTTATTTTATTTTTATATATTTAAAGTTTCTTTTTTAACTTTACTTAATATTATTAAATAAATTAAAGCTATACAGTATTTTTAAATAATAAAAATAAATTTCTAGTATTATATTTAGTAATAATTATTAATATTACAGCTTAAATTAAAATTAAATAGTTATAATTAATAGAGTTATAATATACTTACTTTTTTATTTAATATAGATTTTAAGCTTACTTTATATAAATAAGTTAAAATAACTAATTTACTTATTTATAATAAGCTATAAAAGTAAACTTACTTTTATTTAATAAGTTTATTTAAATCTTTTTTAATATATAGATATATTTATTTAGCACTTTTATAAATAGATAGCTTTACTAACTATTAATATACTTAATTATATTAAATTTACTATTTTACTATTATTAAATTGTAATTTATATTACTTACTATAATATTTTAATCTATTAAATTATATATTTTATATTTTAAACTTACTTTATATTTTTAAGTTAAATTTAACTATTATAATTATATAATATATATTAATATTTTATAATAGTAAATTAATAGTTAGAAACTTTACTAAATTTAACTTAACTTTTTTTATTAACTTTATTTTTAATTTAGCTATAAATACTTATTTTTATATTAATATTAAACTTTTTATAACTTACAATAAACTTTATACTTATTTAGCTTTAATATTAATTTTAAATAATATAGTTAATTATATTAATATTATATTAAGTTATAACTATTAAAATAAAGAATTTATATATATTTAAATTATAAAAAGAGTAATTATAAAAGTATTATTATAAAATATAAATTTAACTAGTAATTGATTTTCAAGAATTAATAGTATATTTAAAGTCAAATAGCTTATATTAATAACTTATATTCTTTATTTTATTTTAATTAAAATACTATTTTATGCTTTAAAATTATATGAATAATTCTTATAGCTTACGTATATTAAATTTATTTTCTAATAGTAATTATATAGCTAGAATTTATATAAAATAAGTATATAATTATATACTTAGCTTAAAAACCTGTATTATATAGTTAATAAAGTAGTTAAATTTAATATTACTTTAATTTCTTCTCTTTTAATATTAAAATAAAGAAAGTATCTATTAATTTTATACTAAAGTATTTTTTTTAAACTGTATAAAGCTTAAAAAAACTTAAGATAATATAGCTTAAAAAATTCTACATATTTTAAACTACTAAATGAAATCTATTTATTACAGGCTGAAGCCTAAAGCTAAGGGATATAGCTATACTGTATCCAGAATTATCCTATCAGAATAAACTGCTCTTACAGCTAGCTAGAAAGGGGCCCGCTTTAAGATTGCAGAGAAGACTCTTCTCTTCCTCTATATCTTAAGATAGATTAACATACAGCTTTTCCCTCTACGCAACACTAACAGATCTATCCCCTTATACTATTACTACTAATTAATTTCACTCTATACTAACTATAGAGCTTATAGAGGTATCTTTACACTATAAAGATATAGTAATAAACAGCTTTTCAGTTAATAGTAAAGAGTCTTTTTCTAAACTATATACTAATACAGGTATTAATTCCCCGGAAAACAGAACCTATACTGTTATATCAGAAGGTATAAGTAACTTCCATTAACCTCAGTTGCAGCCTGAACCTGCTTAATACTCAGCCTTCACCCCAGACAGCCAGTACAGTTATAGAAATAGCCCTATATTGAATCCCACAGCTCCTCCATCCATTTCAAACCCTATAAGTACTCGGAACGTTCTTCCTCTGCCCGATGTCGGTGCTTAGGGCGCTATGTAGATCACATACCAGAGCTTTGACACCACTGGCCAAGAGCCTCCACCGGGAATAAAGCCCCAAGTTACAGCCATATTGTAGGAGGACAAAGGAAGCCTCTACTTTCAGGTTGAAGCTCAGGGTATTTATGTTGCTCGACGTGAGGGTAAGGACTCTTGAATGATCCTTCTAAATAGCTTGAGATAAATGGACCTTAAATAACCATATAATTAATCGAACAAAGCTTTTAAACATAGCCGGTATGACTCGTGGCCGACGAGACGGCATTTTAAAGAGTGAAAAAGTCCGATATGTTGCCAAGCTTAGCCCTATGCATTTAAAAGGCATTTGGTATGCTTTAACCTGGCCGTTAGTAAACTATAGAACGGCTGGTAACCAAAACACAGAATTCCTTACGACCGAGCACTTGACTTCGCCAACAAGGAGAAGATCACCAAGATGCTTTACCCGCTGTTCGTCCATAACATTGGCGCTCTACTGTACCACCCAACAAACCAGAGTCGGACCACCCAGGTGATAGCTGCTGCTAAACAACGCAACCAAGAGCAGAACCAAATGCAAAACCCCGCGCCACCCGGACTCTCCTTCGATCGGCCAGCACCACCCCTCAATGGCCCTTCCTGGTCCTCAGCCTTCTCTGCACTCACACAACAGTATGAGCCGGCCAGCATTAGACCGCGCACATACCTTTCCCACCCTGCCCACCAGCGCCTCCAGCGCCATTGGAAACATAGGAACAGCAGAGAGCTTCAATTGGCAGGGACAAGGAATGAGCGGGCCTCAAGGTATCAACCCAATGGCGATTGACACCGGCCTTGACAACGCGCGTTCAACGCCTACTACCCCAGCTACCACCCCGCCCGGCTCCTCTCTGTATAGTATGCAGTCCTACCCCTCTGGGACCCAACAGTACGATAACTCCCGGCCGATGTACAATACCCAGTCGTCTCAGCAGTCCCCTTACCAAACGTCCAACGCCAATCCGCAGGATCGGATTTATGGCCAAGCCATCTCATACCCCAAGAATGAGATAGCTCCCCCCTCAAGCAGGCCTTCGGCTTCCGGACCATCTAGGGAGCAGCAGGACACTAAATCCCCTAACGGTTTGATTCAACCTGGCCCAGCCACCCAGCCTCAAACTGGCGATGATGAGACGGAACATGAGCATGAGAGTGGCGCCTACGGCGGCAGCCGCAACAACTAAAACTACACCGCCCCTGGCGTCGGAGCAGTGGCCAACGACACTAACCTGTCAGTTGAGATGACAGGTCTGCCCAACCACCCAGCCCCCTCCGGAATAAAGAATGCGTGAGCGTCCTCATCCGGAATATAGAATATGGGAATATCAACTAACAGCCGTGGTAGTCCGAGCGGAGACCTTGGAATTTCTCCATTGACACCTTCCGAAGAGCTGGTGGACGGGGCGGCTACACCAAGCGGACCATCGGCAGAGAATAAAGGGCGAGTTTCTAAAAGCGACGCTAACTCGCCTGCATCGCCGAGAACCACCCTACGCCGGCCTCCGCTAGATGTAGCGCTAGAACATCCCAGCCCCATCCCCAAAACTCAGTTGCCAGATGATGATGTCGACGATTCCTTCATGTCTGAATTCTTGGACGAGGATTATCTGGATACTGAATCTGGTTCGGGGTCAGATTACTCTGAGGGGGTATCATATCTCGAGGATAGGCATCCCTTTCTCGAGGTGAAGTCGCACATAGTCAAAAGCGCTCTAGTCGTGTTTGATGCTTGGCCATTTCGATTCAGTCAAGAGCGCAGAGCAGCTGCGCACGGAGGTGATTGCGAGAAATCCTCTACTACGGGTCGTGGAGTTTCAAACAACTAACCGAGGGAGTAATCGGTCCGACAAGAAACGGTCTTGTGAAGGGAATGATGATAATGACGAAAGAGGAGAAGAAAATGACGAGAGAGGACCTCCGAAAAAGAGAAACCAATCAACTAAACAATCTGCCATGCTCCAGGTTTTCCTCGCATGTCCTTTTGCAAAAAAGAATCCAGTCAAGTATAGGGGATGTTATGGCTACGTCCTGAGGAGAATAAAGGATGTGAAGCAGCATATTCAGCGTTGGCACCAGTTACCAATATACTGCGGTAGGTGCCAAGAGGTCTTCAAGAGTGAAGAGGACTGAGATCTTCATCTCAAATCATCTGAGAGGGGCGAGGCTCGTGATGACCTTCAACATGAAGGGGTTACGTTGTCTCAGCAAAGTAAGCTTTCAGAGCGGGTATCTGCGAAAATGACGTTGGAAGAACAGTGGTTTACCATATTTGATGTACTGTTCCCTGGACACCTGCCCCGGCCCGAATCGCCGTACATCAACAAGGATCTCTCTATAGATTTGGAGGCTTTCCAAGATATGATGCGATCGGATGGACCGTCAATCATTCTATCGGCCCTGCAGAGACATGGAATCGCACTTCATGATATTAGAAACGCAGAACGAGATCTTGCTACACTCCAACAGACTGTTCTGAGAGAGGGGTTCCAAGATATTGCACAAAGATGGCTGTCAAGTCTCACACAACCCCCCCTACTTTCACCAGCAGTTCAACATGATTCCTCAAGCATATCAATGGCTTCTGATCAGCAGGGAAGTTCCGGACCTTCTGGTACATCATCAGCGACGCTTGTCGAAAGAAGAATGGATAATCGAAATCCTACTCGCGGTAGGGGAGATTGGCCGGACACAGATGGGGTTGAAAGAAGCGACACAACACAAACCGTGGTCGAAAGTTCTCAAGTGGTGGAGGTACCAGCTCCGGTACAGGAGGTAGCTGCCATGCAGAGCGAGTTGTATTCGCTAATTGGAGAGCGTCAAAGCGGTTCGTTTCTTGGAAACCCTGATCCAAACGCTTGGATCAATCTTCAGCAGCAGCAATACTGCCCTGTTGGATTTCTAGACGACGATGAACTTTACCAGAGCTTTCTCGAGCCAGAGACTCAATTCGGGTAATCCAAAGGAGAAAATTCACATATACATGCACAAAACAAATAGTAATGAAAACTAGAAATATTCGATCGAATAACGTACATAATTAGCGAGTGGCTTAGACAAGCGAGTGGCTCACGCCACTGTAACAACGCGACTACCTCTATTATCTTATTTAGGGGACCTATACTTCTATTTTAGTGGGCCAATCACATATTGAGGCTGCCTTTAATAGTCCCTTTGTGACCAGACATCTGCTTGAAGCGAGCGCCTGCGTCGGAGCCAATGATACAGCTGGAGGGATGCCGTTGCTGGCGGCTAGAAAGGGTAATGCCGCTGTGGTGAGACTGTTGTTAAAAGCAGGAGCCAATCCAGCTGTCAAGGACTGGTGCTGTAGTCAGACCCCTTTGTTGTTAGCGGCGAAGAACGGATCCGAGGAGATTGCGAGGGCATTGCTGGATAGCAATGCCGCAGTAGACGTGGGAGATAAACGTGGCCGAACGCCCATGGCATGGGCGGCGATCAAGGGTCATGAGAATATTGTCGGGTTGTTGTTGGAACGAGATGCAAGCACAGAGAAGAGGATTTCCTGTTGGATCAGACACCGATAGCTTGGGCTATCGAAGAGGGCCACGATGCTATCATTCGCATTCTGATGGAAAAGTCTACTCTGGAGGAGGGTGGACAGTACGCAGACGAGAGAAAAGACGCACCCATTTCTGCAGCCTGGTCACTTTTCAAGGTAGCTGAGCGACCCGCCAGTCTGCCTCCGAATCAGCCAACCTGCAGCCGCCATCCAATAGATCCCAGCTTCGCCCGCATTCAGTCTTGAAAAAAGCCCAGAGCATGTTTACGGCAAAAGCTCGAATTGCAGCATGGTGGGCAAAAGCAGATAAGTCCCGATAATTATAAGAATAGTAAGATACACCTCGATCCCGATTATGGAACCGGGCACACTATCAAACCCGGTTGGGCCCTCATGTCTATGGGTTTCAGAAGTGGAATTATGTTGGAAAAAGACTCGAAGTGGGCTGCGTCGTAATTACCCAAAAAGGAAATTGAAGCTTGCAATCATCGCTCTGTACAATTAACGGCTGCGAAACACATACTCCCAAAGGTCATGCCGACAAAGGCACATCACGATATTATTCTCTCCCATACAAGAACTATCTCACTCCCGATCATCAGGATGAAACACCAACGCTCTGATCTCAATGCTCTCCCTCCCCGGCGCATCATCTGCGGAACTCGGGTCGACAAACGCCGTATGCGGCACCCTCCTCGCCCTCCCATCCTTCTTACTATCAAAACACTTGATGAGCAAGACCTCCTCCGGTGACAAATACGACTTGTAGAACCACTTCTGTCCCTCATTGTACCTCACTGCATACGTCTCACCGCGACGAGTTGGGTAGATCAGCTCGGTGACTACCAAGTCCGAGTCCGAGACGGAGAACGCATCGGCGAGAGCTAGCGGGTCTCGTTGGACCGTCTTGATGGGCCGCCAGACGTTGATTATTTGAACGCGGCCTTTGAGGAGCTCCTCGGCGTCTGCTGGAAGGTGGTGTGGGCACGCGGGAGAGCGACGCGTTGTAGGACTGATCAATGTGGACGCGTTGGACGGGCCCACGACGACTGCGGTCGGCTGAGTCCTCTCCAGGAGGTTGGCGACGGATGGTGTGGTCAAAGATGAATACCCGACTGGCACCAGTGCTACATGAAATCAGAGACGCCTTTCAGCACTTGTCCCAGGCGTACTTACACGTCTTTCAAGAGCTGCTCCACCTCGGGATAGTATGAGCCTTTGATTTGCTCGTCATCAAGGAAGTCCTTCTCAGCGGCGCCGCGCTTGAAGACCTGAAACCCGTTCCCGTCAAGCGTATACTTGTCCTCCTCCCCGTGCACGTCGTGGATAGTAACGTTATGGGACACGGAAGGTCGTGCGTAGGTCTCTGGGCGATCTACATACGTGGCGTGGGGAGGCGATCCATCCTCATTGTCCTTGTGGAAGTGAAGCTGCGCAATCACCTCTCGACTGTGTAGCCCCTTGACCCCGGTCTGTGTGTCCAACTGGGACGCGAACTGAGTTGCATCCTTCGTAGAAGGGAAACCGCTGGTGAGGTGCTGTGCGGGAAGTGTAACCGTCGCCATGGTAAGTCTTGGAGCAAGTTTCGTCTTGGAATGATATTCGGTACTGTTGAGCGTCTACGGGAGAAAGCCAATTCATGGAGGGCAATGCCTGTCAGATATAGCTCCCGTTCCCCACGAGCACGCCATCTCGATCACCCACCCATCATCTTGTATTTCTAAGCACATGTGACACCAGATGTTTGACGAGCCTATGATTGCGCAGGCTGACTTCAACATTGCGCCATCGACACTGGGCGTATTTGAAATCCAATTCCGTTTACTAATGCCATATCTTGCGTAATAACGGAATATGACGGTTCATGAGTTGGAGAGCCAATGGAAGACGAAGATGGAGGGTTGGCCAACACTTGGAAATATTGGACGTATTGGACAGCACCACGTCATTGGATTTTCAATGATATCATTTTGGGGGATTTACTTTGACCTCTGATTCCCTCAAAGTCGTCAAAAGATACGTCATTCTGATTATACTAAGCGCATGCGTGAAACAATTACGAATCGCTCTATCAATCCTCATATTTCTCATGGCAATGTAGTCTAAATAGGCCTGTGGACAAGCTTAGTGATTGATGTTCCGTCATCCAAAACCTGTGTTTCTTCTTCCAGTGTGTATCCTCTCCATTTAGGCAGGAGAACTGTCCAGATGTACCAGTACAGCACTCCTCCAACGATGCTAATGGGATGATTAGTAAAACGATCACCAATGACATGCTCAAATACTCACAAGCTTGCGCCGACTATGGCATAAGTAGCATAGAATAATCCCCCTTTTCGTTTCTCATCGGGAGGAAACAACGGAGCTGCAAGAAGAGAAATACTCAGACTCAAACTCAGTAGAACTGCTGGAATGAAGGTCTTGAATGGACGCTTGAGGTTCGGTCTTTTGTATCGAAGCCAGAGAAGACCAACGCCTAGGGCAAAACTAAACATCTGGCCTTGGTATCCTTCTATCTCGAGGATAAAGGAGTAGACTTCGCTTGATGGAGGTAGCGTTATTACCAGAAATGATGGGATGTAGTTGACAAAAAGGCCGCCCAGAGGAGAGCCGAAAGGTTTCGTAGATGACAGTATGTCTGAAAAGGGAAGGAATCCTTGTCGAGCTATTTCTTGCTTAAGGCGTGCCTGTTGTTCACCAATTAGTTTGACCATCATCCATTGTTCAATGATCGGCAGTTGCATTCTTACCACAGCAAAGGTCACGACTAGAACATTTCCAACTGCTGAAATGGCAACCACAAGAGGCAGAATATTCCTTCCGACACGTTCACCAAAGACTCTTTCAAAAGAATAATGCTGCAATCAGCTCGCCACTTTCTTTTATCTCGTCAATTGGCACAACAAGAAAATAGGCGACGTTGATGAGCATATACATGCCACAAGAAGTCGCCAGCGCTGTCAAGGCCACGGATCGTAGGGTGCGAACTGGGTCTTTTCACCTCGTTCAAGATATTTCCGACATTGTCGAGCCCAGCGTATGAGTAGAATACTTTGAACAAGGCGGTAGAGATGACGCCCCAGTTCCACGTGCTGTTCTCCCAGAGATTGTCCCATGATAGAAGGCCCCGTGGTGGAGGATGTGGTTGGCGAAGCTACCGAGGGCCGAAAATATCACGACGTAGAGACCAGAAAATATCATGAATATGACAATACCGACCTTCATCCAGCCGAGGGTGTTTTGCAGTCGTATTCCGGCCTTGGGGACGACGGCATGAGTGACAGAAATGGCCGTCAGCAAGCCAACTGCGAGACCTTTCCTCAGGGCCTCACTCGGCTCATCAACTCCGAAAGAAAAGAGCACGTATTGGCTGAAAATGATGCAGTTGCTCGCTGTAAAGTTCAAGCACACCGCATGCATCGCAATTAACGTCGACGCCAAGAAACGCGGGTGGCGGTACGTGAACTCGAGATAGACCTTGCTCCCACCCGACCGCGGCAGCATGCAGCCATACTCGAGTGAGATGGACAGCCCGCAAGCTGCGACAACAGCGCCGACAAGCCATAGTATCAATGATAAACCGGGACTGCCGACGGATTTGACGATGGACCCGGGCGTGGCGAAGATGCCGCTCCCGATGACGCGCGCGAGATGACGATAATGTATGCGCTGTTCCAGCTGAGGTTGCGGCCGAGAATGGATGTCTCGGGGAGCACGTCATCTTCGATTGCGCGCGAGGGTTTGGTTTCGTCGCTGCGGCCGTTTCTCTCGTAATCTATTGCGTTTGTGCTTCTCGGATCTGACCCCGACGAGCTGCTGGAGGATTCAGATGCGAGAAGCGGACGCCGCTCAGCGTCACTGCTGCCAGACATGGTTTGGAGGATAAATCAGAGTACCACTGTAGCACGGACACGTATTCAACATTTATCGAGTGCGGTTCAAGCGATGTTGCGAGAGCAAAGTAGGCAGCGGATGTCTTATCGTCGCGCTGAGCAATTTGATGCCCTTCGAGCACGCAAGATCTAAGACATCCGAGGCTTCCATATCAGCATGGGGCTTGCAGCCATGTTGATTTGCAGGCACCCAGTTTGTCAGCCTGTTGTCTCATGTGTCGCGAGATTGTGACATGTGACGACATAGCCACCCAGACGGGTCAAAAAGTGTTGGTATGTCCATGCGTGATTGGGCATGGCGGCTCGCACGTCATCCCCCATCACAATGATGCAGCCTCACCAGTAACAGGAGGCCTTTGGGACAAACAAGGAAAGGGTAATTAATGCCGTTATTATACATCTTGATCTGAATGCATTGGGTACTTTTATCTCAAGCCTGCGATTTTAAGAGTCATTCTACTTATAGAGTGTTTTAAGTGTCTGTAGGACTCAACTTTATCTAAAGCAACACTTAAACATTTTATTCTATTTTAAATTAAGTATCTTATAATTTAATATGTGTATTTTATATTATACCTTAAATATTAGTAGGCTTATATAGAGCTAGCTATCTATAGAACTTTTATTTAAAAAGCTATTTTATAATTAATATATAACTTTATATCTAAAAGTTATTTTAACTTTTTCTTTATATTTAACTTTTTTGAGTATTAGCTACTATAAAAGTACTTTATTTAGTTTTTCTTTTAGGTTTTTTTTAGCTTTATTTAATATTATTAAATAAATTAAAACTATATAATATTTTTAAATAATAGAAATAAATAGTTAGTATTATATTTAATAAGAAAAGAAATAATAGCTAAATAATAAAATTATTATATATTAATTTTTATTTCAAGTTTTAATTTAATTTCTTTAATTTTAACTTTACTATATATAGTTAATAATTTTATAATTTATAGTTAATAATCTTACTATTTATAAATAATAACTTTAAGATAGTAATTTGATTTTAAATAATAAAATATAAAGAAAATTATTATTAAAATAGTATTAATTAGTATATTAAAGTTTAATAATAGTAAGTTTAATCTAATTAAATTTAAAGCCCTACTTAAAAAAATAGCTCTTTTTATAGTAGAAAGAGTATATTTTTCCCCTTTTTTAATTTAAACTTTTTAAAATACTTCTTATTATCTTTTTACTATTAGATTAACTATTATAATAGCTTTTATTTCTTCTTTATTATTTTTTTCTATTTTATTTTGTATAAAAGTATTTAATTAAAAGTTTATCTTTCTTTTCTTATTAAAATCCCTTAGCTAGTTTTAGCTATAAGACTCTCTTTTTAATTTAAACTATAAAGTATTTTAAACTTTTACTATTATAGGCTTAATTTATATTAAGTGTATCTTCTATTAATAAACTGACTCTATTAATCTTATAGCTATATCTATTTTAATATACTGAATATATAGATTTAATTTCTTATTAGCTAATTTTCTAAAGGGAATTAAGTCTAAAAGATATTAGCTAATAAGAAACTTTCCTCTAGCTGAAATTAAATTAATAATCTTTATAAAGATAGCCTTATAGTAAACTACTTTACTATAAGAGCCTTTAAATATATAAATAATACTATTATACCTTTATTATTCTTATTAAAATAAATTTAACTTTAAAAGCTTTTATTTTTAAGTTAATTAATAAAAGTGTATATATTACTTTAATTTTAAGTAAAATTCTATTTACTTTATATAATATAGTAATAAATATTTTAATTTTTAATAAGTATATTTAAAGTTAAATATAAAAAAAAGATAACTCTCTTTAATATAATATTATTATTAATAAGTTATTAAATTATTAGTTACTATAAATATAATAGTTAATAATACTTTAAATATATTTATTAAATAGTATTTAATTTATTATTATATTAATTAAAACTAGCTTTTTAAAATAGTATTTTTAAACTCTATTTAATTTTATATAAACTTTATTTTATAATAGAAAAAGATATTCTACATAATATAAATCTATTTATTTCTTTAAAATTAAAAAGAGTTTATATTCTACTTTATAGTTATAGCTAAAAGTAATATTAATTTTTCTACTTAAAGTTATTTTTAAATTTTCTAACTATAAAAATATAACTTTATAATACTACTTAAATATTAATTACTATATATAATTCCTTTTATAAGTTAAATTTACCTTTAAATAAAAGAATATTATTAAGAAAGTATTAAAAAATACTAGTTAATTTTATAATAGTAAAAAGAAAATACAGTAAGTTAAATTGATATAAATAAAAGCTATTAACTATTAAATCAGTATATAAATAAGGCTATATTACATTCTTATAGATACCTCTTACTTGTATAATAGATTTTATTTATACTGCTAGTAGTATAAAGTTATACAATCTTAAATACACCACCAGCAGTATAGGTATAAGTCCCCCAAACTACCTTAAAGCTGACAAAGAGTATTCTACAGAGGAACAATAAATACATCACAGCAGGCTGCCTCTACCCATAGCATCCCTTAGCAACTCTTGCATCCAGTTGGGCCAACCCTTTATGGCGCTAAAGAAGGACAGTTTCTCCGGCAGAATCAGTTGGCCGCCCCGGCGGGCAAAAACCTGTTGCAGCGTACGGCCCGCAACCTCCTGGGGCGACAGCATCTTGCCGTCCTTAAGCTCAATCTCGTCGGCGTTATCAGGGGACATCGGGGTCCGCACCCAGCTGGGCTGGACTATCGTGGTTATGATCCCCTCGGCCTTGTACTTGGTCTTAAGCTCAGTGTTGAGGCCCTCGTGGAAGGTCAAGGAAGCAGCCTTTGAGGCGCAGTAGTCGACCATTCTCGGCAGTGCCATATAGGCCGTGACGCTCGAAGTGGTAACGATTTGTCCCTTGTTTTCCTTGATCATGCTAGGCAGGAACTCCTTGGTCAACAGCCAAAGAGCGATTGCATTGACGCCGAAGATTTTGGGGAGGAACTCGGCGGGTGTTTCGAGAATTGTATGGGGCGCGGCAATCCCAGCGTTGTTGATCAGGATGGTCGGGTTACCAAAGGTCTTCCGGATCGTTGCCGCCGCCTCTGCGATAGCGGCCGCCGACGTAATGTCGGTTTTGACGTACAGGATCAGGGGGTTGCCCTTCATATCATCAGGGAGCGGAATAACGTCGAGGACGGCGACCTTGACCCGCTTGTGGATGAGGCCAAGGACGAGCTCCCTCCCAATGCCGCCGCAGCCGCCAGTCACAACAGCAACCTCCTTGTCCCAGTTCCAGCCGGCATAGGCCGCCACGCGCCAATTGTTCAAAGCCCACGCATTCAGCGCTCTGTTGGCGACTTTGGTGAGGCTCAGACCAAGGGCCGCGCCGAGGAGCGCCTTCACGCCTCCGCGGCCGATGATTGGGGAAAGGTAGGGGTTCTGCAGCACGAGGTCGGTGTACTGCGGGGGACCGTATGCTATGGTGGCAAGGACGGCGGAGGCGGGGAGGAGGAGACTCATTGCGGCGTTGGGATCGCAGTTTGGTGAGAAGATGCGGTGAAAACAACTCTAAATCAAGCACGAAATCAACGAGACTTAAGAATCTTGCGAGTCTACTTCAACCTAGGTCTACCGGGCTAGTCTAGTGGCCCGAAGTCGGACAAGCGAGCCCTTCCCAGGCCGACTTCGTCTTTACTTCTCCGAACGGACGCCGAGTAAAAGCTGCATGTTGCCTACTTTGTATCATGCGGACGATTTCATACCCCGTTGAACGTTAGACTGTGCCATGAACCAACTAAACTATTAATTTAGGCAATGATCGTTGATGTACCGAGAACGCGCTTTTACAATTCGTCCGGAAGCTTGATTTGAGGGTGACAAAACCAGCCCGACTAATATTACGGGGACATATTCAATTCAAGCGACTTCTTCGCGACACGGGACGCGACAAAGGTTATTCCGAGCGTGTCCGATTTATTATGTCATCGCACGTCTTTCCACCATCTCTTCCACCGAGACGGTCGAAGGTGGGTGAAGCCTCTATACTTTCTCGCTTGATTCAACTAGCAGTTTCATTAACCCCGACGGCCTAATGGTTGATCCGACTGCCCCATATGTACGTGTACGTTGTCCTAGTACCAAAGGAGCGCTAGAATGGGAATTCGCCCGAGGCCCCAGGCCCAATCTACCCGGCTCATACTGGAACCTGGGTTGAATCTTGGTTTGGCATGCTCGCGATAATCGACCAACCATGTCACTCCATTTATGCCCATTCGTTATCCCCAAAGGCGTCGGAAATCCCCTCTGTCACGGAGTCTTGCCAACCTACGGCCTCTTGTGCGTAGGCTCCCATTTGTCACTAGCTCCGAGCCCACCACTCCTTCGAGTATATGAGTAGCCGTTAACATATTAGACCGCGCGACACTCCTGCGCAACGACGCATAGCAAGGTAGCACCTTATGGCCCAAAATCCAGTCGACGCTATCCATCTGAAAGGAAAGTACGAACGTGCGGCAATTTTTGAACTTGATAACTCCCACGTTCTCGCATTCTAGGCGGGTAGGCGGCAGTTCGTCTGTGATGCGTGCTTTCTTGTCATCGCCCGAAGGGTATTGGCAACAGCGAGTCTACTATCCTCCTTACTCTCGGTGTAGTACGATTGCCCAGAGCTGAGAACGCTAATCTCGCCGAGAGCCGTGTCTAAGCGTCTCTGTCGGCGCGCCAGTGTGAAGACACGCCTCATGACCATCTGCACCGCGCGTGTACCCTTATATCTCAAGTTCATCCCTACTGGTCATTGCCTGCAATTCGCTTCACATCGCGCATGCTGTGACTAAGCCTCTATGTTCGCGGAGGCAGTCAAAGCATGCAAGCGTTTTTTACACGTGCCTCGGCTGAAGACGTGACAGCTCGATTTCTGCGCGCAAAGGCTATAATTTCCGCTGCCTGATATTATCTTGACGTCTATCGTGGGTAGCTGAGAGAGAAGAATTACTAGCGCGTCGGAACCATATGAAACCGTCTGGAAGTCATAGCTGCTCTACGTACCATATTCCGTGTTAATCTCCCGCTAACGTAATTAGTCCTCGGAGACTAGGCCATACATAACCTACCTAATGCTGCACAAGCTACACGATCCCTGGAAATCCATAAGTCAAACAGGCACCGGTTTCTTGTGAAAGTCTTTCTTAAACCAAGACCATGTCAAAGACCACAAGCGCCCAGACCT